>JAECWK010000107.1:0-490668 GCA_018150405.1 Drosophila varians | reverse complement strand
TCCCCTCACTTCCATAAGCTGTTTTTTTTATGCGTGGGGGCTATAGTTTTTTTTTTCCAACATGCGCGCAGCTGCCTTGTCTTGTGCTCTTTCCCACTTACTCCCGTAAGGCACATGCGAGCTGAAGGCGTCACTACTGCGACCGAAATTTATTCCCCTCCCCCGCACTACCAGATGCTGTTTTTTTCATATGCAGGGCTGGTTTTTTCCTGCTGTTGTTTTGTTTTTTTTTTCGTACATACGCGCAGCTGCCTTGTTTTGTGCTCTTTTCCACTTACTCCCGTAAGGCACATGCGAGCTGAAGGCGTCACTACTGCGACCGAAATTTATTCCCTCCCCCCTCACTTCCAGAAGCTGTTTTTTTCATATGCAGGGCTGGTTTTTTGCTGCTGTAGTTTTGTTCCTTTTTTCCTACATATGAGCAGCTGCCTTGTTATGTGCTCTTTCCCACTTACTCCCGTAAGGCACATGCGAGCTGAAGGCGTCACTACTGCGACCGAAATTTATTCCCTCCCCCTCACTTCCAGAAGCTGTTTTTTTCATATGCAGGGCTGGTTTTTGCTGCTGTAGTTTTGTTCCTTTTTCCTACATATGAGCAGCTGCCTTGTTATGTGCTCTTTCCCACTTACTCCCGTAAGGCACATGCGAGCTGAACGCGTCGCTACTGCGACCGAAATTTATTCCCCTCCCCCCTTACTATCAGAAGCTGTTTTTTTTTTTTATATGCTGGGCTGTGCGGTTTTTTTTTTCCCTACATACGCGCAGCTGCCTTGTTTTGTGCTCTTTCCCACTTACTCCCGTAAGGCACATGCGAGCTGAAGGCGTCACTACTGCGACCGAAATTTATTCCCTCCCCCTCACTTCCAGAAGCTGTTTTTTTTATATGCAGGGCTGGTTTTTTGCTGCTGTAGTTTTGTTCCTTTTTTCCTACATATGAGCAGCTGCCTTGTTATGTGCTCTTTCCCACTTACTCCCGTAAGGCACATGCGAGCTGAAGGCGTCACTACTGCGACCGAAATTTATTCCCCTCCCCACACTACCAGAAGCTGTTTTTTTTTCATATGCAGGGCTGGTTTTTTGCTGCTGTAGTTTTGTTTTTTTTTTTGGTACATACGCGCAGCTGCCTTGTTTTGTGCTCTTTCCCACTTACTCCCGTAAGGCACATGCGAGCTGAAGGCTTCACTACTGCGACCGAAATTTATTCCCCTCCCCCTCACTAACAGAAGCTGTTTTTTTTTTCATATGCAAGGCTGGTTTTTTGCTGCTGTTGTTTTGTTTTTTTTCGTACATACGCGCAGCTGCCTTGTTTTGTGCTCTTTCCCACTTACTCCTGTAAGGCACATGCGAGCTGAAGGCGTCACTACTACAACCGAAATTTATTCGCCTCCCCACTCACTAACAGAAGCTGTTTTTCTCATATGCGCAGCTGCCTTGTTTTGCGCTCTTTCCCACTTACTCCAGTAAGGCGCATGCGAGCTGAAGGCGTCACTACTGCGACCGAAATTTAATCCCCTCCCCCTCACTTCCATAAGCTGTTTTTTTTTTCATATGCATGGCAGCTATAGTTTTGTTTTTTTTTCCAACATGCGCGCAGCTGCCTTGTCTTGTGCTCTTTCCCACTTACTCCCGTAAGGCACATGCGAGCTGAAGGCGTCACTACTGCGACCGAAATTTATTCCCCTCCCCCGCACTACCAGATGCTGTTTTTTTTCATATGCAGGGCTGGTTTTGCTGCTGTAGTTTTGTTTTTTTCGTACATACGCGCAGCTGCCTTGTTTTGTGCTCTTTTCCACTTACTCCCGTAAGGCACATGCGAGCTGAAGGCGTCACTACTGCGACCGAAATTTATTCCCCTCCCCCTCACTAACAGAAGCTGTTTTTTTTATATGCAGGGCTGGTTTTTTGCTGCTGTAGTTTTGTTTTTTTTTCGTACATACGCGCAGCTGCCTTGTTTTGTGGTCTTTCCCACTTACTCCCGTAAGGCACATGCGAGCTGAAGGCTTCACTACTGCAACCGAAATTTATTCCCTCCCCCCTCACTTCCAGAAGCTGTTTTTTTCATATGCAGGGCTGGTTTTTTGCTGCTGTAGTTTTGTTCCTTTTTTCCTACATATGAGCAGCTGCCTTGTTATGTGCTCTTTCCCACTTACTCCCGTAAGGCACATGCGAGCTGAACGCGTCGCTACTGCGACCGAAATTTATTCCCCTCCCCCCTTACTATCAGAAGCTGTTTTTTTTTTTATATGCTGGGCTGTGCGGTTTTGTTTTTTTTTCCCTACATACGCGCAGCTGCCTTGTTTTGTGCTCTTTCCCACTTACTCCCGTAAGGCACATGCGAGCTGAAGGCGTCACTACTGCGACCGAAATTTATTCCCTCCCCCCTCACTTCCAGAAGCTGTTTTTTTTATATGCAGGGCTGGTTTTTTGCTGCTGTAGTTTTGTTCCTTTTTTCCTACATATGAGCAGCTGCCTTGTTATGTGCTCTTTCCCACTTACTCCCGTAAGGCACATGCGAGCTGAAGGCGTCACTACTGCGACCGAAATTTATTCCCCTCCCCCTCACTAACAGAAGCTGTTTTTTTTTCATATGCAAGGCTGGTTTTTTGCTGCTGTTGTTTTGTTTTTTTTTTCGTACATACGCGCAGCTGCCTTGTTTTGTGCTCTTTCCCACTTACTCCTGTAAGGCACATGCGAGCTGAAGGCGTCACTACTACAACCGAAATTTATTCGCCTCCCCACTCACTAACAGAAGCTGTTTTTCTCATATGCGCAGCTGCCTTGTTTTGCGCTCTTTCCCACTTACTCCAGTAAGGCGCATGCGAGCTGAAGGCGTCACTACTGCGACCGAAATTTAATCCCCTCCCCCTCACTTCCATAAGCTGTTTTTTTTTTCATATGCATGGCAGCTATAGTTTTGTTTTTTTTTTCCAACATGCGCGCAGCTGCCTTGTCTTGTGCTCTTTCCCACTTACTCCCGTAAGGCACATGCGAGCTGAAGGCGTCACTACTGCGACCGAAATTTATTCCCCTCCCCCGCACTAACAGAAGCTGTTTTTTTTCATATGCAGGGCTGGTTTTTTGCTGCTGTAGTTTTGTTTTTTTTTCGTACATACGCGCAGCTGCCTTGTTTTGTGCTCTTTTCCACTTACTCCCGTAAGGCACATGCGAGCTGAAGGCGTCACTACTGCGACCGAAATTTATTCCCCTCCCCCTCACTAACAGAAGCTGTTTTTTTTATATGCAGGGCTGGTTTTTTGCTGCTGTAGTTTTGTTTTTTTTTCGTACATACGCGCAGCTGCCTTGTTTTGTGGTCTTTCCCACTTACTCCCGTAAGGCACATGCGAGCTGAAGGCTTCACTACTGCAACCGAAATTTATTCCCTTCCCCCCTCACTAACAGAAACGGTTTTGTCATATGCGCAGCTGCCTTGTTTTGCGCTCTTTCCCACTTGCTTCCGTAAGGCACATGTGAGCTGAAGGCGTCACTACTGCGACCGAAACTTATTCACTCCCCGTCACTACCAGAAGCTGTTTTTTTCATAGGCAGGGCTGGTTTCTTTCTGCTGTAGTTTTGTTCCTTTTTTCCTACATATGAGCAGCTGCCTTGTTTTGTGCTCTTTCCCTTTTACTCCCGTAAGGCACATGCGAGCTGAACGCGTCGCTACTGCGACCGAAATTTATTCCCCTCCCCCCTTACTATCAGAAGCTGTTTTTATCATATGCAGGTCTGGTTTCTTTCTGCTGTAGTTTTGTTCCTTTTTTCCTACATATGAGCAGCTGCCTTGTTATGTGCTCTTTCCCACTTACTCCCGTAAGGCACATGCGAGCTGAAGGCGTCACTACTGCGACCGAAATTTATTCCCTCCCCCTCACTTCCAGAAGCTGTTTTTTTCATATGCAGGGCTGGTTTTTTGCTGCTGTAGTTTTGTTCCTTTTTTCCTACATATGAGCAGCTGCCTTGTTATGTGCTCTTTCCCACTTACTCCCGTAAGGCACATGCGAGCTGAAGGCGTCACTACTGCGACCGAAATTTATTCCCTCCCCTTTCACAACCAGAAGCTGTTTTTTTCATATGCAGGGCTGGTTTTTTGCTGCTGTAGTTTTGTTCCTTTTTTCCTACATATGAGCAGCTGCCTTGTTATGTGCTCTTTCCCACTTACTCCCGTAAGGCATATGCGAGCTGAACGCGTCGCTACTGCGACCGAAATTTATTCCCCTCCCCCCTCACTACCATAAGCTGTTTTTCATATGCAGGGCTGCTGTAGTTTTTTTCCTACATGCGCGCAGCTGCCTTGTCTTGTGCTCTTTCCCACTTACTCCCGTAAGGCACATGCGAGCTGAAGGCGTCACTACTGCGACCGAAATTTATTCCCCTCCCCCGCACTACCAGAAGCTGTTTTTTTTCATATGCAGGGCTGGTTTTTTCCTGCTGTTGTTTTGTTTTTTTTTTCGTACATACGCGCAGCTGCCTTGTTTTGTGCTCTTTTCCACTTACTGCCGTAAGGCACATGCGAGCTGAAGGCGTCACTACTGCGACCGAAATTTATTCCCTCCCCCTCACTTCCAGAAGCTGTTTTTTTCATATGCAGGGCTGGTTTTTTGCTGCTGTAGTTTTGTTCCTTTTTTCCTACATATGAGCAGCTGCCTTGTTATGTGCTCTTTCCCACTTACTCCCGTAAGGCACATGCGAGCTGAAGGCGTCACTACTGCGACCGAAATTTATTCCCTCCCCCTCACTTCCAGAAGCTGTTTTTTTCATATGCAGGGCTGGTTTTTTGCTGCTGTAGTTTTGTTCCTTTTTTCCTACATATGAGCAGCTGCCTTGTTATGTGCTCTTTCCCACTTACTCCCGTAAGGCACATGCGAGCTGAACGCGTCGCTACTGCGACCGAAATTTATTCCCCTCCCCCTTACTATCAGAAGCTGTTTTTTTTTTTATATGCAGGGCTGTGCGGTTTTGTTTTTTTTTCCCTACATACGCGCAGCTGCCTTGTTTTTGTGCTCTTTCCACTTACTCCCGTAAGGCACATGCGAGCTGAAGGCGTCACTACTGCGACCGAAATTTATTCCCTCCCCTCTCACTTCCAGAAGCTGTTTTTTTTTATATGCAGGGCTGGTTTTTTGCTGCTGTAGTTTTGTTTCTTTTTTCCTACATATGAGCAGCTGCCTTGTTATGTGCTCTTTCCCACTTACTCCCGTAAGGCACATGCGAGCTGAAGGCGTCACTACTGCGACCGAAATTTATTCCCCTCCCCTCACTACCAGAAGCTGTTTTTTTTTCATATGCAGGGCTGGTTTTTTGCTGCTGTAGTTTTGTTTTTTTTTGGTACATACGCGCAGCTGCCTTGTTTTGTGCTCTTTCCCACTTACTCCCGTAAGGCACATGCGAGCTGAAGGCTTCACTACTGCGACCGAAATTTATTCGCCTCCCCACTCACTAACAGAAGCTGTTTTTCTCATATGCGCAGCTGCCTTGTTTTGCGCTCTTTCCCACTTACTCCAGTAAGGCGCATGCGAGCTGAAGGCGTCACTACTGCGACCGAAATTTAATCCCCTCCCCCTCACTTCCATAAGCTGTTTTTTTTTTCATATGCATGGCAGCTATAGTTTTGTTTTTTTTTCCAACATGCGAGCAGCTGCCTTGTCTTGTGCTCTTTCCCACTTACTCCCGTAAGGCACATGCGAGCTGAAGGCGTCACTACTGCGACCGAAATTTATTCCCCTCCCCCGCACTAACAGAAGCTGTTTTTTTTCATATGCAGGGCTGGTTTTTTGCTGCTGTAGTTTTGTTTTTTTTTTTGGTACATACGCGCAGCTGCCTTGTTTTGTGCTCTTTCTCTTTTACTCCCGTAAGGCACATGCGAGCTGAACGCGTCGCTACTGCGACCGAAATTTATTCCCCTCCCCCCTTACTATCAGAAGCTGTTTTTTTCATATGCAGGTCTGGTTTCTTTCTGCTGTAGTTTTGTTCCTTTTTTCCTACATATGAGCAGCTGCCTTGTTATGTGCTCTTTCCCACTTACTCCCGTAAGGCACATGCGAGCTGAAGGCGTCACTACTGCGACCGAAATTTATTCCCCTCCCCCCTTACTATCAGAAGCTGTTTTTTTCATATGCAGGGCTGTGCGGTTTTGTTTTTTTTGTTGTGCCTTGTTTTGTGCTCTTTCCCACTTACTCCCGTAAGGCACATGCGAGCTGAAGGCGTCACTACTGCGACCGAAATTTATTCCCTCCCCCTCACTTCCAGAAGCTGTTTTTTTCATATGCAGGGCTGGTTTTTTGCTGCTGTAGTTTTGTTCCTTTTTTCCTACATATGAGCAGCTGCCTTGTTTTGTGCTCTTTCCCACTTACTCCCGTAAGGCACATGCGAGCTGAAGGCGTCACTACTGCGACCGAAATTTATTCCCTCCCCCTCACTTCCAGAAGCTGTTTTTTTCATATGCAGGGCTGGTTTTTTGTTGCTGTAGTTTTGTTGCTTTTTTCCTACATATGAGCAGCTGCCTTGTTATGTGCTCTTTCCCACTTACTCCCGTAAGGCACATGCGAGCTGAAGGCGTCACTACTGCGACCGAAATTTATTCCCTCCCCCTCACTTCCAGAAGCTGTTTTTTTCATATGCAGGGCTGGTTTTTTGCTGCTGTAGTTTTGTTCCTTTTTTCCTACATATGAGCAGCTGCCTTGTTATGTGCTCTTTCCCACTTACTCCCGTAAGGCACATGCGAGCTGAAGGCTTCACTACTGCAACCGAAATTTATTCCCTTCCCCCCTCACTAACAGAAACGGTTTTGTCATATGCGCAGCTGCCTTGTTTTGCGCTCTTTCCCACTTGCTTCCGTAAGGCACATGTGAGCTGAAGGCGTCACTACTGCGACCGAAACTTATTCACTCCCCGTCACTACCAGAAGCTGTTTTTTTCATAGGCAGGGCTGGTTTCTTTCTGCTGTAGTTTTGTTCCTTTTTTCCTACATATGAGCAGCTGCCTTGTTATGTGCTCTTTCCCACTTACTCCCGTAAGGCACATGCGAGCTGAAGGCGTCACTACTGCGAACGAAATTTATTCCCCTCCCCCTCACTAACAGAAGCTGTTTTTTTCATATGCAGGGCTGGTTTTTTGCTGCTGTAGTTTTGTTTTTTTTTTCGTACATACGCGCAGCTGCCTTGTTTTGTGCTCTTTCCCACTTACTCCCGTAAGGCACATGCGAGCTGAAGGCTTCACTACTGCCACCGAAATTTATTCCCTTCCCCCCTCACTAACAGAAACGGTTTTGTCATATGCGCAGCTGCCTTGTTTTGCGCTCTTTCCCACTTGCTCCCGTAAGGCACATGTGAGCTGAAGGCGTCACTACTGCGACCGAAACTTATTCACTCCCCCTCACTTCCAGAAGCTGTTTTTTTCATAGGCAGGGCTGGTTTCTTTCTGCTGTAGTTTTGTTCCTTTTTTCCTACATATGAGCAGCTGCCTTGTTTTGTGCTCTTTCTCTTTTACTCCCGTAAGGCACATGCGAGCTGAACTTGTCGCTACTGCGACCGAAATTTATTCCCCTCCCCCCTTACTATCAGAAGCTGTTTTTTTCATATGCAGGTCTGGTTTCTTTCTGCTGTAGTTTTGTTCCTTTTTTCCTACATATGAGCAGCTGCCTTGTTATGTGCTCTTTCCCACTTACTCGTGTAAGGCACATGCGAGCTGAAGGCGTCACTACTGCGACCGAAATTTATTCCCTTCCCCCCTCACTAATAGAAACTGTTTTTTTCATATGCGCAGCTGCCTTGTTTTGCGCTCTTCCCCACTTACTCCCGTAAGGCACATGCGAGCTGAAGGCGTCACTACTGCGACCGAAATTTATTCCCTCCCCCCTCACTAACAGAAGCTGTTTTTTTTTTTTCATATGCATGGCAGGGATAGTTTTGTTTTTTTTTCCTACATGCGCGCAGCTGCCTTGTTTTGTGCTCTTTCCCACTTACTCCCGTAAGGCACATGCGAGCTGAACGCGTCGCTACTGCGACCGAAATTTATTCCCCACCCCCCTTACTATCAGAAACTGTTTTTTTCATATGCGCAGCTGCCTTGTTTTGCGCTCTTCCCCACTTACTCCCGTAAGGCACATGCGAGCTGAAGGCATCACTACTGCAACCGAAATTTATACCCTTCCCCCCTCACTAACAGAAACTGTTTTTTTCATATGCGCAGCTGCCTTGTTTTGCGCTCTTCCGCACTTACTCCCGTAAGGCACATGCGAGCTGATGGCGTCACTACTGCGACCGAAATTTATTCCCTCCCCCCTCACTAACAGAAGCTGTTTTTTCATATGCAGGGCTGTGCGGTTTTGTTTTTTTTTTTCCTACATACGCGCAGCTGCCTTGTTTTGTGCTCTTTCCCACTTACTCCCGTAAGGCACATGCGAGCTGAAGGCGTCACTACTGCGACCGAAATTTATTCCACACCACCATCACTTCCAGAAGCTGTTTTTTTTCATATGCAGGGCTGTTATTTTGCTGCTGTAGTTTTGTTGAGTTTTCTCCTACATACGCGCTGGCTGCCTTGTTTTCCGCCCTTTCCCACTTGCTCCCGTAAGGCACAGCCGAGTTAAAGGCATCAATCACTACTGCAACCGAAATTTATTCCCCTCCCCATCACTGCCAGAAGCTGATTTTTTTCGTATGCAGGGCTGGTTTTTTGCTGCTGTTGTTTTTTTTTTTTTTCGTACATACGCGCAGCTGCCTTGTTTTGTGCTCTTTCCCACTTACTCCTGTAAGGCATATGCGAGCTGAAGGCTGCCTTGTTTTGTGCTCTTTCCCACTTACTCCTGTAAGGCACATGCGAGCTGAAGGCGTCACTACTACAACCGAAATTTATTCGCCTCCCCACTCACTAACAGAAGCTGTTTTTCTCATATGCGCAGCTGCCTTGTTTTGCGCTCTTTCCCACTTACTCCAGTAAGGCACATGCGAGCTGAAGGCGTCACTACTGCGACCGAAATTTAATCCCCTCCCCCTCCCTTCCAAAAGCTGTTTTTTTCATAGCAGTGCTGTTTTTTGCCTCTGTAGTTTTTTTTTTCCTACATACGCGCTGGCTGCCTTGTTTTGTGCTCTTTCCCACTTACTCCTGTAAGGCATATGCGAGCTGAAGGCTGCCTTGTTTTGTGCTCTTTCTCACTTACTCCCGTAAGGCACAGCCGAGTTGAAGGCATCACTACTGCAACCGAAATTTTATTCCCTCCCCCCTTACTAACAGAAACTGTTTTTTTCATATGCGCAGCTGCCTTGTTTTGCGCTCTTCCCCACTTACTCCCGTAAGGCACATGCGAGCTGAAGGCGTCACTACTGCGACCGAAATTTATTCCCTCCCCCCTCACTAACAGAAGCTGTTTTTTTCATATGCAGGGCTGTGCGGTTTTGTTTTTTTTTTCCTACATACGCGCAGCTGCCTTGTTTTCTGCTCCCTTCCACTTACTCCCGTAAGGCACATGCGAGCTGAAGGCGTCACTACTGCGACCGAAATTTATTCCCTCCCCCCTCACTTCCAGAAGCTGTTTTTTTCATATGCAGGGCTGGTTTTTTGCTGCTGTAGTTTTGTTCCTTTTTTCCTACATATGAGCAGCTGCCTTGTTATGTGCGCTTTTTTCCACTTACTCCCGTAAGGCACATGCGAGCTGAAGGCGTCACTACTGAGACCGAAATTTATTCCCCTCCCCCTCACTACCAGAAGCTGTTTTTTTTTCATATGCAGGGCTGGTTTTTTGCTGCTGTAGTTTTCTTTTTTTTTCGTACATACGCGCAGCTGCCTTGTTTTGTGCTCTTTCCCACTTACTCCCGTAAGGCACATGCGAGCTGATAGCTTCACTACTGCAACCGAAATTTATTCCCTTCCCCCCTCACTAACAGAAACGGTTTTGTCATATGCGCAGCTGCCTTGTTTTGCGCTCTTTCCCACTTGCTCCCGTAAGGCACATGCGAGCTGAAGGCGTCACTACTGCGACCGAAACTTATTTACTCCCCCTCACTACCAGAAGCTGTTTTTTTCATATGCAGGGCTGCTGTAGTTTTGTTTATTTTTCCTACATACGCGCAGCTGCCTTGTTTTGTGCTCTTTCCCACTTGCTCCCGTAAGGCACAGACGACGCGTCGAACCCGTCGCTTCTGCGACCGAAATTTATTCCCCCTCCGCCCCTCACAACCAGAAGTTGTTTTTTTCATAGCAGGGCTGTTTTTTGCCTCTGTAGTTTTGTTTTTTTTTTACATACGTGCAGCTGCCTTGTTTTGTGCTCTTTCCCACTTGCTCCCGTAAGGCACATGCGAGCTGAAGGCGTCACTACTGCGACCGAAATATATTCCCTCCCCCCTCACTAACAGAAGCTGTTTTTTTCATATGCAGGGCTGTGCGGTTTTGTTTTTTTTGTCCTACATACGCGCAGCTGCCTTGTTATGTGCTCTTTCCCACTTACTCCCGTAAGGCACATGCGAGCTGAACGCGTCACTACTGCGACCGAAATTTATTCCCCTCCCCCTCACTCCCAGAAGCTGTTTTATTTTCATATGCAGGGCTGGTTTTTTGCTGCTGTAGTTTTCTTTTTTTTTCGTACATACGCGCAGCTGCCTTGCTTTGTGCTCTTTCCCACTTACTCCCGTAAGGCACATGCAAGCTGAAAGCATCACTACTGCAACCGAAATTTATTCCCTTCCCCCCGCACTAACAGAAACGGTTTTGTCATATGCGCAGCTGCCTTGTTTTGCGCTCTTTCCCACTTGCTTCCGTAAGGCACATGCGAGCTGAAGGCGTCACTACTGCGACCGAAACTTATTCCCCTCCGCCCCTCACAACCAGAAGCTGTTTTTTTCATAGCAGGGCTGTTTTTTGCCTCTGTAGTTTTGTTTTTTTTTTCGTACATACGCGCAGCTGCCTTGTTTTGTGCTCTTTCCCACTTACTCCCGTAAGGCACAGACGACGCGTCGAACGCGTCGCTTCTGCGACCGAAATTTATTCCCCTCCGCCCCTCACAACCAGAAGCTGTTTTTTTCATAGCAGGGCTGTTTTTTGCCTCTGTAGTTTGTTTTTTTTTTCGTACATACGCGCAGCTGCCTTGTTTTGTGCTCTTTCCCACTTACTCCCGTAAGGCACAGACGACGCGTCGAACGCGTCGCTTCTGCGACCGAAATTTATTCCCTCCGCCCCTCACAACCAGAAGCTGTTTTTTCATAGCAGGGCTGTTTTTTGCCTCTGTAGTTTTGTTTTTTTTCGTACATACGCGCAGCTGCCTTGTTTTGTGCTCTTTCCCACTTACTCCCGTAAGGCACAGACGACGCGTCGAACGCGTCGCTTCTGCGACCGAAATTTATTCCCCTCCGCCCCTCACAACCAGAAGCTGTTTTTTTCATAGCAGGGCTGTTTTTTGCCTCTGTAGTTTTGTTTTTTTTTTCGTACATACGCGCAGCTGCCTTGTTTTGTGCTCTTTCCCACTTACTCCCGTAAGGCACAGACGACGCGTCGAACGCGTCGCTTCTGCGACCGAAATTTATTCCCCTCCGCCCCTCACAACCAGAAGCTGTTTTTTTCATAGCAGGGCTGTTTTTTGCCTCTGTAGTTTTGTTTTTTTTTCGTACATACCGCGCAGCTGCCTTGTTTTGTGCTCTTTCCCACTTACTCCCGTAAGGCACAGACGACGCGTCGAACGCGTCGCTTCTGCGACCGAAATTTATTCCCCTCCGCCCCTCACAACCAGAAGCTGTTTTTTTCATAGCAGGGCTGTTTTTTGCCTCTGTAGTTTTGTTTTTTTTTTACATACGTGCAGCTGCCTTGTTTTGTGCTCTTTCCCACTCACTCCCGTAAGGCACAGACGACGCGTCGAACGCGTCGCTTCTGCGACCGAAATTTATTCCCCTCCGCCCCTCACAACCAGAAGCTGTTTTTTCATAGCAGGGCTGTTTTTTGCCTCTGTAGTTTTGTTTTTTTTTTCGTACATACGCGCAGCTGCCTTGTTTTGTGCTCTTTCCCACTTACTCCCGTAAGGCACAGACGACGCGTCGAACGCGTCGCTTCTGCGACCGAAATTTATTCCCCTCCGCCCCTCACAACCAGAAGCTGTTTTTTCATAGCAGGGCTGTTTTTTGCCTCTGTAGTTTTGTTTTTTTTTTACATACGTGCAGCTGCCTTGTTTTGTGCTCTTTCCCACTTGCTCCCGTAAGGCACATGCGAGCTGAAGGCGTCACTACTGCGACCGAAATATATTCCCTCCCCCCTCACTACCAGAAGCTGTTTTTTTCATATGCAGGGCTGCTGTAGTTTTGTTTATTTTTCCTACATACGCGCAGCTGCCTTGTTTTGTGCTCTTTCCCACTTGCTCCCGTAAGGCACAGACGACGCGTCGAACGCGTCGCTTCTGCGACCGAAATTTATTCCCCTCCGCCCCTCACAACCAGAAGCTGTTTTTTCATAGCAGGGCTGTTTTTTGCCTCTGTAGTTTTGTTTTTTTTCGTACATACGCGCAGCTGCCTTGTTTTGTGCTCTTTCCCACTTACTCCCGTAAGGCACAGACGACGCGTCGAACGCGTCGCTTCTGCGACCGAAATTTATTCCCCTCCGCCCCTCACAACCAGAAGCTGTTTTTTTCATAGCAGGGCTGTTTTTTGCCTCTGTAGTTTTGTTTTTTTTCGTACATACGCGCAGCTGCCTTGTTTTGTGCTCTTTCCCACTCACTCCCGTAAGGCACATGCGAGCTGAAGGCTTCACTACTGCAACCGAAATTTATTCCCTTCCCCCCTCACTAACAGAAACGGTTATGTCATATGCGCAGCTGCCTTGTTTTGCGCTCTTTCCCACTTGCTCCCGTAAGGCACATGCGAACTGAAGGCGTCACTACTGCGACCGAAATTTATTCCCTCCCCCCTCACTAACAGAAGCTGTTTTTTTCATAGCAGGGCTGTTTTTTGCCTCTGTAGTTTTGTTTTTTTTTCGTACATACGCGCAGCTGCCTTGTTTTGAGCTTTTTCCCACTTACTCCCGTAAGGCACATGCGAGCTGAAGGCTTCACTACTGCAACCGAAATTTATTCCCTTCCCCCCTCACTAACTGAAACGGTTTTGTCATATGCGCAGCTGCCTTGTTTTGCGCTCTTTCCCACTTGCTCCCGTAAGGCACATGCGAGCTGAAGGCGTCACTACTGCGACCGAAATTTATTCCCTCCCCCCTCACTAACAGAAGCTGTTTTTTTCATATGTAGGGCTGTGCGGTTTTGTTTATTTTTCCTACATACGCGCAGCTGCCTTGTTTTGTGCTCTTTCCCACTTACTCCCGTAAGGCACATGCGAGCTGAAGGCGTCACTACTGCGACCGAAATTTATTCCCTCCCCCCTCACTTCCAGAAGCTGTTTTTTTCATATGCAGGGCTGGTTTTTTGCTGCTGTAGTTTTGTTCCTTTTTTCCTACATATGAGCAGCTGCCTTGTTATGTGCTCTTTCCCACTTACTCCCGTAAGGCACATGCGAGCTGAACGCGTCGCTACTGCGACCGAAATTTATTCCCCTCCCCCTTACTATCAGAAGCTGTTTTTTCATATGCAGGGCTGTGCGGTTTTGTTTTTTTTCCTACATACGCGCAGCTGCCTTGTTTTGTGCTCTTTCCCACTTACTCCCGTAAGGCACATGCGAGCTGAAGGCGTCACTACTGCGACCGAAATTTATTCCCTCCCCCCTCACTTCCAGAAGCTGTTTTTTTCATATGCAGGGCTGGTTTTTTGCTGCTGTAGTTTTGTTCCTTTTTTCCTACATATGAGCAGCTGCCTTGTTATGTGCTCTTTCCCACTTACTCCCGTAAGGCACATGCGAGCTGAAGGCGTCACTACTGCGACCGAAATTTATTCCCCTCCCCTCACTACCAGAAGCTGTTTTTTTTTTCATATGCAGGGCTGGTTTTTTGCTGCTGTAGTTTTGTTTTTTTTTTTGTACATACGCGAAGCTGCCTTGTTTTCCCACTTACTCCCGTAAGGCACAGACGACGCGTCGAACGCGTCGCTTCTGCGACCGAAATTTATTCCCCCTCCGCCCCACACAACCAGAAGCTGTTTTTTTCATATGCAGGGCTGGTTTTTTGCTGCTGTAGTTTTGTTCCTTTTTTCCTACATATGAGCAGCTGCCTTGTTATGTGCTCTTTCCCACTTACTCCCGTAAGGCACATGCGAGCTGAACGCGTCGCTACTGCGACCGAAATTTATTCCCCTCCCCCCTTACTATCAGAAGCTGTTTTTTTCATATGCAGGGCTGTGCGGTTTTGTTTTTTTTCCCTACATACGCGCAGCTGCCTTGTTTTGTGCTCTTTCCCACTTACTCCCGTAAGGCACATGCGAGCTGAAGGCGTCACTACTGCGACCGAAATTTATTCCCTCCCCCCTCACTTCCAGAAGCTGTTTTTTTCATATGCAGGGCTGGTTTTTTGCTGCTGTAGTTTTGTTCCTTTTTTCCTACATATGAGCAGCTGCCTTGTTATGTGCTCTTCCCACTTACTCCCGTAAGGCACATGCGAGCTGAAGGCGTCACTACTGCGACCGAAATTTATTCCCCCTCCCTCACTACCAGAAGCTGTTTTTTTCATATGCAGGGCTAGTTTTTTGCTGCTGTAGTTTTGTTTTTTTGGTACATACGCGCAGCTGCCTTGTTTTGTGCTCTTTCCCACTTACTCCCGTAAGGCACATGCGAGCTGAAGGCTTCACTACTGCAACCGAAATTTATTCCCTTCCCCCTCACTAACAGAAACGGTTTTGTCATATGCGCAGCTGCCTTGTTTTGCGCTCTTTCCCAATTGCTCCCGTAAGGCACATGCGAGCTGAAGGCGTCACTACTGCGACCGAAACTTATTCCCTCCCCCTCACTTCCAGAAGCTGTTTTTTTCATAGGCAGGGCTGGTTTCTTTCTGCTGTAGTTTTGTTCCTTTTTCCTACATATGAGCAGCTGCCTTGTTATGTGCTCTTTCCCACTTACTCCCGTAAGGCACATGCGAGCTGAAGGCGTCACTACTGCGACCGAAATTTATTCCCCTCCCCCCTTACTATCAGAAGCTGTTTTTTTCATATGCAGGGCTGTGCGGTTTTGTTTTTTTTCCTACATACGCGCAGCTGCCTTGTTTTGTGCTCTTTCCCACTTACTCCCGTAAGGCACATGCGAGCTGAAGGCGTCACTACTGCGACCGAAATTTATTCCCTCCCCCCTCACTTCCAGAAGCTGTTTTTTTCATATGCAGGGCTGGTTTTTTGCTGCTGTAGTTTTGTTCCTTTTTTTCCTACATATGAGCAGCTGCCTTGTTATGTGCTCTTTCCCACTTACTCCCGTAAGGCACATGCGAGCTGAAGGCGTCACTACTGCGACCGAAATTTATTCCCCTCCCCTCACTACCAGAAGCTGTTTTTTTTTCATATGCAGGGCTGGTTTTTTGCTGCTGTAGTTTTGTTTTTTTTTTTGTACATACGCGCAGCTGCCTTGTTTTGTGCTCTTTCCCACTTACTCCCGTAAGGCACAGACGACGCGTCGAACGCGTCGCTTCTGCGACCGAAATTTATTCCCCCTCCGCCCCACACAACCAGAAGCTGTTTTTTTCATATGCAGGGCTGGTTTTTTACTGCTGTAGTTTTGTTCCTTTTTTCCTACATATGAGCAGCTGCCTTGTTATGTGCTCTTTCCCACTTACTCCCGTAAGGCACATGCGAGCTGAACGCGTCGCTACTGCGACCGAAATTTATTCCCCCCCCTTACTATCAGAAGCTGTTTTTTTCATATGCAGGGCTGTGCGGTTTTGTTTTTTTTTCCCTACATACGCGCAGCTGCCTTGTTTTGTGCTCTTTCCCACTTACTCCCGTAAGGCACATGCGAGCTGAAGGCGTCACTACTGCGACCGAAATTTATTCCCTCCCCCCTCACTTCCAGAAGCTGTTTTTTTCATATGCAGGGCTGGTTTTTTGCTGCTGTAGTTTTGTTCCTTTTTTCCTACATATGAGCAGCTGCCTTGTTATGTGCTCTTTCCCACTTACTCCCGTAAGGCACATGCGAGCTGAAGGCGTCACTACTGCGACCGAAATTTATTCCCCTCCCCTCACTACCAGAAGCTGTTTTTTTTCATATGCAGGGCTAGTTTTTTGCTGCTGTAGTTTTGTTTTTTTGGTACATACATACGCGCAGCTGCCTTGTTTTGTGCTCTTTCCCACTTACTCCCGTAAGGCACATGCGAGCTGAAGGCTTCACTACTGCAACCGAAATTTATTCCCTTCCCCCCTCACTAACAGAAACGGTTTTGTCATATGCGCAGCTGCCTTGTTTTGCGCTCTTTCCCAATTGCTCCCGTAAGGCACATGCGAGCTGAAGGCGTCACTACTGCGACCGAAACTTATTCCCTCCCCCTCACTTCCAGAAGCTGTTTTTTTCATAGGCAGGGCTGGTTTCTTTCTGCTGTAGTTTTGTTCCTTTTTTCCTACATATGAGCAGCTGCCTTGTTATGTGCTTTTTCCCACTTACTCCCGTAAGGCACATGCGAGCTGAAGGCGTCACTACTGCGACCGAAATTTATTCCCCTCCCCCTCACTAACAGAAGCTGTCTTTTTTTATATGCAGGGCTGGTTTTTTGCTGCTGTAGTTTTGTTTTTTTTTCGTACATACGCGCAGCTGCCTTGTTTTGTGCTCTTTCCCACTTACTCCCGTAAGGCACATGCGAGCTGAACGCGTCGCTACTGCGACCGAAATTTATTCCCTCCCCCTCACTTCCAGAAGCTGTTTTTTTCATAGGCAGGGCTGGTTTCTTTCTGCTGTAGTTTTGTTCCTTTTTTCCTACATATGAGCAGCTGCCTTGTTATGTGCTCTTTCCCACTTACTCCCGTAAGGCACATGCGAGTTGAAGGCGTCACTACTGCGACCGAAATTTATTCCCCTCCCCCTCACTAACAGAAGCTGTTTTTTTTCATATGCAGGGCTGGTTTTTTGCTGCTGTAGTTTTGTTTTTTTTTTTGGTACATACGCGCAGCTGCCTTGTTTTGTGCTCTTTCCCACTTACTCCCGTAAGGCACATGCGAGCTGAAGGCTTCACTACTGCGACCGAAATTTATTCCCCTCCCCCTCACTACCAAAAGCTGTTTTTTTCATATGCAGGGCTGGTTTTTTGCTGCTGTAGTTTTGTTTTTTTGGTACATACGCGCAGCTGCCTTGTTTTGTGCTCTTTCCCACTTACTCCCGTAAGGCACATGCGAGCTGAAGGCGTCACTACTGCGACCGAAACTTATTCCCTCCCCCTCACTTCCAGAAGCTGTTTTTTTCATAGGCAGGGCTGGTTTCTTTCTGCTGTAGTTTTGTTCCTTTTTTCCTACATATGAGCAGCTGCCTTGTTATGTGCTCTTTCCCACTTACTACCGTAAGGCACATGCGAGCTGAAGGCGTCACTACTGCGACCGAAATTTATTCCCCTCCCCCTCACTAACAGAAGCTGTTTTTTTCATATGCAGGGCTGGTTTTTTGCTGCTGTAGTTTTGTTTTTTTTTTCGTACATACGCGCAGCTGCCTTGTTTTGTGCTCTTTCCCACTTACTCCCGTAAGGCACATGCGAGCTGAACGCGTCACTACTGCGACCGAAATTTATTCCCCTCCCCCTCACTAACAGAAGCTGTTTTTTTTCATATGCAGGGCTGGTTTTTTGCTGCTGTAGTTTTGTTTTTTTTTTGGTACATACGCGCAGCTGCCTTGTTTTGTGCTCTTTCCCACTTACTCCCGTAAGGCACATGCGAGCTGAAAGCTGAAGGCTTCACTACTAAATTTATTCCCTTCCCCCCTCACTAACAGAAACGGTTTTGTCATATGCGCAGCTGCCTTGTTTTGCGCTCTTTCCCACTTGCTCCCGTAAGGCACATGCGAGCTGAAGGCGTCACTACTGCGACCGAAACTTATTCCCTCCCCCTCACTTCCAGAAGCTGTTTTTTTCATTGGCAGGGCTGGTTTCTTTCTGCTGTAGTTTTGTTCCTTTTTTCCTACATATGAGCAGCTGTTTTTTTCATATGCAGGGCTGGTTTTTTGCTGCTGTAGTTTTGTTCCTTTTTTCCTATATATGAGCAGCTGCCTTGTTATGTGCTCTTTCCCACTTACTCCCGTAAGGCACATGCGAGCTGAACGCGTCGCTACTGCGACCGAAATTTATTCCCCTCCCCCCTTACTATCAGAAGCTGTTTTTTTCATATGCAGGGCTGTGCGGTTTTGTTTTTTTCCCTACATACGCGCAGCTGCCTTGTTTTGTGCTCTTTCCCACTTACTCCCGTAAGGCACATGCGAGCTGAAGGCGTCACTACTGCGACCGAAATTTATTCCCCCCCCCTCACTTCCAGAAGCTGTTTTTTTCATATGCAGGGCTGGTTTTTTGCTGCTGTAGTTTTGTTCCTTTTTTCCTACATATGAGCAGCTGCCTTGTTATGTGCTCTTTCCCACTTACTCCCGTAAGGCACATGCGAGCTGAAGGCGTCACTACTGCGACCGAAATTTATTCCCCTCCCCTCACTACCAGAAGCTGTTTTTTTTCATATGCAGGGCTAGTTTTTTGCTGCTGTAGTTTTGTTTTTTTTTGGTACATACGCGCAGCTGCCTTGTTTTGTGCTCTTTCCCACTTACTCCCGTAAGGCACATGCGAGCTGAAGGCTTCACTACTGCAACCGAAATTTATTCCCTTCCCCCCTCACTAACAGAAACGGTTTTGTCATATGCGCAGCTGCCTTGTTTTGCGCTCTTTCCCAATTGCTCCTGTAAGGCACATGCGAGCTGAAGGCGTCACTACTGCGACCGAAACTTATTCCCTCCCCCTCACTTCCAGAAGCTGTTTTTTTCATAGGCAGGGCTGGTTTCTTTCTGCTGTAGTTTTGTTCCTTTTTCCTACATATGAGCAGCTGCCTTGTTATGTATTCTTTCCCACTAACTCCCGTAAGGCACATGCGAGCTGAACGCGTCGCTACTGCGACCGAAATTTATTCCCCTCCCCTCACTACCAGAAGCTGTTTTTTTTTATATGCAGGGCTGGTTTTTTGCTGCTGTAGTTTTGTTTTTTTTTCGTACATACGCGCAGCTGCCTTGTTTTGTGCTCTTTCCCACTTACTCCCGTAAGGCACATGCGAGCTGAACGCGTCGCTACTGCGACCGAAATTTATTCCCCTCCCCTCACTACCAGAAGCTGTTTTTTTTTATATGCAGGGCTGGTTTCTTTCTGCTGTAGTTTTGTTCCTTTTTTCCTACATATGAGCAGCTGCCTTGTTATGTGCTCTTTCCCACTTACTCCCGTAAGGCACATGCGAGCTGAAGGCTTCACTACTGCAACCGAAATTTATTCCCTTCCCCCCTCACTAACAGAAACGGTTTTGTCATATGCGCAGCTGCCTTGTTTTGCGCTCTTTCCCACTTGCTCCCGTAAGGCACATGCGAGCTGAAGGCGTCACTACTGCGACCGAAAATTATTCCCTCCCCCTCACTTCCAGAAGCTGTTTTTTTCATAGGCAGGGCTGGTTTCTTTCTGCTGTAGTTTTGTTCCTTTTTTCCTACATATGAGCAGCTGCCTTGTTATGTGCTCTTTCCCACTTACTCCCGTAAGGCACATGCGAGTTGAAGGCGTCACTACTGCGACCGAAATTTATTCCCCTCCCCCTCACTAACAGAAGCTGTTTTTTTTCATATGCAGGGCTGGTTTTTTGCTGCTGTAGTTTTGTTTTTTTTTTGGTACATACGCGCAGCTGCCTTGTTTTGTGCTCTTTCCCACTTACTCCCGTAAGGCACATGCGAGCTGAAGGCTTCACTACTGCAACCGAAATTTATTCCCTTCCCCCCTCACTAACAGAAGCTGTTTTTTTTCATATGCAGGGCTGGTTTTTTGCTGCTGTAGTTTTGTTTTTTTTTTGGTACATACGCGCAGCTGCCTTGTTTTGTGCTCTTTCCCACTTACTCCCGTAAGGCACATGCGAGCTGAAGGCGTCACTACTGCGACCGAAACTTATTCCCTCCCCCTCACTTCCAGAAGCTGTTTTTTTCATAGGCAGGGCTGGTTTCTTTCTGCTGTAGTTTTGTTCCTTTTTTCCTACATATGAGCAGCTGCCTTGTTATGTGCTCTTTCCACTTACTCCCGTAAGGCACATGCGAGCTGAAGGCGTCACTACTGCGACCGAAATTTATTCCCCTCCCCTCACTAACAGAAGCTGTTTTTTTCATATGCAGGGCTGGTTTTTGCTGCTGTAGTTTTGTTTTTTTTTCGTACATACGCGCAGCTGCCTTGTTTTGTGCTCTTTCCCACTTACTCCCGTAAGGCACATGCGAGCTGAAGGCTGAAGGCTTCACTACTAAATTTATTCCCTTCCCCCCTCACTAACAGAAACGGTTTTGTCATATGCGCAGCTGCCTTGTTTTGCGCTCTTTCCCACTTGCTCCCGTAAGGCACATGCGAGCTGAAGGCGTCACTACTGCGACCGAAACTTATTCCCTCCCCCTCACTTCCAGAAGCTGTTTTTTTCATAGGCAGGGCTGGTTTCTTTCTGCTGTAGTTTTGTTCCTTTTTTCCTACATATGAGCAGCTGCCTTGTTATGTGCTCTTTCCCACTTACTCCCGTAAGGCACATGCGAGCTGAAGGCGTCACTACTGCGACCGAAATTTATTCCCCTCCCCACTCACTAACAGAAGCTGTTTTTCTCATATGCGCAGCTGCCTTGTTTTGCGCTCTTTCCCACTTACTCCAGTAAGGCACATGCGAGCTGAAGGCGTCACTACTGCGACCGAAATTTAATCCCCTCCCCCTCACTTCCATAAGCTGTTTTTTTTTTCATATGCATGGCAGCTATAGTTTTGTTTTTTTTTCCTACATGCGCGCAGCTGCCTTGTCTTGTGCTCTTTCCCACTTACTCCCGTAAGGCACATGCGAGCTGAAGGCGTCACTACTGCGACGGAAATTTATTCCCCCCCCTCACTACCAGAAGCTGTTTTTTTTCATATGCAGGGCTGGTTTTTTGCTGCTGTTGTTTTGTTTTTTTTTCCTACATACGCGCGCAGCTGCCTTGTTTTGTGCTCTTTCCACTTACTCCCGTAAGGCACATGCGAGCTGAAGGCGTCACTACTGCGACCGAAATTTATTCCCCCCCCTCACTACCAGAAGCTGTTTTTTTCATATGTAAGGCTGGTTTTTTGCTGCTGTTGTTTTTTTTTTTTTCGTACATACGCGCAGCTGCCTTGTTTTGTGCTCTTTCCCACTTACTCCTGTAAGGCACATGCGAGCTGAAGGCGTCACTACTACAACCGAAATTTATTCGCCACCCCACTCACTAACAGAAGCTGTTTTTCTCATATGCGCAGCTGCCTTGTTTTGCGCTCTTTCCCACTTACTCCAGTAAGGCACATGCGAGCTGAAGGCGTCACTACTGCGACCGAAATTTAATCCCCTCCCCTCACTTCCATAAGCTGTTTTTTTTTTCATATGCATGGCAGCTATAGTTTTGTTTTTTCCAACATGCGCGCAGCTGCCTTGTCTTGTGCTCTTTCCACTTACTCCCGTAAGGCACATGCGAGCTGAAGGCGTCACTACTGCAACCGAAATTTATTCCCCCCCCCCTCACTACCAGAAGCTGTTTTTTTTCATATGCAGGGCTGGTTTTTTGCTGCTGTTGTTTTGTTTTTTTGTCGTACATACGCGCAGCTGCCTTGTTTTGTGCTCTTTCCACTTACTCCCGTAAGGCACACGCGAGCTGAAGGCGTCACTACTGCGACCAAAATTTATGTGTTGTCCTCTTTCCCACTTACTCCAGTAAGGCACATGCGAGCTGAAGGCGTCACTACTACAACCGAAATTTATTCGCCACCCCACTCACTAACAGAAGCTGTTTTTCTCATATGCGCAGCTGCCTTGTTTTGCGCTCTTTCCCACTTACTCCAGTAAGGCACATGCGAGCTGAAGGCGTCACTACTGCGACCGAAATTTATTCCCTCCCCCTCACTTCCAGAAGCTGTTTTTTCATATGCATGGCTGCTGTAGTTTTGTTATTTTCCTACATGCGCGCAGCTGCCTTGTGTTGTCCTCTTCCCCACTTACTCCCGTAAGGCACACGCGAGCTGAAGGCGTCACTACTGCGACCAAAATTTATGTGTTGTCCTCTTTCCCACTTACTCCAGTAAGGCACATGCGAGCTGAAGGCGTCACTACTGCGACCGAAATATATTCCCCATCCCATTCACTACCATAAGCTGTTTTTTCATATGCATGGCTGCTGTAGTTTTTTTCCTACATGCGCTCAGCTGCCTTGTCTTGTGCTCTTTCCCACTTACTCCAGTAAGGCACATGCGAGCTGTAGGCGTCATTACTGCAACCGAAATTTATTCCCCTCCCCACTCACTAACAGAAGCTGTTTTTCTCATATGCGCAGCTGCCTAGTTTTGCGATCTTTCCCACTTACTCCCGTAAGGCACATGCGAGCTGAAGGCGTCACTACTGCGACCGAAATATATTCCCCTCCCCCCTTACTACCATAAGCTGTTTTTTTCATATGTATGGCTGCTGTAGTTTTTTTCCTACATGCGCTCAGCTGCCTTGTCTTGTGCTCTTTCCCACTTACTCCAGTAAGGCACACGCGAGCTGAAGGCGTCACTACTGCGACCAAAATTTATTCCCCTCCCCCCTCACTTCCATAAGATGTTTTTTTCATATGCATGGCTGCTGTAGTTTTGTTATTTTGCTACATGCGCGCAGCTGCCTTGTGTTGTCCTCTTTCCCACTTACTCCCGTAAGGCACACGCGAGCTGAAGGCGTCACTACTGCGACCAAAATTTATGTGTTGTCCTCTTTCCCACTTACTCCAGTAACGCACATGCGAGCTGAAGGCGTCACTACTGCAACCTAAATTTATTCCCCTCCCCCCTACTAACAGAAGCTGTTTTTTTTCATATGCGCAGCTGCATTGGTTTGCGCTCCTTCTCACGTACTCCCGTAAGGCACATGCGAGCTGAAGGCGTCACTACTGCGACCGAAATATATTCCCCTTCCCCCTCACTACCATAAGCTGTTTTTTCATATGCATGGCTGCTGTGGTTTTTTCCTACATGCGCTCAGCTGCCTTGTCTTGTGCTCTTTCCCACTTACTCCAGTAAGGCACACGCGAGCTGAAGGCGTCACTACTGCGACCAAAATTTATTCCCTCCCCCTCACTTCCATAAGATGTTTGTTTTATATGCATGGCTGCTGTAGTTTTGTTATTTTGCTACATGCGCAGCTGCCTTGTGTTGTCCTCTTTCCCACTTACTTCCGTAAGGCACACGCGAGCTGAAGGCGTCACTACTGCGACTAAAATTTATGTGTTGTCCTCTTTCCCACTTACTCCAGTAAGGCACATGCGAGCTGAAGGCGTCACTACTGCGACCGAAATATATTCCCCATCCCCCTCACTACCATAAGCTGTTTTTTCATATGCATGGCTGCTGTAGTTTTTTTCCTATATGCGCTCAGCTGCCATGTCTTGTGCTCTTTCCCACTTAGTCCAATAAGGCACATGCGAGCTTTAGGCGTCATTACTGCAACCGAAATTTATTCCCCTCCCCACTCACTAACAGAAGCTGTTTTTCTCATATGCGCAGCTGCCTAGTTTTGCGATCTTTCCCACTTACTCCCGTAAGGCACATGCGAGCTGAAGGCGTCACTACTGCGACCGAAATATATTCCCCTCCTCCCTTACTACCATAAGCTGTTTTTTTCATATGCGCAGCTGCCTAGGTTTGCGCTCCTTCCCACGTACTCCCGTAAGGCACAGCTGAGTTGAACGCGTCGCTACTGCGACCGATATTTATTCCCCCCCCCCACTACCATAAGCTGTTTTTTTCATATGCATGGCTGCTGTAGTTTTGTTATTTTCCTACATGCGCGCAGCTGCCTTGTGTTGTCCTCTTCCCCACTTACTCCCGTAAGGCACACGCGAGCTGAAGGCGTCACTACTGCGACCAAAATTTATTCCCCTCCCCCCTCACTTCCATAAGATGTTTTTTTCATATGCATGGCTGCTGTAGTTTTGTTATTTTGCTACATGCGCGCAGCTGCCTTGTGTTGTCCTCTTTCCCACTTACTCCCGTAAGGCACACGCGAGCTGAAGGCGTCACTACTGCGACCAAAATTTATGTGTTGTCCTCTTTCCCACTTACTCCAGTAACGCACATGCGAGCTGAAGGCGTCACTACTGCAACCTAAATTTATTCCCCTCCCCCCTTACTACCATAAGCTGTTTTTTTCATATGTATGGCTGCTGTAGTTTTTTTCCTACATGCGCTCAGCTGCCTTGTCTTGTGCTCTTTCCCACTTACTCCAGTAAGGCACACGCGAGCTGAAGGCGTCACTACTGCGACCAAAATTTATTCCCCTCCCCCCTCACTTCCATAAGATGTTTTTTTCATATGCATGGCTGCTGTAGTTTTGTTATTTTGCTACATGCGCGCAGCTGCCTTGTGTTGTCCTCTTTCCCACTTACTCCCGTAAGGCACACGCGAGCTGAAGGCGTCACTACTGCGACCAAAATTTATGTGTTGTCCTCTTTCCCACTTACTCCAGTAACGCACATGCGAGCTGAAGGCGTCACTACTGCAACCTAAATTTATTCCCCTCCCCCCTACTAACAGAAGCTGTTTTTTTTCATATGCGCAGCTGCATTGGTTTGCGCTCCTTCTCACGTACTCCCGTAAGGCACATGCGAGCTGAAGGCGTCACTACTGCGACCGAAATATATTCCCCTTCCCCCTCACTACCATAAGCTGTTTTTTTCATATGCATGGCTGCTGTAGTTTTTTCCTACATGCGCTCAGCTGCCTTGTCTTGTGCTCTTTCCCACTTACTCCAGTAAGGCACACGCGAGCTGGAAGGCGTCACTACTGCGACCAAAATTTATTCCCCTCCCCCTCACTTCCATAAGATGTTTGTTTTATATGCATGGCTGCTGTAGTTTTGTTATTTTGCTACATGCGCGCAGCTGCCTTGTGTTGTCCTCTTTCCCACTTACTTCCGTAAGGCACACGCGAGCTGAAGGCGTCACTACTGCGACTAAAATTTATGTGTTGTCCTCTTTCCCACTTACTCCAGTAAGGCACATGCGAGCTGAAGGCGTCACTACTGCGACCGAAATATATTCCCCATCCCCCCTCACTACCATAAGCTGTTTTTTCATATGCATGGCTGCTGTAGTTTTTTTCCTATATGCGCTCAGCTGCCATGTCTTGTGCTCTTTCCCACTTAGTCCAATAAGGCACATGCGAGCTTTAGGCGTCATTACTGCAACCGAAATTTATTCCCCTCCCCACTCACTAACAGAAGCTGTTTTTCTCATATGCGCAGCTGCCTAGTTTTGCGATCTTTCCCACTTACTCCCGTAAGGCACATGCGAGCTGAAGGCGTCACTACTGCGACCGAAATATATTCCCCCTCCCCTTACTACCATAAGCTGTTTTTTTCATATGCGCAGCTGCCTAGGTTTGCGCTCCTTCCCACGTACTCCCGTAAGGCACAGCTGAGTTGAACGCGTCGCTACTGCGACCGATATTTATTCCCCTCCCCCCCACTACCATAAGCTGTTTTTTTCATATGCATGGCTGCTGTAGTTTTGTTATTTTCCTACATGCGCGCAGCTGCCTTGTGTTGTCCTCTTCCCCACTTACTCCCGTAAGGCACACGCGAGCTGAAGGCGTCACTACTGCGACCAAAATTTATGCGTTGTCCTCTTTCCCACTTACTCCAGTAAGGCACATGCGAGCTGAAGGCGTCACTACTGCGACCGAAATATATTCCCCTTCCCCCTCACTACCATAAGCTGTTTTTTCATATGCATGGCTGCTGTAGTTTTTTTCCTACATGCGCTCAGCTGCCTTGTCTTGTGCTCTTTCCGACTTACTCCAGTAAGGCACACGCGAGCTGAAGGCGTCACTACTGCGACCAAAATTTATTCCCCTCCCCCCTCACTTCCATAAGATGTTTTTTTCATATGCATGGCTGCTGTAGTTTTGTTATTTTGCTACATGCGCGCAGCTGCCTTGTGTTGTCCTCTTTCCCACTTACTCCCGTAAGGCACACGCGAGCTGAAGGCGTCACTACTGCGACCAAAATTTATGTGTTGTCCTCTTTCCCACTTACTCCAGTAAGGCACATGCGAGCTGAAGGCGTCACTACTGCGACCGAAATATATTCCCCATCCCCCTCACTACCAAAAGCTGTTGTTTTATATGCATGGCTGCTGTAGTTTTATTCCTACATGCGCTCAGCTGCCTTGTCTTGTGCTCTTTCCCACTTACTCCAGTAAGGCACATGCGAGCTGTAGGCGTCATTACTGCAACCGAAATTTATTCCCCTCCCCACTCACTAACAGAAGCTGTTTTTCTCATATGCGCAGCTGCCTAGTTTTGCGATCTTTCCCACTTACTCCCGTAAGGCACATGCGAGCTAAAGGCGTCACTACTGCGACCGAAATATATTCCCCTCCCCCCTTACTACCATAAGCTGTTTTTTTCATATGCGCAGCTGCCTTGGTTTGCGCTCCTTCCCACGTACTCCCGTAAGGCACAGCTGAGTTGAACGCGTCGCTACTGCGACCGATATTTATTCCCCTCCCCCCCCCACTACCATAAGCTGTTTTTTTCATATGCATGGCTGCTGTAGTTTTGTTATTTTCCTACATGCGCGCAGCTGCCTTGTGTTGTCCTCTTCCCACTTACTTCCGTAAGGCACACGCGAGCTGAAGGCGTCACTACTGCGACCGAAATATATTCCCCATCCCCCTCACTACCATAAGCTGTTTTTTCATATGCATGGCTGCTGTAGTTTTTTTCCTACATGCGCTCAGCTGCCTTGTCTTGTGTTCTTTCCACTTACTCCAGTAAGGCACATGCGAGCTGTAGGCGTCATTACTGCAACCGAAATTTATTCCCCTCCCCACTCACTAACAGAAGCTGTTTTTCTCATATGCATGGCTGCTGTAGTTTTTTCCTACATGCGCTCAGCTGCCTTGTCTTTTGCTCTTTCCCACTTACTCCAGTAAGGCACACGCGAGCTGAAGGCGTCACTACTGCGACCAAAATTTATTCCCCTCCCCCCTCACTTCCATAAGATGTTTTTTTCATATGCATGGCTGCTGTAGTTTTGTTATTTTGCTACATGCGCGCAGCTGCTTTGTGTTGTCCTCTTTCCCACTTACTCCCGTAAGGCACACGCGAGCTGAAGGCGTCACTACTGCAACCTAAATTTATTCCCCTCCCCCCTACTAACAGAAGCTGTTTTTTTTCATATGCGCAGCTGCATTGGTTTGCGCTCCTTCTCACGTACTCCCGTAAGGCACATGCGAGCTGAAGGCGTTACTACTGCGACCGAAATATATTCCCTCCCCCCACTACCATAAGCTGTTTTTTTCATATGCATGGCTGCTGTAGTTTTGTTATTTTCCTAAATGCGCGCAGCTGCCTTGTGTTGTCCTCTTCCCCACTTACTCCCGTAAGGCACACGCGAGCTGAAGGCGTCACTACTGCGACCAAAATTTATGCGTTGTCCTCTTTCCCACTTACTCCAGTAAGGCACATGCGAGCTGAAGGCGTCACTACTGCGACCGAAATATATTCCCCTTCCCCCCACTACCATAAGCTGTTTTTTTCATATGCATGGCTGCTGTAGTTTTGTTATTTTGCTACATGCGCGCAGCTGCCTTGTGTTGTCCTCTTTCCCCACTTACTCCCGTAAGGCACACGCGAGCTGAAGGCGTCACTACTGCGACCAAAATTTATTCCCCTCCCCATCACTTCCATAAGCAGTTTTTTCATATGCATGGCTGCTGTAGTTTTGTTATTTTGCTACATGCGCAGCTGCCTTGTGTTGTCCTCTTCCCCACTTACTCCCCGTAAGGCACACGCGAGCTGAAGGCGTCACTACTGCGACCAAAATTTATTCCCCTCCCCCCTCACTACCATAAGCTGTTTTTTTCATATGTATGTCTGATGTAGTTTTGTTTTTTCCTACATACGCGCAGCTGCCTTGTATTGTCCTCTTTCCCACTCACTCCAGTAAGGCACATGCGAGCTGTAGGCGTCATTACTGCAACCGAAATTTATTCCCCCCCACTCACTAACAGAAGCTGTTTTTCTCATATGCGCAGCTGCCTAGTTTTAGCGATCTTTCCCACTTACTCCCGTAAGGCACATGCGAGCTGAAGGCGTCACTACTGCGACCGAAATATATTCCCCTCCCCCACTACCATAAGCCGCTTTTTTCATATGCATGGCTGCTGTAGTTTTGTTATTTTCCTACATGCGCGCAGCTGCCTTGTGTTGTCCTCTTTCCCACTTACTCCCGTAAGGCACACGCGAGCTGAAGGCGTCACTACTGCGACCAAAATTTATGTGTTGTCCTCTTTCCCACTTACTCCAGTAACGCACATGCGAGCTGAAGGCGTCACTACTGCAACCTAAATTTATTCCCCTCCCCCCTACTAACAGAAGCTGTTTTTTTTCATATGCGCAGCTGCATTGGTTTGCGCTCCTTCTCACGTACTCCCGTAAGGCACATGCGAGCTGAAGGCGTCACTACTGCGACCGAAATATATTCCCCCTTCCCCCTCACTACCATAAGCTGTTTTTTCATATGCATGGCTGCTGTAGTTTTTTCCTACATGCGCTCAGCTGCCTTGTCTTGTGCTCTTTCCCACTTACTCCAGTAAGGCACACGCGAGCTGAAGGCGTCACTACTGCGACCAAAATTTATTCCCCTCCCCCTCACTTCCATAAGATGTTTGTTTTATATGCATGGCTGCTGTAGTTTTGTTATTTTGCTACATGCGCGCAGCTGCCTTGTGTTGTCATCTTTCCCACTTACTTCCGTAAGGCACACGCGAGCTGAAGGCGTCACTACTGCGACTAAAATTTATGTGTTGTCCTCTTTCCCACTTACTCCAGTAAGGCACATGCGAGCTGAAGGCGTCACTACTGCGACCGAAATATATTCCCCATCCCCCTCACTACCATAAGCTGTTTTTTCATATGCATGGCTGCTGTAGTTTTTTTCCTATATGCGCTCAGCTGCCATGTCTTGTGCTCTTTCCCACTTAGTCCAATAAGGCACATGCGAGCTGTAGGCGTCATTACTGCAACCGAAATTTATTCCCCTCCCCTCACTACCAGAAGCTGTTTTTTTTCATATGCAGGGCTAGTTTTTTGCTGCTGTAGTTTTGTTTTTTTTTGGTACATACGCGCAGCTGCCTTGTTTTGTGCTCTTTCCCACTTACTCCCGTAAGGCACATGCGAGCTGAAGGCTTCACTACTGCAACCGAAATTTATTCCCTTCCCCCCTCACTAACAGAAACGGTTTTGTCATATGCGCAGCTGCCTTGTTTTGCGCTCTTTCCCAATTGCTCCTGTAAGGCACATGCGAGCTGAAGGCGTCACTACTGCGACCGAAACTTATTCCCTCCCCCTCACTTCCAGAAGCTGTTTTTTTCATAGGCAGGGCTGGTTTCTTTCTGCTGTAGTTTTGTTCCTTTTTTCCTACATATGAGCAGCTGCCTTGTTATGTGCTCTTTCCCACTTACTCCCGTAAGGCACATGCGAGCTGAAGGCGTCACTACTGCGACCGAAATTTATTCCCCTCCCCCTCACTAACAGAAGCTGTCTTTTTTTATATGCAGGGCTGGTTTTTTGCTGCTGTAGTTTTGTTTTTTTTTTCGTACATACGCGCAGCTGCCTTGTTTTGTGCTCTTTCCCACTTACTCCCGTAAGGCACATGCGAGCTGAACGCGTCGCTACTCCGACCGAAATTTATTCCCCTCCCCTCACTACCAGAAGCTGTTTTTTTTTCATATGCAGGGCTGGTTTCTTTCTGCTGTAGTTTTGTTCCTTTTTTCCTACATATGAGCAGCTGCCTTGTTATGTGCTCTTTCCCACTTACTCCCGTAAGGCACATGCGAGCTGAAGGCTTCACTACTGCGACCGAAATTTATTCCCTTCCCCCCTCACTAACAGAAACGGTTTTGTCATATGCGCAGCTGCCTTGTTTTGCGCTCTTTCCCACTTGCTCCCGTAAGGCACATGCGAGCTGAAGGCGTCACTACTGCGACCGAAATTTATTCCCCTCCCCTCACTACCAGAAGCTGTTTTTTTTCATATGCAGGGCTAGTTTTTTGCTGCTGTAGTTTTGTTTTTTTTTGGTACATACGCGCAGCTGCCTTGTTTTGTGCTCTTTCCCACTTACTCCCGTAAGGCACATGCGAGCTGAAGGCTTCACTACTGCAACCGAAATTTATTCCCTTCCCCCCTCACTAACAGAAACGGTTTTGTCATATGCGCAGCTGCCTTGTTTTGCGCTCTTTCCCAATTGCTCCTGTAAGGCACATGCGAGCTGAAGGCGTCACTACTGCGACCGAAACTTATTCCCTCCCCCTCACTTCCAGAAGCTGTTTTTTTCATAGGCAGGGCTGGTTTCTTTCTGCTGTAGTTTTGTTCCTTTTTTCCTACATATGAGCAGCTGCCTTGTTATGTGCTCTTTCCCACTTACTCCCGTAAGGCACATGCGAGCTGAAGGCGTCACTACTGCGACCGAAATTTATTCCCCTCCCCTCACTAACAGAAGCTGTCTTTTTTTGTATATGCAGGGCTGGTTTTTTGCTGCTGTAGTTTTGTTTTTTTTTCGTACATACGCGCAGCTGCCTTGTTTTGTGCTCTTTCCCACTTACTCCCGTAAGGCACATGCGAGCTGAACGCGTCGCTACTGCGACCGAAATTTATTCCCCTCCCCTCACTACCAGAAGCTGTTTTTTTTTCATATGCAGGGCTGGTTTCTTTCTGCTGTAGTTTTGTTCCTTTTTTCCTACATATGAGCAGCTGCCTTGTTATGTGCTCTTTCCCACTTACTCCCGTAAGGCACATGCGAGCTGAAGGCTTCACTACTGCAACCGAAATTTATTCCCTTCCCCCCTCACTAACAGAAACGGTTTTGTCATATGCGCAGCTGCCTTGTTTTGCGCTCTTTCCCACTTGCTCCCGTAAGGCACATGCGAGCTGAAGGCGTCACTACTGCGACCGAAACTTATTCCCTCCCCCTCACTTCCAGAAGCTGTTTTTTTCATAGGCAGGGCTGGTTTCTTTCTGCTGTAGTTTTGTTCCTTTTTTCCTACATATGAGCAGCTGCCTTGTTATGTGCTCTTTCCCACTTACTCCCGTAAGGCACATGCGAGTTGAAGGCGTCACTACTGCGACCGAAATTAATTCCCCTCCCCCTCACTAACAGAAGCTGTTTTTTTTCATATGCAGGGCTGGTTTTTTGCTGCTGTAGTTTTGTTTTTTTTTTGGTACATACGCGCAGCTGCCTTGTTTTGTGCTCTTTCCCACTTACTCCCGTAAGGCACATGCGAGCTGAAGGCTTCACTACTGCAACCGAAATTTATTCCCTTCCCCCCTCACTAACAGAAGCTGTTTTTTTTCATATGCAGGGCTGGTTTTTTGCTGCTGTAGTTTTGTTTTTTTTTTGGTACATACGCGCAGCTGCCTTGTTTTGTGCTCTTTCCCACTTACTCCCGTAAGGCACATGCGAGCTGAAGGCTTCACTACTGCAACCGAAATTTATTCCCTTCCCCCCTCACTAACAGAAACGGTTTTGTCATATGCGCAGCTGCCTTGTTTTGCGCTCTTTCCCACTTGCTCCCGTAAGGCACATGCGAGCTGAAGGCGTCACTACTGCGACCGAAACTTATTCCCTCCCCCTCACTTCCAGAAGCTGTTTTTTTCATAGGCAGGGCTGGTTTCTTTCTGCTGTAGTTTTGTTTTTTTTTTGGTACATACGCGCAGCTGCCTTGTTTTGTGCTCTTTCCCACTTACTCCCGTAAGGCACATGCGAGCTGAAGGCTTCACTACTGCAACCGAAATTTATTCCCTTCCCCCCTCACTAACAGAAGCTGTTTTTTTTCATATGCAGGGCTGGTTTTTTGCTGCTGTAGTTTTGTTTTTTTGGTACATACGCGCAGCTGCCTTGTTTTGTGCTCTTTCCCACTTACTCCCGTAAGGCACATGCGAGCTGAAGGCTTCACTACTGCAACCGAAATTTATTCCCTTCCCCCCTCACTAACAGAAACGGTTTTGTCATATGCGCAGCTGCCTTGTTATGTGCTCTTTCCCACTTACTCCCGTAAGGCACATGCGAGTTGAAGGCGTCACTACTGCGACCGAAATTTATTCCCCTCCCCCTCACTAACAGAAGCTGTTTTTTTTCATATGCAGGGCTGGTTTTTTGCTGCTGTAGTTTTGTTTTTTTTTTGGTACATACGCGCAGCTGCCTTGTTTTGTGCTCTTTCCCACTTACTCCCGTAAGGCACATGCGAGCTGAAGGCTTCACTACTGCAACCGAAATTTATTCCCCTCCCCTCACTACCAGAAGCTGTTTTTTTTTTCATATGCAGGGCTGGTTTCTTTCTGCTGTAGTTTTGTTCCTTTTTTCCTACATATGAGCAGCTGCCTTGTTATGTGCTCTTTCCCACTTACTCCCGTAAGGCACATGCGAGCTGAAGGCTTCACTACTGCAACCGAAATTTATTCCCTTCCCCCCTCACTAACAGAAACGGTTTTGTCATATGCGCAGCTGCCTTGTTTTGCGCTCTTTCCCACTTGCTCCCGTAAGGCACATGCGAGCTGAAGGCGTCACTACTGCGACCGAAACTTATTCCCTCCCCCTCACTTCCAGAAGCTGTTTTTTTCATAGGCAGGGCTGGTTTCTTTCTGCTGTAGTTTTGTTCCTTTTTTCCTACATATGAGCAGCTGCCTTGTTATGTGCTCTTTCCCACTTACTCCCGTAAGGCACATGCGAGCTGAAGGCGTCACTACTGCGACCGAAATTTATTCCCCTCCCCCTCACTAACAGAAGCTGTTTTTTTTCATATGCAGGGCTGGTTTTTTGCTGCTGTAGTTTTGTTTTTTTTTTCGTACATACGCGCAGCTGCCTTGTTTTGTGCTCTTTCCCACTTACTCCCGTAAGGCACATGCGAGCTGAAGGCTGAAGGCTTCACTACTAAATTTATTCCCTTCCCCCCTCACTAACAGAAACGGTTTTGTCATATGCGCAGCTGCCTTGTTTTGCGCTCTTTCCCACTTGCTCCCGTAAGGCACATGCGAGCTGAAGGCGTCACTACTGCGACCGAAACTTATTCCCTCCCCCTCACTTCCAGAAGCTGTTTTTTTCATAGGCAGGGCTGGTTTCTTTCTGCTGTAGTTTTGTTCCTTTTTTCCTACATATGAGCAGCTGCCTTGTTATGTGCTCTTTCCCACTTACTCCCGTAAGGCACATGCGAGCTGAAGGCGTTACTACTGCGACCGAAATTTATTCCCCTCCCCACTCACTAACAGAAGCTGTTTTTCTCATATGCGCAGCTGCCTTGTTTTGCGCTCTTTCCCACTTACTCCAGTAAGGCACATGCGAGCTGAAGGCGTCACTACTGCGACCGAAATTTAATCCCCTCCCCCTCACTTCCATAAGCTGTTTTTTTTTTCATATGCATGGCAGCTATAGTTTTGTTTTTTTTTTCCTACATGCGCGCAGCTGCCTTGTCTTGTGCTCTTTCCCACTTACTCCCCGTAAGGCACATGCGAGCTGAAGGCGTCACTACTGCGACCGAAATTTAATCCCCTCCCCATCACTTCCATAAGCTGTTTTTTTTTCATATGCAGGGCTGGTTTTTTGCTGCTGTTGTTTTGTTTTTTTTTTCGTACATACGCGCAGCTGCCTTGTTTTGTGCTCTTTTCCACTTACTCCCGTAAGGCACATGCGAGCTGAAGGCGTCACTACTGCGACCGAAATTTATTCCCCCCCTCACTACCAGAAGCTGTTTTTTCATATGCAAGGCTGGTTTTTTGCTGCTGTTGTTTTTTTTTTTTTTTCGTACATACGCGCAGCTGCCTTGTTTTGTGCTCTTTCCCACTTACTCCTGTAAGGCACATGCGAGCTGAAGGCGTCACTACTACAACCGAAATTTATTCGCCACCCCACTCACTAACAGAAGCTGTTTTTCTCATATGCGCAGCTGCCTTGTTTTGCGCTCTTTCCCACTTACTCCAGTAAGGCACATGCGAGCTGAAGGCGTCACTACTGCGACCGAAATTTAATCCCCTCCCCCTCACTTCCATAAGCTGTTTTTTTTTTCATATGCATGGCAGCTATAGTTTTGTTTTTTTTTCCAACATGCGCGCAGCTGCCTTGTCTTGTGCTCTTTCCCACTTACTCCCGTAAGGCACATGCGAGCTGAAGGCGTCACTACTGCAACCGAAATTTATTCCCCTCCCCCCTACTAACAGAAGCTGTTTTTTTTCATATGCGCAGCTGCATTGGTTTGCGCTCCTTCTCACGTACTCCCGTAAGGCACATGCGAGCTGAAGGCGTCACTACTGCGACCGAAATATATTCCCCTTCCCCCCTCACTACCATAAGCTGTTTTTTCATATGCATGGCTGCTGTAGTTTTTTTCCTACATGCGCTCAGCTGCCTTGTCTTGTGCTCTTTCCCACTTACTCCAGTAAGGCACACGCGAGCTGAAGGCGTCACTACTGCGACCAAAATTTATTCCCCTCCCCCCTCACTTCCATAAGATGTTTGTTTTATATGCATGGCTGCTGTAGTTTTGTTATTTTGCTACATGCGCGCAGCTGCCTTGTGTTGTCCTCTTTCCCACTTACTTCCGTAAGGCACACGCGAGCTGAAGGCGTCACTACTGCGACTAAAATTTATGTGTTGTCCTCTTTCCCACTTACTCCAGTAAGGCACATGCGAGCTGAAGGCGTCACTACTGCGACCGAAATATATTCCCCATCCCCCTCACTACCATAAGCTGTTTTTTCATATGCATGGCTGCTGTAGTTTTTTTCCTATATGCGCTCAGCTGCCATGTCTTGTGCTCTTTCCCACTTAGTCCAATAAGGCACATGCGAGCTGTAGGCGTCATTACTGCAACCGAAATTTATTCCCCTCCCCACTCACTAACAGAAGCTGTTTTTCTCATATGCGCAGCTGCCTAGTTTTGCGATCTTTCCCACTTACTCCCGTAAGGCACATGCGAGCTGAAGGCGTCACTACTGCGACCGAAATATATTCCCCTCCTCCCTTACTACCATAAGCTGTTTTTTTCATATGCGCAGCTGCCTAGGTTTGCGCTCCTTCCCACGTACTCCCGTAAGGCACAGCTGAGTTGAACGCGTCGCTACTGCGACCGATATTTATTCCCCTCCCCCACTACCATAAGCTGTTTTTTTCATATGCATGGCTGCTGTAGTTTTGTTATTTTCCTACATGCGCGCAGCTGCCTTGTGTTGTCCTCTTCCCCACTTACTCCCGTAAGGCACACGCGAGCTGAAGGCGTCACTACTGCGACCAAAATTTATGCGTTGTCCTCTTTCCCACTTACTCCAGTAAGGCACATGCGAGCTGAAGGCGTCACTACTGCGACCGAAATATATTCCCCTTCCCCCTCACTACCATAAGCTGTTTTTTCATATGCATGGCTGCTGTAGTTTTTTTCCTACATGCGCTCAGCTGCCTTGTCTTGTGCTCTTTCCGACTTACTCCAGTAAGGCACACGCGAGCTGAAGGCGTCACTACTGCCACCAAAATTTATTCCCCTCCCCCTCACTTCCATAAGATGTTTTTTTCATATGCATGGCTGCTGTAGTTTTGTTATTTTGCTACATGCGCGCAGCTGCCTTGTGTTGTCCTCTTTCCCACTTACTCCCGTAAGGCACACGCGAGCTGAAGGCGTCACTACTGCGACCAAAATTTATGTGTTGTCCTCTTTCCCACTTACTCCAGTAAGGCACATGCGAGCTGAAGGCGTCACTACTGCGACCGAAATATATTCCCCATCCCCCTCACTACCAAAAGCTGTTGTTTTATATGCATGGCTGCTGTAGTTTTATTCCTACATGCGCTCAGCTGCCTTGTCTTGTGCTCTTTCCCACTTACTCCAGTAAGGCACATGCGAGCTGTAGGCGTCATTACTGCAACCGAAATTTATTCCCCTCCCCACTCACTAACAGAAGCTGTTTTTCTCATATGCGCAGCTGCCTAGTTTTGCGATCTTTCCCACTTACTCCCGTAAGGCACATGCGAGCTAAAGGCGTCACTACTGCGACCGAAATATATTCCCCTCCCCCCTTACTACCATAAGCTGTTTTTTTCATATGCGCAGCTGCCTTGGTTTGCGCTCCTTCCCACGTACTCCCGTAAGGCACAGCTGAGTTGAACGCGTCGCTACTGCGACCGATATTTATTCCTCTCCCCCCCCCACTACCATAAGCTGTTTTTTTCATATGCATGGCTGCTGTAGTTTTGTTATTTTCCTACATGCGCGCAGCTGCCTTGTGTTGTCCTCTTCCCCACTTACTTCCGTAAGGCACACGCGAGCTGAAGGCGTCACTACTGCGACCGAAATATATTCCCCATCCCCCTCACTACCATAAGCTGTTTTTTCATATGCATGGCTGCTGTAGTTTTTTTCCTACATGCGCTCAGCTGCCTTGTCTTGTGTTCTTTTCCACTTACTCCAGTAAGGCACATGCGAGCTGTAGGCGTCATTACTGCAACCGAAATTTATTCCCCTCCCCACTCACTAACAGAAGCTGTTTTTCTCATATGCATGGCTGCTGTAGTTTTTTTCCTACATGCGCTCAGCTGCCTTGTCTTTTGCTCTTTCCCACTTACTCCAGTAAGGCACACGCGAGCTGAAGGCGTCACTACTGCGACCAAAATTTATTCCCCTCCCCCCTCACTTCCATAAGATGTTTTTTTCATATGCATGGCTGCTGTAGTTTTGTTATTTTGCTACATGCGCGCAGCTGCTTTGTGTTGTCCTCTTTCCCACTTACTCCCGTAAGGCACACGCGAGCTGAAGGCGTCACTACTGCAACCTAAATTTATTCCCCTCCCCCCTACTAACAGAAGCTGTTTTTTTTCATATGCGCAGCTGCATTGGTTTGCGCTCCTTCTCACGTACTCCCGTAAGGCACATGCGAGCTGAAGGCGTCACTACTGCGACCGAAATATATTCCCCTCCCCCCCACTACCATAAGCTGTTTTTTTCATATGCATGGCTGCTGTAGTTTTGTTATTTTCCTACATGCGCGCAGCTGCCTTGTGTTGTCCTCTTCCCCACTTACTCCCGTAAGGCACACGCGAGCTGAAGGCGTCACTACTGCGACCGAAATTTATTCCCCCCCCCCTCACTACCAGAAGCTGTTTTTTTCATATGCAAGGCTGGTTTTTTGCTGCTGTTGTTTTTTTTTTTTTTTTCGTACATACGCGCAGCTGCCTTGTTTTGTGCTCTTTCCCACTTACTCCTGTAAGGCACATGCGAGCTGAAGGCGTCACTACTACAACCGAAATTTATTCGCCACCCCACTCACTAACAGAAGCTGTTTTTCTCATATGCGCAGCTGCCTTGTTTTGCGCTCTTTCCCACTTACTCCAGTAAGGCACATGCGAGCTGAAGGCGTCACTACTGCGACCGAAATTTAATCCCCTCCCCCTCACTTCCATAAGCTGTTTTTTTTTTCATATGCATGGCAGCTATAGTTTTGTTTTTTTTCCTACATGCGCGCAGCTGCCTTGTCTTGTGCTCTTTCCCACTTACTCCCGTAAGGCACATGCGAGCTGAAGGCGTCACTACTGCGACCGAAATTTATTCCCCCCCTCACTACCAGAAGCTGTTTTTTTCATATGCAGGGCTGGTTTTTTGCTGCTGTTGTTTTGTTTTTTTTTTCGTACATACGCGCAGCTGCCTTGTTTTGTGCTCTTTTCCACTTACTCCCGTAAGGCACATGCGAGCTGAAGGCGTCACTACTGCGACCGAAATTTATTCCCCCCCCCTCACTACCAGAAGCTGTTTTTTTCATATGCAAGGCTGGTTTTTTGCTGCTGTTGTTTTTTTTTTTTTTTCGTACATACGCGCAGCTGCCTTGTTTTGTGCTCTTTCCCACTTACTCCTGTAAGGCACATGCGAGCTGAAGGCGTCACTACTACAACCGAAATTTATTCAGCCACCCCACTCACTAACAGAAGCTGTTTTTCTCATATGCGCAGCTGCCTTGTTTTGCGCTCTTTCCCACTTACTCCAGTAAGGCACATGCGAGCTGAAGGCGTCACTACTGCGACCGAAATTTAATCCCCTCCCCCTCACTTCCATAAGCTGTTTTTTTTTTCATATGCATGGCAGCTATAGTTTTGTTTTTTTTCCAACATGCGCGCAGCTGCCTTGTCTTGTGCTCTTTCCCACTTACTCCCGTAAGGCACATGCGAGCTGAAGGCGTCACTACTGCAACCGAAATTTATTCCCCTCCCCCCTACTAACAGAAGCTGTTTTTTTTCATATGCGCAGCTGCATTGGTTTGCGCTCCTTCTCACGTACTCCCGTAAGGCACATGCGAGCTGAAGGCGTCACTACTGCGACCGAAATATATTCCCCTTCCCCCTCACTACCATAAGCTGTTTTTTCATATGCATGGCTGCTGTAGTTTTTTTCCTACATGCGCTCAGCTGCCTTGTCTTGTGCTCTTTCCCACTTACTCCAGTAAGGCACACGCGAGCTGAAGGCGTCACTACTGCGACCAAAATTTATTCCCCTCCCCCTCACTTCCATAAGATGTTTGTTTTATATGCATGGCTGCTGTAGTTTTGTTATTTTGCTACATGCGCGCAGCTGCCTTGTGTTGTCCTCTTTCCCACTTACTTCCGTAAGGCACACGCGAGCTGAAGGCGTCACTACTGCGACTAAAATTTATGTGTTGTCCTCTTTCCCACTTACTCCAGTAAGGCACATGCGAGCTGAAGGCGTCACTACTGCGACCGAAATATATTCCCCATCCCCCTCACTACCATAAGCTGTTTTTTCATATGCATGGCTGCTGTAGTTTTTTTCCTATATGCGCTCAGCTGCCATGTCTTGTGCTCTTTCCCACTTAGTCCAATAAGGCACATGCGAGCTGTAGGCGTCATTACTGCAACCGAAATTTATTCCCCTCCCCACTCACTAACAGAAGCTGTTTTTCTCATATGCGCAGCTGCCTAGTTTTGCGATCTTTCCCACTTACTCCCGTAAGGCACATGCGAGCTGAAGGCGTCACTACTGCGACCGAAATATATTCCCCTCCTCCCTTACTACCATAAGCTGTTTTTTCATATGCGCAGCTGCCTAGGTTTGCGCTCCTTCCCACGTACTCCCGTAAGGCACAGCTGAGTTGAACGCGTCGCTACTGCGACCGATATTTATTCCCCTCCCCCCCACTACCATAAGCTGTTTTTTTCATATGCATGGCTGCTGTAGTTTTGTTATTTTCCTACATGCGCGCAGCTGCCTTGTGTTGTCCTCTTCCCCACTTACTCCCGTAAGGCACACGCGAGCTGAAGGCGTCACTACTGCGACCAAAATTTATGCGTTGTCCTCTTTCCCACTTACTCCAGTAAGGCACATGCGAGCTGAAGGCGTCACTACTGCGACCGAAATATATTCCCCTTCCCCCTCACTACCATAAGCTGTTTTTTCATATGCATGGCTGCTGTAGTTTTTTTCCTACATGCGCTCAGCTGCCTTGTCTTGTGCTCTTTCCGACTTACTCCAGTAAGGCACACGCGAGCTGAAGGCGTCACTACTGCCACCAAAATTTATTCCCCTCCCCCTCACTTCCATAAGATGTTTTTTCATATGCATGGCTGCTGTAGTTTTGTTATTTTGCTACATGCGCGCAGCTGCCTTGTGTTGTCCTATTTCCCACTTACTCCCGTAAGGCACACGCGAGCTGAAGGCGTCACTACTGCGACCAAAATTTATGTGTTGTCCTCTTCCCACTTACTCCAGTAAGGCACATGCGAGCTGAAGGCGTCACTACTGCGACCGAAATATATTCCCCATCCCCCTCACTACCAAAAGCTGTTGTTTTATATGCATGGCTGCTGTAGTTTTATTCCTACATGCGCTCAGCTGCCTTGTCTTGTGCTCTTTCCCACTTACTCCAGTAAGGCACATGCGAGCTGTAGGCGTCATTACTGCAACCGAAATTTATTCCCCTCCCACTCACTAACAGAAGCTGTTTTTCTCATATGCGCAGCTGCCTAGTTTGCGATCTTTCCCACTTACTCCCGTAAGGCACATGCGAGCTAAAGGCGTCACTACTGCGACCGAAATATATTCCCCTCCCCCTTACTACCATAAGCTGTTTTTTCATATGCGCAGCTGCCTTGGTTTGCGCTCCTTCCCACGTACTCCCGTAAGGCACAGCTGAGTTGAACGCGTCGCTACTGCGACCGATATTTATTCCTCTCCCCCCACTACCATAAGCTGTTTTTTTTCATATGCATGGCTGCTGTAGTTTTGTTATTTTCCTACATGCGCGCAGCTGCCTTGTGTTGTCCTCTTCCCCACTTACTTCCGTAAGGCACACGCGAGCTGAAGGCGTCACTACTGCGACCGAAATATATTCCCCATCCCCCTCACTACCATAAGCTGTTTTTTCATATGCATGGCTGCTGTAGTTTTTTCCTACATGCGCTCAGCTGCCTTGTCTTGTGTTCTTTTCCACTTACTCCAGTAAGGCACATGCGAGCTGTAGGCGTCATTACTGCAACCGAAATTTATTCCCCTCCCCACTCACTAACAGAAGCTGTTTTTCTCATATGCATGGCTGCTGTAGTTTTTTTCCTACATGCGCTCAGCTGCCTTGTCTTTTGCTCTTTCCCACTTACTCCAGTAAGGCACACGCGAGCTGAAGGCGTCACTACTGCGACCAAAATTTATTCCCCTCCCCCTCACTTCCATAAGATGTTTTTTTCATATGCATGGCTGCTGTAGTTTTGTTATTTTGCTACATGCGCGCAGCTGCTTTGTGTTGTCCTCTTTCCCACTTACTCCCGTAAGGCACACGCGAGCTGAAGGCGTCACTACTGCAACCTAAATTTATTCCCCTCCCCCCTACTAACAGAAGCTGTTTTTTTTCATATGCGCAGCTGCATTGGTTTGCGCTCCTTCTCACGTACTCCCGTAAGGCACATGCGAGCTGAAGGCGTCACTACTGCGACCGAAATATATTCCCCTCCCCCCACTACCATAAGCTGTTTTTTTCATATGCATGGCTGCTGTAGTTTTGTTATTTTCCTACATGCGCGCAGCTGCCTTGTGTTGTCCTCTTCCCCACTTACTCCCGTAAGGCACACGCGAGCTGAAGGCGTCACTACTGCGACCAAAATTTATGCGTTGTCCTCTTTCCCACTTACTCCAGTAAGGCACATGCGAGCTGAAGGCGTCACTACTGCGACCGAAATATATTCCCCTTCCCCCCCACTACCATAAGCTGTTTTTTTCATATGCATGGCTGCTGTAGTTTTGTTATTTTGCTACATGCGCGCAGCTGCCTTGTGTTGTCCTCTTTCCCACTTACTCCCGTAAGGCACACGCGAGCTGAAGGCGTCACTACTGCGACCAAAATTTATTCCCCTCCCCCATCACTTCCATAAGCAGTTTTTTCATATGCATGGCTGCTGTAGTTTTGTTATTTTGCTACATGCGCGCAGCTGCCTTGTGTTGTCCTCTTCCCCACTTACTCCCGTAAGGCACACGCGAGCTGAAGGCGTCACTACTGCGACCAAAATTTATTCCCCTCCCCCCTCACTACCATAAGCTGTTTTTTTCATATGTATGTCTGATGTAGTTTTGTTTTTTTCCTACATACGCGCAGCTGCCTTGTATTGTCCTCTTTCCCACTCACTCCAGTAAGGCACATGCGAGCTGTAGGCGTCACTACTGCGACCGAAATATATTCCCCTCCTCCCTTACTACCATAAGCTGTTTTTTTCATATGCGCAGCTGCCTAGGTTTGCGCTCCTTCCCACGTACTCCCGTAAGGCACAGCTGAGTTGAACGCGTCGCTACTGCGACCGATATTTATTCCCTCCCCCCCCACTACCATAAGCTGTTTTTTTCATATGCATGGCTGCTGTAGTTTTGTTATTTTCCTACATGCGCAGCTGCCTTGTGTTGTCCTCTTCCCCACTTACTCCCGTAAGGCACACGCGAGCTGAAGGCGTCACTACTGCGACCAAAATTTATGCGTTGTCCTCTTTCCCACTTACTCCAGTAAGGCACATGCGAGCTGAAGGCGTCACTACTGCGACCGAAATATATTCCCCTTCCCCCTCACTACCATAAGCTGTTTTTTCATATGCATGGCTGCTGTAGTTTTTTCCTACATGCGCTCAGCTGCCTTGTCTTGTGCTCTTTCCGACTTACTCCAGTAAGGCACACGCGAGCTGAAGGCGTCACTACTGCCACCAAAATTTATTCCCCTCCCCCTCACTTCCATAAGATGTTTTTTCATATGCATGGCTGCTGTAGTTTTGTTATTTTGCTACATGCGCGCAGCTGCCTTGTGTTGTCCTCTTTCCCACTTACTCCCGTAAGGCACACGCGAGCTGAAGGCGTCACTACTGCGACCAAAATTTATGTGTTGTCCTCTTTCCCACTTACTCCAGTAAGGCACATGCGAGCTGAAGGCGTCACTACTGCGACCGAAATATATTCCCCATCCCCCTCACTACCAAAAGCTGTTGTTTTATATGCATGGCTGCTGTAGTTTTATTCCTACATGCGCTCAGCTGCCTTGTCTTGTGCTCTTTCCCACTTACTCCAGTAAGGCACATGCGAGCTGTAGGCGTCATTACTGCAACCGAAATTTATTCCCCTCCCCACTCACTAACAGAAGCTGTTTTTCTCATATGCGCAGCTGCCTTGTGTTGTCCTCTTTCCCACTTACTCCCGTAAGGCACACGCGAGCTGAAGGCGTCACTACTGCGACCAAAATTTATGTGTTGTCCTCTTTCCCACTTACTCCAGTAAGGCACATGCGAGCTAAAGGCGTCACTACTGCGACCGAAATATATTCCCCTCCCCCCTTACTACCATAAGCTGTTTTTTTCATATGCGCAGCTGCCTTGGTTTGCGCTCCTTCCCACGTACTCCCGTAAGGCACAGCTGAGTTGAACGCGTCGCTACTGCGACCGATATTTATTCCTCTCCCCCCCACTACCATAAGCTGTTTTTTCATATGCATGGCTGCTGTAGTTTTGTTATTTTCCTACATGCGCGCAGCTGCCTTGTGTTGTCCTCTTCCCCACTTACTTCCGTAAGGCACACGCGAGCTGAAGGCGTCACTACTGCGACCGAAATATATTCCCCATCCCCCTCACTACCATAAGCTGTTTTTTCATATGCATGGCTGCTGTAGTTTTTTTCCTACATGCGCTCAGCTGCCTTGTCTTGTGTTCTTTTCCACTTACTCCAGTAAGGCACATGCGAGCTGTAGGCGTCATTACTGCAACCGAAATTTATTCCCCTCCCCACTCACTAACAGAAGCTGTTTTTCTCATATGCATGGCTGCTGTAGTTTTTTTCCTACATGCGCTCAGCTGCCTTGTCTTTTGCTCTTTCCCACTTACTCCAGTAAGGCACACGCGAGCTGAAGGCGTCACTACTGCGACCAAAATTTATTCCCCTCCCCCCTCACTTCCATAAGATGTTTTTTCATATGCATGGCTGCTGTAGTTTTGTTATTTTGCTACATGCGCGCAGCTGCTTTGTGTTGTCCTCTTTCCCACTTACTCCCGTAAGGCACACGCGAGCTGAAGGCGTCACTACTGCAACCTAAATTTATTCCCCTCCCCCTACTAACAGAAGCTGTTTTTTTCATATGCGCAGCTGCATTGGTTTGCGCTCCTTCTCACGTACTCCCGTAAGGCACATGCGAGCTGAAGGCGTCACTACTGCGACCGAAATATATTCCCCTCCCCCACTACCATAAGCTGTTTTTTTTTCATATGCATGGCTGCTGTAGTTTTGTTATTTTCCTACATGCGCGCAGCTGCCTTGTGTTGTCCTCTTCCCCACTTACTCCCGTAAGGCACACGCGAGCTGAAGGCGTCACTACTGCGACCAAAATTTATGCGTTGTCCTCTTTCCCACTTACTCCAGTAAGGCACATGCGAGCTGAAGGGCGTCACTACTGCGACCGAAATATATTCCCCTTCCCCCCACTACCATAAGCTGTTTTTTTCATATGCATGGCTGCTGTAGTTTTGTTATTTTGCTACATGCGCGCAGCTGCCTTGTGTTGTCCTCTTTCCACTTACTCCCGTAAGGCACACGCGAGCTGAAGGCGTCACTACTGCGACCAAAATTTATTCCCCTCCCCATCACTTCCATAAGCAGTTTTTTCATATGCATGGCTGCTGTAGTTTTGTTATTTTGCTACATGCGCGCAGCTGCCTTGTGTTGTCCTCTTCCCCACTTACTCCCGTAAGGCACACGCGAGCTGAAGGCGTCACTACTGCGACCAAAATTTATTCCCCTCCCCCCTCACTACCATAAGCTGTTTTTTTCATATGTATGTCTGATGTAGTTTTGTTTTTTTCCTACATACGCGCAGCTGCCTTGTATTGTCCTCTTTCCCACTCACTCCAGTAAGGCACATGCGAGCTGTAGGCGTCACTACTGCGACCGAAATATATTCCCCTCCTCCCTTACTACCATAAGCTGTTTTTTTCATATGCGCAGCTGCCTAGGTTTGCGCTCCTTCCCACGTACTCCCGTAAGGCACAGCTGAGTTGAACGCGTCGCTACTGCGACCGATATTTATTCCCCTCCCCCCCCCCCACTACCATAAGCTGTTTTTTTCATATGCATGGCTGCTGTAGTTTTGTTATTTTCCTACATGCGCGCAGCTGCCTTGTGTTGTCCTCTTCCCCACTTACTCCCGTAAGGCACACGCGAGCTGAAGGCGTCACTACTGCGACCAAAATTTATGCGTTGTCCTCTTTCCCACTTACTCCAGTAAGGCACATGCGAGCTGAAGGCGTCACTACTGCGACCGAAATATATTCCCCTTCCCCCTCACTACCATAAGCTGTTTTTTCATATGCATGGCTGCTGTAGTTTTTTTCCTACATGCGCTCAGCTGCCTTGTCTTGTGCTCTTTCCGACTTACTCCAGTAAGGCACACGCGAGCTGAAGGCGTCACTACTGCCACCAAAATTTATTCCCCTCCCCCCTCACTTCCATAAGATGTTTTTTTCATATGCATGGCTGCTGTAGTTTTGTTATTTTGCTACATGCGCGCAGCTGCCTTGTGTTGTCCTCTTTCCCACTTACTCCCGTAAGGCACACGCGAGCTGAAGGCGTCACTACTGCGACCAAAATTTATGTGTTGTCCTCTTTCCCACTTACTCCAGTAAGGCACATGCGAGCTGAAGGCGTCACTACTGCGACCGAAATATATTCATCATCCCCCTCACTACCAAAAGCTGTTGTTTTATATGCATGGCTGCTGTAGTTTTATTCCTACATGCGCTCAGCTGCCTTGTCTTGTGCTCTTTCCCACTTACTCCAGTAAGGCACATGCGAGCTGTAGGCGTCATTACTGCAACCGAAATTTATTCCCCTCCCCACTCACTAACAGAAGCTGTTTTTCTCATATGCGCAGCTGCCTAGTTTTGCGATCTTTCCCACTTACTCCCGTAAGGCACATGCGAGCTAAAGGCGTCACTACTGCGACCGAAATATATTCCCCTCCCCCTTACTACCATAAGCTGTTTTTTTCATATGCGCAGCTGCCTTGGTTTGCGCTCCTTCCCACGTACTCCCGTAAGGCACAGCTGAGTTGAACGCGTCGCTACTGCGACCGATATTTATTCCTCTCCCCCCCACTACCATAAGCTGTTTTTTTCATATGCATGGCTGCTGTAGTTTTGTTATTTTCCTACATGCGCGCAGCTGCCTTGTGTTGTCCTCTTCCCCACTTACTTCCGTAAGGCACACGCGAGCTGAAGGCGTCACTACTGCGACCGAAATATATTCCCCATCCCCCTCACTACCATAAGCTGTTTTTTCATATGCATGGCTGCTGTAGTTTTTTCCTACATGCGCTCAGCTGCCTTGTCTTGTGTTCTTTCCACTTACTCCAGTAAGGCACATGCGAGCTGTAGGCGTCATTACTGCAACCGAAATTTATTCCCCTCCCCACTCACTAACAGAAGCTGTTTTTCTCATATGCATGGCTGCTGTAGTTTTTTTCCTACATGCGCTCAGCTGCCTTGTCTTTTGCTCTTTCCCACTTACTCCAGTAAGGCACACGCGAGCTGAAGGCGTCACTACTGCGACCAAAATTTATTCCCCTCCCCCCTCACTTCCATAAGATGTTTTTTTCATATGCATGGCTGCTGTAGTTTTGTTATTTTGCTACATGCGCGCAGCTGCTTTGTGTTGTCCTCTTTCCCACTTACTCCCGTAAGGCACACGCGAGCTGAAGGCGTCACTACTGCAACCTAAATTTATTCCCCTCCCCCTACTAACAGAAGCTGTTTTTTTCATATGCGCAGCTGCATTGGTTTGCGCTCCTTCTCACGTACTCCCGTAAGGCACATGCGAGCTGAAGGCGTCACTACTGCGACCGAAATATATTCCCCTCCCCCCCACTACCATAAGCTGTTTTTTTCATATGCATGGCTGCTGTAGTTTTGTTATTTTCCTACATGCGCGCAGCTGCCTTGTGTTGTCCTCTTCCCCACTTACTCCCGTAAGGCACACGCGAGCTGAAGGCGTCACTACTGCGACCAAAATTTATGCGTTGTCCTCTTTCCCACTTACTCCAGTAAGGCACATGCGAGCTGAAGGCGTCACTACTGCGACCGAAATATATTCCCCTCCCCCCCACTACCATAAGCTGTTTTTTTCATATGCATGGCTGCTGTAGTTTTGTTATTTTGCTACATGCGCGCAGCTGCCTTGTGTTGTCCTCTTTCCCACTTACTCCCGTAAGGCACACGCGAGCTGAAGGCGTCACTACTGCGACCAAAATTTATTCCCCTCCCCATCACTTCCATAAGCAGTTTTTTCATATGCATGGCTGCTGTAGTTTTGTTATTTTGCTACATGCGCGCAGCTGCCTTGTGTTGTCCTCTTCCCCACTTACTCCCGTAAGGCACACGTGAGCTGAAGGCGTCACTACTGCGACCAAAATTTATACCCCTCCCCCCTCACTTCCATAAGCTGTTTTTTTCATATGTATGTCTGATGTAGTTTTGTTTTTTTCCTACATACGCGCAGCTGCCTTGTATTGTCCTCTTTCCCACTCACTCCAGTAAGGCACATGCGAGCTGTAGGCGTCATTACTGCAACCGAAATTTATTCCCCTCCCCACTCACTAACAGAAGCTGTTTTTCTCATATGCGCAGCTGCCTAGTTTTGCGATCTTTCCCACTTACTCCCGTAAGGCACATGCGAGCTGAAGGCGTCACTACTGCGACCGAAATATATTCCCCTCCCCCCCACTACCATAAGCCGCTTTTTTCATATGCATGGCTGCTGTAGTTTTGTTATTTTCCTACATGCGCGCAGCTGCCTTGTGTTGTCCTCTTCCCCACTTACTCCCGTAAGGCACACGCGAGCTGAAGGCGTCACTACTGCGACCAAAATTTATGTGTTGTCCTCTTTCCCACTTACTCCAGTAAGGCACATGCGAGCTTAAGGCGTCACTACTGCGACCGAAATATATTCCCCATCCCCCTCACTACCATAAGCTGTTTTTTCATATGCATGGCTGCTGTAGTTTTTTCCTACATGCTCTCAGCTGCCTTGTCTTGTGCTCTTCCCACTTACTCCAGTAAGGCACACGCGAGCTGAAGGCGTCACTACTTCGACCAATATTTATTCCCCTCCCCCTCACTTCCATAAGATGTTTTTTTCATATGCATGGCTGCTGTAGTTTTGTTATTTTGCTACATGCGCAGCTGCCTTGTCTTGTGCTCTTTCCCACTTACTCCAGTAAGGCACACGCGAGCTGAAGGCGTCACTACTGCGACCAAAATTTATTCCCCTCCCCCTCACTTCCATAAGATGTTTTTTTCATATGCATGGCTGCTGTAGTTTTGTTATTTTGCTACATGCGCAGCTGCCTTGTGTTGTCCTCTTTCCCACTTACTCCCGTAAGGCACACGCGAGCTGAAGGCGTCACGACTGCAACCTAAATTTATTCCCCTCCCCCCTACTAACAGAAGCTGTTTTTTTTCATATGCGCAGCTGCATTGGTTTGCGCTCCTTCTCACGTACTCCCGTAAGGCACATGCGAGCTGAAGGCGTCACTACTGCGACCGAAATATATTCCCCTCCCCCCACTACCATAAGCTGTTTTTTTCATATGCATGGCTGCTGTAGTTTTGTTATTTTCCTACATGCGCGCAGCTGCCTTGTGTTGTCCTCTTCCCCACTTACTCCCGTAAGGCACACGCGAGCTGAAGGCGTCACTACTGCGACCAAAATTTATTCCCCTCCCCCCTCACTTCCATAAGCTGTTTTTTTCATATGTATGTCTGATGTAGTTTTGTTTTTTTCCTACATACGCGCAGCTGCCTTGTATTGTCCTCTTTCCCACTCACTCCAGTAAGGCACATGCTAGCTGTAGGCGTCATTACTGCAACCGAAATTTATTCCCCTCCCCACTCACTAACAGAAGCTGTTTTTCTCATATGCGCAGCTGCCTAGTTTTGCGATCTTTCCCACTTACTCCCGTAAGACACATGCGAGCTGAAGGCGTCACTACTGCGACCGAAATATATTCCCCTCCCCCCCACTACCATAAGCTGTTTTTTTCATATGCATGGCTGCAGTAGTTTTGTTATTTTCCTACATGCGCGCAGCTGCCTTGTGTTGTCCTCTTCCCCACTTACTCCCGTAAGGCACACGCGAGCTGAAGGCGTCATTACTGCGACCGAAATATATTCCCCATCCCCCTCACTACCATAAGCTGTTTTTTCATATGCATGGCTGCTGTAGTTTTTTTCCTACATGCGCTCAGCTGCCTTGTCTTGTGCTCTTTCCCACTTACTCCAGTAAGGCACATGCGAGCTGTAGGCGTCATTACTGCAACCGAAATTTATTCCCCTCACTACTCACTAACAGAAGCTGTTTTTCTCATATGCATGGCTGCTGTAGTTTTTTTCCTACATGCGCTCAGCTGCCTTGTCTTGTGCTCTTTCCCACTTACTCCAGTAAGGCACACGCGAGCTGATGGCGTCACTACTGCGACCAAAATTTATTCCCCTCCCCCCTCACTTCCATAAGATTTTTTTTCATATGCATGGCTGCTGTAGTTTTGTTATTTTGCTACATGCGCGCAGCTGCCTTGTGTTGTCCTCTTCCCCACTTACTCCCGTAAGGCACACGCGAGCTGAAGGCGTCACTACTGCGACCAAAATTTATTCCCCTCCCCCCTCACTACCATAAGCTGTTTTTTTCATATGTATGTCTGATGTAGTTTTGTTTTTTTCCTACATACGCGCAGCTGCCTTGTATTGTCCTCTTTCCCACTCACTCCAGTAAGGCACATGCGAGCTGTAGGCGTCATTACTGCAACCGAAATTTATTCCCCTCCCCACTCACTAACAGAAGCTGTTTTTTCTCATATGCGCAGCTGCCTAGTTTTGCGATCTTTCCCACTTACTCCCCGTAAGGCACATGCGAGCTGAAGGCGTCACTACTGCGACCGAAATATATTCCCCTCCCCCACTACCATAAGCCGTTTTTTTCATATGCATGGCTGCTGTAGTTTTGTTATTTTCCTACATGCGCGCAGCTGCCTTGTGTTGTCCTCTTCCCCACTTACTCCCGTAAGGCACACGCGAGCTGAAGGCGTCACTACTGCGACCAAAATTTATGTGTTGTCCTCTTTCCCACTTACTCCAGTAAGGCACATGCGAGCTGAAGGCGTCACTACTGCGACCGAAATATATTCCCCATCCCCCTCACTATCATAAGCCGCTTTTTTCATATGCATGGCTGCTGTAGTTTTTTTCCTACATGCGCTAAGCTGCCTTGTCTTGTGCTCTTTCCCACTTACTCCAGTAAGGCACATGCGAGCTGTAGGCGTCATTACTGCAACCGAAATTTATTCCCCCCCCCACTCACTAACAGAAGCTGTTTTTCTCATATGCGCAGCTGCCTAGTTTTGCGATCTTTCCCACTTACTCCCGTAAGGCACATGCGAGCTGAAGGCGTCACTACTGCGACCGAAATATATTCCCCCCCCCACTACCATAAGCCGTTTTTTTCATATGCATGGCTGCTGTAGTTTTGTTATTTTCCTACATGCGCGCAGCTGCCTTGTGTTGTCCTCTTCCCCACTTACTCCCGTAAGGCACACGCGAGCTGAAGGCGTCACTACTGCGACCAAAATTTATGTGTTGTCCTCTTTCCCACTTACTCCAGTAAGGCACATGCGAGCTGAAGGCGTCACTACTGCGACCGAAATTTATTCCCCCATCCCCCTCACTACCATAAGCTGTTTTTTCATATGCATGGCTGCTGTAGGTTTTTCCCTACATGCGCTCAGCTGCCTTGTCTTGTGCTCTTTCCCACTTACTCCAGTAAGGCACACGCGAGCTGAAGGCGTCACTACTTCGACCAAAATTTATTCCCCTCCCCCTCACTTCCATAAGATGTTTTTTTCATATGCATGGCTGCTGTAGTTTTGTTATTTTGCTACATGCGCGCAGCTGCCTTGTCTTGTGCTCTTTCCCACTTACTCCAGTAAGGCACACGCGAGCTGAAGGCGTCACTACTGCGACCAAAATTTATTCCCCCCCCCCCCTCACTTCCATAAGATGTTTTTTTCATATGCATGGCTGCTGTAGTTTTGTTATTTTGCTACATGCGCGCAGCTGCCTTGTGTTGTCCTCTTTCCCACTTACTCCCCGTAAGGCACACGCGAGCTGAAGGCGTCACTACTGCAACCTAAATTTATTCCCCTCCCCCTACTAACAGAAGCTGTTTTTTTCATATGCGCAGCTGCATTGGTTTGCGCTCCTTCTCACGTACTCCCGTAAGGCACATGCGAGCTGAAGGCGTCACTACTGCGACCGAAATATATTCCCCTCCCCCCCACTACCATAAGCTGTTTTTTTCATATGCATGGCTGCTGTAGTTTTGTTATTTTCCTACATGCGCGCAGCTGCCTTGTGTTGTCCTCTTCCCCACTTACTCCCGTAAGGCACACGCGAGCTGAAGGCGTCACTACTGCGACCGAAATATATTCCCCTCCCCCTCACTTCCATAAGCTGTTTTTTTCATATGTATGTCTGATGTAGTTTTGTTTTTTCCTACATACCGCGCAGCTGCCTTGTATTGTCCTCTTTCCCACTCACTCCAGTAAGGCACATGCTAGCTGTAGGCGTCATTACTGCAACCGAAATTTATTCCCCTCCCCACTCACTAACAGAAGCTGTTTTTCTCATATGCGCAGCTGCCTAGTTTTGCGATCTTTCCCACTTACTCCCGTAAGACACATGCGAGCTGAAGGCGTCACTACTGCGACCGAAATATATTCCCCTCCCCCCCACTACCATAAGCTGTTTTTTTCATATGCATGGCTGCTGTAGTTTTGTTATTTTCCTACATGCGCGCAGCTGCCTTGTGTTGTCCTCTTCCCCACTTACTCCCGTAAGGCACACGCGAGCTGAAGGCGTCATTACTGCGACCGAAATATATTCCCCATCCCCCTCACTACCATAAGCTGTTTTTTCATATGCATGGCTGCTGTAGTTTTTTTCCTACATGCGCTCAGCTGCCTTGTCTTGTGCTCTTTCCCACTTACTCCAGTAAGGCACATGCGAGCTGTAGGCGTCATTACTGCAACCGAAATTTATTCCCCTCACTACTCACTAACAGAAGCTGTTTTTCTCATATGCATGGCTGCTGTAGTTTTTTTCCTACATGCGCTCAGCTGCCTTGTCTTGTGCTCTTTCCCACTTACTCCAGTAAGGCACACGCGAGCTGATGGCGTCACTACTGCGACCAAAATTTATTCCCCTCCCCCTCACTTCCATAAGATTTTTTTCATATGCATGGCTGCTGTAGTTTTGTTATTTTGCTACATGCGCGCAGCTGCCTTGTGTTGTCCTCTTTCCCACTTACTCCCCGTAAGGCACACGCGAGCTGAAGGCGTCACTACTGCAACCTAAATTTATTCCCCTCCCCCTACTAACAGTAGCTGTTTTTTTCATATGCGCAGCTGCATTTGTTTGCGCTCCTTCTCACGTACTCCCGTAAGGCACATGCGAGCTGAAGGCGTCACTACTGCGACCGAAATATATTCCCCTCCCCCCCACTGCCATAAGCTGTTTTTTTCATATGCATGGCTGCTGTAGTTTTGTTATTTTCCTACATGCGCGCAGCTGCCTTGTGTTGTCCTCTTCCCCACTTACTCCCGTAAGGCACACGCGAGCTGAAGGCGTCACTACTGCGACCAAAATTTATGCGTTGTCCTCTTTCCCACTTACTCCAGTAAGGCACATGCGAGCTGAAGACGTCACTACTGCGACCGAAATATATTCCCCTCCCCCCCACTACCATAAGCTGTTTTTTTCATATGCATGGCTGCTGTAGTTTTGTTATTTTGCTACATGCGCGCAGCTGCCTTGTGTTGTCCTCTTTCCCACTTACTCCCGTAAGGCACACGCGAGCTGAAGACGTCACTACTGCGACCAAAATTTATTCCCCTCCCCCATCACTTCCATAAGCTGTTTTTTCATATGCATGGCTGCTGTAGTTTTGTCATTTTGCTACATGCGCGCAGCTGCCTTGTGTTGTCCTCTTCCCCACTTACTCCCGTAAGGCACACGCGAGCTGAGGCGTCACTACTGCGACCAAAATTTATGCGTTGTCCTCTTTCCCACTTACTCCAGTAAGGCACATGCGAGCTGAAGGCGTCACTACTGCGACCGAAATATATTCCCCTTCCCCCTCACTGCCATAAGCTGTTTTTTCATATGCATGGCTGCTGTAGTTTTGTTATTTTGCTACATGCGCGCAGCTGCCTTGTGTTGTCCTCTTTCCCACTTACTCCCGTAAGGCACACGCGAGCTGAAGGCGTCACTACTGCGACCAAAATTTATTCCCCTCCCCCTCACTACCAGAAGCTGTTTTTTTTCATATGCAGGGCTAGTTTTTTGCTGCTGTAGTTTTGTTTTTTTTTGGTACATACGCGCAGCTGCCTTGTTTTGTGCTCTTTCCCACTTACTCCCGTAAGGCACATGCGAGCTGAAGGCTTCACTACTGCAACCGAAATTTATTCCCTTCCCCCTCACTAACAGAAACGGTTTTGTCATATGCGCAGCTGCCTTGTTTTGCGCTCTTTCCCAATTGCTCCTGTAAGGCACATGCGAGCTGAAGGCGTCACTACTGCGACCGAAACTTATTCCCTCCCCCTCACTTCCAGAAGCTGTTTTTTTCATAGGCAGGGCTGGTTTCTTTCTGCTGTAGTTTTGTTCCTTTTTTCCTACATATGAGCAGCTGCCTTGTTATGTGCTCTTTCCCACTTACTCCCGTAAGGCCCATGCGAGCTGAAGGCGTCACTACTGCGACCGAAATTTATTCCCCTCCCCCTCACTAACAGAAGCTGTCTTTTTTTATATGCAGGGCTGGTTTTTTGCTGCTGTAGTTTTGTTTTTTTTTTCGTACATACGCGCAGCAGCCTTGTTTTGTGCTCTTTCCCACTTACTCCCGTAAGGCACATGCGAGCTGAACGCGTCGCTACTGCGACCGAAATTTATTCCCCTCCCCTCACTACCAGAAGCTGTTTTTTTTTCATATGCAGGGCTGGTTTCTTTCTGCTGTAGTTTTGTTCCTTTTTTCCTACATATGAGCAGCTGCCTTGTTATGTGCTCTTTCCCACTTACTCCCGTAAGGCACATGCGAGCTGAAGGCTTCACTACTGCAACCGAAATTTATTCCCCTCCCCCCTCACTTCCATAAGCTGTTTTTTTCATATGTATGTCTGATGTAGTTTTGTTTTTTTCCTACATACGCGCAGCTGCCTTGTATTGTCCTCTTTCCCACTCACTCCAGTAAGGCACATGCTAGCTGTAGGCGTCATTACTGCAACCGAAATTTATTCCCCTCCCCACTCACTAACAGAAGCTGTTTTTCTCATATGCGCAGCTGCCTAGTTTTGCGATCTTTCCCACTTACTCCCGTAAGACACATGCGAGCTGAAGGCGTCACTACTGCGACCGAAATATATTCCCCTCCCCCCCACTACCATAAGCTGTTTTTTCATATGCATGGCTGCTGTAGTTTTGTTATTTTCCTACATGCGCGCAGCTGCCTTGTGTTGTCCTCTTCCCCACTTACTCCCGTAAGGCACACGCGAGCTGAAGGCGTCATTACTGCGACCGAAATATATTCCCATCCCCCCTCACTAACAGAAGCTGTTTTTCTCATATGCATGGCTGCTGTAGTTTTTTTCCTACATGCGCTCAGCTGCCTTGTCTTGTGCTCTTTCCCACTTACTCCAGTAAGGCACATGCGAGCTGTAGGCGTCATTACTGCAACCGAAATTTATTCCCCTCACTACTCACTAACAGAAGCTGTTTTTCTCATATGCATGGCTGCTGTAGTTTTTTTCCTACATGCGCTCAGCTGCCTTGTCTTGTGCTCTTTCCCACTTACTCCAGTAAGGCACACGCGAGCTGATGGCGTCACTACTGCGACCAAAATTTATTCCCCTCCCCCCTCACTTCCATAAGATTTTTTTTCATATGCATGGCTGCTGTAGTTTTGTTATTTTGCTACATGCGCGCAGCTGCCTTGTGTTGTCCTCTTTCCCACTTACTCCCGTAAGGCACACGCGAGCTGAAGACGTCACTACTGCGACCAAAATTTATTCCCCTCCTCCATCACTTCCATAAGCTGTTTTTTCATATGCATGGCTGCTGTAGTTTTGTCATTTTGCTACATGCGCGCAGCTGCCTTGTGTTGTCCTCTTCCCCACTTACTCCCGTAAGGCACACGCGAGCTGAGGCGTCACTACTGCGACCAAAATTTATGCGTTGTCCTCTTTCCCACTTACTCCAGTAAGGCACATGCGAGCTGAAGGCGTCACTACTGCGACCGAAATATATTCCCCTTCCCCCTCACTGCCATAAGCTGTTTTTTCATATGCATGGCTGCTGTAGTTTTGTTATTTTGCTACATGCGCGCAGCTGCCTTGTGTTGTCCTCTTTCCCACTTACTCCCGTAAGGCACACGCGAGCTGAAGGCGTCACTACTGCGACCAAAATTTATTCCCCCCCCCTCACTACCAGAAGCTGTTTTTTTCATATGCAGGGCTAGTTTTTTGCTGCTGTAGTTTTGTTTTTTTTTGGTACATACGCGCAGCTGCCTTGTTTTGTGCTCTTTCCCACTTACTCCCGTAAGGCACATGCGAGCTGAAGGCTTCACTACTGCAACCGAAATTTATTCCCTTCCCCCCTCACTAACAGAAACGGTTTTGTCATATGCGCAGCTGCCTTGTTTTGCGCTCTTTCCCAATTGCTCCTGTAAGGCACATGCGAGCTGAAGGCGTCACTACTGCGACCGAAACTTATTCCCTCCCCCTCACTTCCAGAAGCTGTTTTTTCATAGGCAGGGCTGGTTTCTTTCTGCTGTAGTTTTGTTCCTTTTTCCTACATATGAGCAGCTGCCTTGTTATGTGCTCTTTCCCACTTACTCCCGTAAGGCACATGCGAGCTGAAGGCGTCACTACTGCGACCGAAATTTATTCCCCTCCCCTCACTAACAGAAGCTGTCTTTTTTTATATGCAGGGCTGGTTTTTTGCTGCTGTAGTTTTGTTTTTTTTTCGTACATACGCGCAGCAGCCTTGTTTTGTGCTCTTTCCCACTTACTCCCCGTAAGGCACATGCGAGCTGAACGCGTCGCTACTGCGACCGAAATTTATTCCCCTCCCCTCACTACCAGAAGCTGTTTTTTTCATATGCAGGGCTGGTTTCTTTCTGCTGTAGTTTTGTTCCTTTTTTCCTACATATGAGCAGCTGCCTTGTTATGTGCTCTTTCCCACTTACTCCCTGTAAGGCACATGCGAGCTGAAGGCTTCACTACTGCAAACCGAAATTTATTCCCTTCCCCCTCACTAACAGAAACGGTTTTGTCATATGCGCAGCTGCCTTGTTTTGCGCTCTTTCCCACTTGCTCCCGTAAGGCACATGCGAGCTGAAGGCGTCACTACTGCGACCGAAACTTATTCCCTCCCCCTCACTTCCAGAAGCTGTTTTTTTCATAGGCAGGGCTGGTTTCTTTCTGCTGTAGTTTTGTTCCTTTTTTCCTACATATGAGCAGCTGCCTTGTTATGTGCTCTTTCCACTTACTCCCGTAAGGCACATGCGAGTTGAAGGCGTCACTACTGCGACCGAAATTTATTCCCCTCCCCCTCACTAACAGAAGCTGTTTTTTTTCATATGCAGGGCTGGTTTTTTGCTGCTGTAGTTTTGTTTTTTTTTTCGTACATACGCGCAGCTGCCTTGTTTTGTGCTCTTTCCCACTTACTCCCGTAAGGCACATGCGAGCTGAACGCGTCACTACTGCGACCGAAATTTATTCCCCTCCCCTCACTAACAGAAGCTGTTTTTTTCATATGCAGGGCTGGTTTTTTGCTGCTGTAGTTTTGTTTTTTTTTTCGTACATACGCGCAGCTGCCTTGTTTTGTGCTCTTTCCCACTTACTCCCGTAAGGCACATGCGAGCTGAAGGCTGAAGGCTTCACTACTAAATTTATTCCCTTCCCCCTCACTAACAGAAACGGTTTTTGTCATATGCGCAGCTGCCTTGTTTTGCGCTCTTTCCCACTTGCTCCCGTAAGGCACATGCGAGCTGAAGGCGTCACTACTGCGACCGAAACTTATTCCCTCCCCTCACTTCCAGAAGCTGTTTTTTTCATAGGCAGGGCTGGTTTCTTTCTGCTATAGTTTTGTTCCTTTTTTCCTACATATGAGCAGCTGCCTTGTTATGTGCTCTTTCCCACTTACTCCCGTAAGGCACATGCGAGCTGAAGGCGTCACTACTGCGACCGAAATTTATTCCCCTCCCCACTCACTAACAGAAGCTGTTTTTCTCATATGCGCAGCTGCCTTGTTTTGCGCTCTTTCCCACTTACTCCAGTAAGGCACATGCGAGCTGAAGGCGTCACTACTGCGACCGAAATTTAATCCACTCCCCCTCACTTCCATAAGCTGTTTTTTTTTCATATGCATGGCAGCTTATAGTTTTGTTTTTTTTCCAACATGCGCGCAGCTGCCTTGTCTTGTGCTCTTCCCACTTACTCCCGTAAGGCACATGCGAGCTGAAGGCGTCACTACTGCGACCGAAATTTATTCCCCCCCTCACTACCAGAAGCTGTTTTTTTCATATGCAAGGCTGGTTTTTTGCTGCTGTTTTTTTTTTTTTTCGTACATACATACGCGCAGCTGCCTTGTTTTGTGCTCTTTTCCACTTACTCCCGTAAGGCACATGCGAGCTGAAGGCGTCACTACTGCGACCGAAATTTATTCCCCCCCTCACTACCAGAAGCTGTTTTTTTCATATGCAAGGCTGGTTTTTTGCTGCTGTTGTTTTTTTTTTTTTGGTACATACGCGCAGCTGCCTTGTTTTGTGCTCTTTCCCACTTACTCCTGTAAGGCACATGCGAGCTGAAGGCGTCACTACTACAACCGAAATTTATTCGCCACCCCACTCACTAACAGAAGCTGTTTTTCTCATATGCGCAGCTGCCTTGTTTTGCGCTCTTTCCCACTTACTCCAGTAAGGCACATGCGAGCTGAAGGCGTCACTACTGCGACCGAAATTTAATCCCCTCCCCCTCACTTCCATAAGCTGTTTTTTTTTTCATATGCATGACAGCTATAGTTTTGTTTTTTTTTCCAACATGCGCGCAGCTGCCTTGTCTTGTGCTCTTTCCCACTTACTCCCGTAAGGCACATGCGAGCTGAAGGCGTCACTACTGCAACCGAAATTTATTCCCCCCCCCCTCACTACCAGAAGCTGTTTTTTTTCATATGCAGGGCTGGTTTTTTGCTGCTGTTGTTTTGTTTTTTTTTCGTACATACGCGCAGCTGCCTTGTTTTGTGCTCTTTTCCACTTACTCCCGTAAGGCACACGCGAGCTGAAGGCGTCACTACTGCGACCAAAATTTATGTGTTGTCCTCTTTCCCACTTACTCCAGTAAGGCACATGCGAGCTGAAGGCGTCACTACTACAACCGAAATTTATTCGCCACCCCACTCACTAACAGAAGCTGTTTTTCTCATATGCGCAGCTGCCTTGATTTGCGCTCTTTCCCACTTACTCCAGTAAGGCACATGCGAGCTGAAGGCGTCACTACTGCGACCAAGAGATTTATTCCCTCCCCCTCACTTCCAGAAGCTGTTTTTTTCATATGCATGGCTGCTGTAGTTTTGTTATTTTCCTACATGCGCGCAGCTGCCTTGTGTTGTCCTCTTCCCCACTTACTCCCGTAAGGCACACGCGAGCTGAAGGCGTCACTACTGCGACCAAAATTTATGTGTTGTCCTCTTTCCCACTTACTCCAGTAAGGCACATGCGAGCTGAAGGCGTCACTACTGCGACCGAAATATATTCCCCATCCCATTCACTACCATAAGCTGTTTTTTCATATGCATGGCTGCTGTAGTTTTTTTCCTACATGCGCTCAGCTGCCTTGTCTTGTGCTCTTTCCCACTTACTCCAGTAAGGCACATGCGAGCTGAAGGCGTCACTACTGCGACCGAAATTTAATCCCCTCCCCCTCACTTCCATAAGCTGTTTTTTTTTTCATATGCATGACAGCTATAGTTTTGTTTTTTTTTCCAACATGCGCGCAGCTGCCTTGTCTTGTGCTCTTTCCCACTTACTCCCGTAAGGCACATGCGAGCTGAAGGCGTCACTACTGCAACCGAAATTTATTCCCCCCCCTCACTACCAGAAGCTGTTTTTTTTCATATGCAGGGCTGGTTTTTTGCTGCTGTTGTTTTGTTTTTTTTTCGTACATACGCGCAGCTGCCTTGTTTTGTGCTCTTTTCCACTTACTCCCGTAAGGCACACGCGAGCTGAAGGCGTCACTACTGCGACCAAAATTTATGTGTTGTCCTCTTTCCCACTTACTCCAGTAAGGCACATGCGAGCTGAAGGCGTCACTACTACAACCGAAATTTATTCGCCACCCCACTCACTAACAGAAGCTGTTTTTCTCATATGCGCAGCTGCCTTGATTTGCGCTCTTTCCCACTTACTCCAGTAAGGCACATGCGAGCTGAAGGCGTCACTACTGCGACCGAAATTTATTCCCTCCCCCTCACTTCCAGAAGCTGTTTTTTTCATATGCATGGCTGCTGTAGTTTTGTTATTTTCCTACATGCGCGCAGCTGCCTTGTGTTGTCCTCTTCCCCACTTACTCCCGTAAGGCACACGCGAGCTGAAGGCGTCACTACTGCGACCAAAATTTATGTGTTGTCCTCTTTCCCACTTACTCCAGTAAGGCACATGCGAGCTGAAGGCGTCACTACTGCGACCGAAATATATTCCCCATCCCATTCACTACCATAAGCTGTTTTTTCATATGCATGGCTGCTGTAGTTTTTTTCCTACATGCGCTCAGCTGCCTTGTTTTGCGCTCTTTCCCACTTACTCCAGTAAGGCACATGCGAGCTGAAGGCGTCACTACTGCGACCGAAATTTAATCCCCTCCCCCTCACTTCCATAAGCTGTTTTTTTTTTCATATGCATGACAGCTATAGTTTTGTTTTTTTTTCCAACATGCGCGCAGCTGCCTTGTCTTGTGCTCTTTCCCACTTACTCCCGTAAGGCACATGCGAGCTGAAGGCGTCACTACTGCAACCGAAATTTATTCCCCCCCCCCTCACTACCAGAAGCTGTTTTTTTTCATATGCAGGGCTGGTTTTTTGCTGCTGTTGTTTTGTTTTTTTTGTCGTACATACGCGCAGCTGCCTTGTTTTGTGCTCTTTTCCACTTACTCCCGTAAGGCACACGCGAGCTGAAGGCGTCACTACTGCGACCAAAATTTATGTGTTGTCCTCTTTCCCACTTACTCCAGTAAGGCACATGCGAGCTGAAGGCGTCACTACTACAACCGAAATTTATTCGCCACCCCACTCACTAACAGAAGCTGTTTTTCTCATATGCGCAGCTGCCTTGATTTGCGCTCTTTCCCACTTACTCCAGTAAGGCACATGCGAGCTGAAGGCGTCACTACTGCGACCGAAATTTATTCCCTCCCCCTCACTTCCAGAAGCTGTTTTTTTCATATGCATGGCTGCTGTAGTTTTGTTATTTTCCTACATGCACGCAGCTGCCTTGTGTTGTCCTCTTCCCCACTTACTCCCGTAAGGCACACGCGAGCTGAAGGCGTCACTACTGCGACCAAAATTTATGTGTTGTCCTCTTTCCACTTACTCCAGTAAGGCACATGCGAGCTGAAGGCGTCACTACTGCGACCGAAATATATTCCCCATCCCATTCACTACCATAAGCTGTTTTTCATATGCATGGCTGCTGTAGTTTTTTCCTACATGCGCTCAGCTGCCTTGTCTTGTGCTCTTTCCCACTTACTCCAGTAAGGCACATGCGAGCTGTAGGCGTCATTACTGCAACCGAAATTTATTCCCCTCCCCACTCACTAACAGAAGCTGTTTTTCTCATATGCGCAGCTGCCTAGTTTGCGATCTTTCCCACTTACTCCCGTAAGGCACATGCGAGCTGAAGGCGTCACTACTGCGACCGAAATATATTCCCCTCCCCTTACTACCATAAGCTGTTTTTTTCATATGTATGGCTGCTGTAGTTTTTTTCCTACATGCGCTCAGCTGCCTTGTCTTGTGCTCTTTCCCACTTACTCCAGTAAGGCACACGCGAGCTGAAGGCGTCACTACTGCGACCAAAATTTATTCCCCTCCCCCCTCACTTCCATAAGATGTTTGTTTTATATGCATGGCTGCTGTAGTTTTGTTATTTTGCTACATGCGCGCAGCTGCCTTGTGTTGTCCTCTTTCCCACTTACTTCCGTAAGGCACACGCGAGCTGAAGGCGTCACTACTGCGACTAAAATTTATGTGTTGTCCTCTTTCCCACTTACTCCAGTAACGCACATGCGAGCTGAAGGCGTCACTACTGCAACCTAAATTTATTCCCCTCCCCCCTACTAACAGAAGCTGTTTTTTTTCATATGCGCAGCTGCATTGGTTTGCGCTCCTTCTCACGTACTCCCGTAAGGCACATGCGAGCTGAAGGCGTCACTACTGCGACCGAAATATATTCCCCTTCCCCCTCACTACCATAAGCTGTTTTTTCATATGCATGGCTGCTGTAGTTTTTTTCCTACATGCGCTCAGCTGCCTTGTCTTGTGCTCTTTCCCACTTACTCCAGTAAGGCACACGCGAGCTGAAGGCGTCACTACTGCGACCAAAATTTATTCCCCTCCCCCCTCACTTCCATAAGATGTTTGTTTTATATGCATGGCTGCTGTAGTTTTGTTATTTTGCTACATGCGCGCAGCTGCCTTGTGTTGTCCTCTTTCCCACTTACTTCCGTAAGGCACACGCGAGCTGAAGGCGTCACTACTGCGACTAAAATTTATGTGTTGTCCTCTTTCCCACTTACTCCAGTAAGGCACATGCGAGCTGAAGGCGTCACTACTGCGACCGAAATATATTCCCCATCCCCCTCACTACCATAAGCTGTTTTTTCATATGCATGGCTGCTGTAGTTTTTTTCCTATATGCGCTCAGCTGCCATGTCTTGTGCTCTTTCCCACTTAGTCCAATAAGGCACATGCGAGCTGTAGGCGTCATTACTGCAACCGAAATTTATTCCCCTCCCCACTCACTAACAGAAGCTGTTTTTCTCATATGCGCAGCTGCCTAGTTTTGCGATCTTTCCCACTTACTCCCGTAAGGCACATGCGAGCTGAAGGCGTCACTACTGCGACCGAAATATATTCCCCTCCTCCCTTACTACCATAAGCTGTTTTTTTCATATGCGCAGCTGCCTAGGTTTGCGCTCCTTCCCACGTACTCCCGTAAGGCACAGCTGAGTTGAACGCGTCGCTACTGCGACCGATATTTATTCCCCTCCCCCCACTACCATAAGCTGTTTTTTTCATATGCATGGCTGCTGTAGTTTTGTTATTTTCCTACATGCGCGCAGCTGCCTTGTGTTGTCCTCTTCCCCACTTACTCCCGTAAGGCACACGCGAGCTGAAGGCGTCACTACTGCGACCAAAATTTATGCGTTGTCCTCTTTCCCACTTACTCCAGTAAGGCACATGCGAGCTGAAGGCGTCACTACTGCGACCGAAATATATTCCCCTTCCCCCTCACTACCATAAGCTGTTTTTTCATATGCATGGCTGCTGTAGTTTTTTCCTACATGCGCTCAGCTGCCTTGTCTTGTGCTCTTTCCGACTTACTCCAGTAAGGCACACGCGAGCTGAAGGCGTCACTACTGCGACCAAAATTTATTCCCCTCCCCCCTCACTTCCATAAGATGTTTTTTTCATATGCATGGCTGCTGTAGTTTTGTTATTTTCCTACATGCGCGCAGCTGCCTTGTGTTGTCCTCTTCCCCACTTACTCCCGTAAGGCACACGCGAGCTGAAGGCGTCACTACTGCGACCAAAATTTATGTGTTGTCCTCTTTCCCACTTACTCCAGTAAGGCACATGCGAGCTGAAGGCGTCACTACTGCGACCGAAATATATTCCCCATCCCCCTCACTACCATAAGCTGTTGTTTTATATGCATGGCTGCTGTAGTTTTATTCCTACATGCGCTCAGCTGCCTTGTCTTGTGCTCTTTCCCACTTACTCCAGTAAGGCACATGCGAGCTGTAGGCGTCATTACTGCAACCGAAATTTATTCCCCTCCCCACTCACTAACAGAAGCTGTTTTTCTCATATGCGCAGCTGCCTAGTTTTGCGATCTTTCCCACTTACTCCCGTAAGGCACATGCGAGCTAAAGGCGTCACTACTGCGACCGAAATATATTCCCCTCCCCCCTTACTACCATAAGCTGTTTTTTTCATATGCGCAGCTGCCTTGGTTTGCGCTCCTTCCCACGTACTCCCGTAAGGCACAGCTGAGTTGAACGCGTCGCTACTGCGACCGATATTTATTCCCCTCCCCCCACTACCATAAGCTGTTTTTTTCATATGCATGGCTGCTGTAGTTTTGTTATTTTCCTACATGCGCGCAGCTGCCTTGTGTTGTCCTCTTCCCCACTTACTTCCGTAAGGCACACGCGAGCTGAAGGCGTCACTACTGCGACCGAAATATATTCCCCATCCCCCTCACTACCATAAGCTGTTTTTTCATATGCATGGCTGCTGTAGTTTTTTTCCTACATGCGCTCAGCTGCCTTGTCTTGTGTTCTTTTCCACTTACTCCAGTAAGGCACATGCGAGCTGTAGGCGTCATTACTGCAACCGAAATTTATTCCCCTCCCCACTCACTAACAGAAGCTGTTTTTCTCATATGCATGGCTGCTGTAGTTTTTTTCCTACATGCGCTCAGCTGCCTTGTCTTTTGCTCTTTCCCACTTACTCCAGTAAGGCACACGCGAGCTGAAGGCGTCACTACTGCGACCAAAATTTATTCCCCTCCCCCTCACTTCCATAAGATGTTTTTTTCATATGCATGGCTGCTGTAGTTTTGTTATTTTGCTACATGCGCGCAGCTGCTTTGTGTTGTCCTCTTTCCCACTTACTCCCGTAAGGCACACGCGAGCTGAAGGCGTCACTACTGCAACCTAAATTGATTCCCCTCCCCCTACTAACAGAAGCTGTTTTTTCATATGCGCAGCTGCATTGGTTTGCGCTCCTTCTCACGTACTCCCGTAAGGCACATGCGAGCTGAAGGCGTCACTACTGCGACCGAAATATATTCCCCTCCCCCACTACCATAAGCTGTTTTTTTCATATGCATGGCTGCTGTAGTTTTGTTATTTTCCTACATGCGCGCAGCTGCCTTGTGTTGTCCTCTTCCCCACTTACTCCCGTAAGGCACACGCGAGCTGAAGGCGTCACTACTGCGACCAAAATTTATGCGTTGTCCTCTTTCCCACTTACTCCAGTAAGGCACATGCGAGCTGAAGGCGTCACTACTGCGACCGAAATATATTCCCCTTCCCCCCCACTACCATAAGCTGTTTTTTTCATATGCATGGCTGCTGTAGTTTTGTTATTTTGCTACATGCGCGCAGCTGCCTTGTGTTGTCCTCTTTCCCACTTACTCCCGTAAGGCACACGCGAGCTGAAGGCGTCACTACTGCGACCAAAATTTATTCCCCTCCCCCTCACTACCATAAGCTGTTTTTTTCATATGTATGTCTGATGTAGTTTTGTTTTTTCCTACATACCGCAGCTGCCTTGTATTGTCCTCTTTCCCACTCACTCCAGTAAGGCACATGCGAGCTGTAGGCGTCATTACTGCAACCGAAATTTATTCCCCTCCCCACTCACTAACAGAAGCTGTTTTTCTCATATGCGCAGCTGCCTAGTTTTGCGATCTTTCCCACTTACTCCCGTAAGGCACATGCGAGCTGAAGGCGTCACTACTGCGACCGAAATATATTCCCCTCCCCCCCACTACCATAAGCCGCTTTTTTCATATGCATGGCTGCTGTAGTTTTGTTATTTTCCTACATGCGCGCAGCTGCCTTGTGTTGTCCTCTTCCCCACTTACTCCCGTAAGGCACACGCGAGCTGAAGGCGTCACTACTGCGACCAAAATTTATGTGTTGTCCTCTTTCCCACTTACTCCAGTAAGGCACATGCGAGCTTAAGGCGTCACTACTGCGACCGAAATATATTCCCCATCCCCCTCACTACCATAAGCTGTTTTTTCATATGCATGGCTGCTGTAGTTTTTTTCCTACATGCGCTCAGCTGCCTTGTCTTGTGCTCTTTCCCACTTACTCCAGTAAGGCACACGCGAGCTGAAGGCGTCACTACTTCGACCAAAATTTATTCCCCTCCCCCCTCACTACCATAAGATGTTTTTTTCATATGCATGGCTGCTGTAGTTTTGTTATTTTGCTACATGCGCGCAGCTGCCTTGTCTTGTGCTCTTTCCCACTTACTCCAGTAAGGCACACGCGAGCTGAAGGCGTCACTACTGCGACCAAAATTTATTCCCCTCCCCCCTCACTTCCATAAGATGTTTTTTTCATATGCATGGCTGCTGTAGTTTTGTTATTTTGCTACATGCGCGCAGCTGCCTTGTGTTGTCCTCTTTCCCACTTACTCCCGTAAGGCACACGCGAGCTGAAGGCGTCACTACTGCGACCAAAATTTATGTGTTGTCCTCTTTCCCACTTACTCCAGTAAGGCACATGCGAGCTTAAGGCGTCACTACTGCGACCGAAATATATTCCCCATCCCCCTCACTACCATAAGCTGTTTTTTCATATGCATGGCTGCTGTAGTTTTTTTCCTACATGCGCTCAGCTGCCTTGTCTTGTGCTCTTTCCCACTTACTCCAGTAAGGCACACGCGAGCTGAAGGCGTCACTACTTCGACCAAAATTTATTCCCCTCCCCCCTCACTTCCATAAGATGTTTTTTTCATATGCATGGCTGCTGTAGTTTTGTTATTTTGCTACATGCGCGCAGCTGCCTTGTCTTGTGCTCTTTCCCACTTACTCCAGTAAGGCACACGCGAGCTGAAGGCGTCACTACTGCGACCAAAATTTATTCCCCTCCCCCCTCACTTCCATAAGATGTTTTTTTCATATGCATGGCTGCTGTAGTTTTGTTATTTTGCTACATGCGCGCAGCTGCCTTGTCTTGTGCTCTTTCCCACTTACTCCAGTAAGGCACACGCGAGCTGAAGGCGTCACTACTGCGACCAAAATTTATTCCCCTCCCCCCTCACTTCCATAAGATGTTTTTTTCATATGCATGGCTGCTGTAGTTTTGTTATTTTGCTACATGCGCGCAGCTGCCTTGTGTTGTCCTCTTTCCCACTTACTCCCGTAAGGCACATGCGAGCTGAAGGCGTCACTACTGCGACCGAAATATATTCCCCTCCCCCCCACTACCATAAGCTGTTTTTTTCATATGCATGGCTGCTGTAGTTTTGTTATTTTCCTACATGCGCAGCTGCCTTGTGTTGTCCTCTTCCCCCACTTACTCCCGTAAGGCACACGCGAGCTGAAGGCGTCACTACTGCGACCAAAATTTATTCCCCTCCCCCTCACTTCCATAAGCTGTTTTTTCATATGTATGTCTGATGTAGTTTTGTTTTTTCCTACATACGCGCAGCTGCCTTGTATTGTCCTCTTTCCCACTCACTCCAGTAAGGCACATGCTAGCTGTAGGCGTCATTACTGCAACCGAAATTTATTCCCCTCCCCACTCACTAACAGAAGCTGTTTTTCTCATATGCGCAGCTGCCTAGTTTTGCGATCTTTCCCACTTACTCCCGTAAGGCACATGCGAGCTGAAGGCGTCACTACTGCGACCGAAATATATTCCCCTCCCCCCCACTACCATAAGCCGTTATTTTCATATGCATGGCTGCTGTAGTTTTGTTATTTTCCTACATGCGCGCAGCTGCCTTGTGTTGTCCTCTTCCCCACTTACTCCCGTAAGGCACACGCGAGCTGAAGGCGTCACTACTGCGACCAAAATTTATGTGTTGTCCTCTTTCCCACTTACTCCAGTAAGGCACATGCGAGCTGAAGGCGTCACTACTGCGACCGAAATATATTCCCCATCCCCCTCACTACCAGAAGCTGTTATTTCATATGCATGGCTGCTGTAGTTTTTTTCCTACATGCGCTAAGCTGCCTTGTCTTGTGCTCTTTCCCACTTACTCCAGTAAGGCACATGCGAGCTGTAGGCGTCATTACTGCAACCGAAATTTATTCCCCTCCCCACTCACTAACAGAAGCTGTTTTTCTCATATGCGCAGCTGCCTAATTTTGCGATCTTTCCCACTTACTCCCGTAAGGCACATGCGAGCTGAAGGCGTCACTACTGCGACCGAAATATATTCCCCTCCCCCCCACTACCATAAGCCGTTTTTTTCATATGCATGGCTGCTGTAGTTTTGTTATTTTCCTACATGCGCGCAGCTGCCTTGTGTTGTCCTCTTCCCCACTTACTCCCGTAAGGCACACGCGAGCTGAAGGCGTCACTACTGCGACCAAAATTTATGTGTTGTCCTCTTTCCCACTTACTCCAGTAAGGCACATGCGAGCTGAAGGCGTCATTACTGCGACCGAAATATATTCCCCATCCCCCTCACTACCATAAGCTGTTATTTCATATGCATGGCTGCTGTAGTTTTTTTCCTACATGCGCTAATGAGCCTTGTCTTGTGCTCTTTCCCACTTACTCCAGTAAGGCACATGCTAGCTGTAGGCGTCATTACTGCAACCGAAATTTATTCCCCTCCCCACTCACTAACAGAAGCTGTTTTTCTCATATGCATGGCTGCTGTAGTTTTTTTCCTACATGCGCTCAGCTGCCTTGTCTTTTGCTCTTTCCCACTTACTCCAGTAAGGCACACGCGAGCTGAAGGCGTCACTACTGCGACCAAAATTTATTCCCCTCCCCCCTCACTTCCATAAGATGTTTTTTTCATATGCATGGCTGCTGTAGTTTTGTTATTTTGCTACATGCGCGCAGCTGCCTTGTGTTGTCCTCTTTCCCACTTACTCCCGTAAGGCACACGCGAGCTGAAGGCGTCACTACTGCAACCTAAATTTATTCCCCTCCCCCCTACTAACAGAAGCTGTTTTTTTTCATATGCGCAGCTGCATTGGTTTGCGCTCCTTCTCACGTACTCCCGTAAGGCACATGCGAGCTGAAGGCGTCACTACTGCGACCGAAATATATTCCCCTCCCCCCCACTACCATAAGCTGTTTTTTTCATATGCATGGCTGCTGTAGTTTTGTTATTTTCCTACATGCGCGCAGCTGCCTTGTGTTGTCCTCTTCCCCACTTACTCCCGTAAGGCACACGCGAGCTGAAGGCGTCACTACTGCGACCAAAATTTATGCGTTGTCCTCTTTCCCACTTACTCCAGTAAGGCACATGCGAGCTGAAGGCGTCACTACTGCGACCGAAATATATTCCCCTTCCCACCCACTACCATGAGCTGTTTTTTTCATATGCATGGCTGCTGTAGTTTTGTTATTTTGCTACATGCGCGCAGCTGCCTTGTGTTGTCCTCTTTCCCACTTACTCCCGTAAGGCACACGCGAGCTGAAGGCGTCACTACTGCTAAAATTTATTCCCCTCCCCCATCACTTCCATAAGGTGTTTTTTCATATGCATGGCTGCTGTAGTTTTGTTATTTTGCTACATGCGCGCAGCTGCCTTGTGTTGTCCTCTTCCCCACTTACTCCCGTAAGGCACACGCGAGCTGAAGGCGTCACTACTGCGACCAAAATTTATTCCCCTCCCCCCTCACTACCATAAGCTGTTTTTTTCATATGTATGTCTGATGTAGTTTTGTTTTTTTCCTACATACGCGCAGCTGCCTTGTATTGTCCTCTTTCCCACTCACTCCAGTAAGGCACATGCGAGCTGTAGGCGTCATTACTGCAACCGAAATTTATTCCCCTCCCCACTCACTAACAGAAGCTGTTTTTCTCATATGCGCAGCTGCCTAGTTTTGCGATCTTTCCCACTTACTCCCGTAAGGCACATGCGAGCTGAAGGCGTCACTACTGCGACCGAAATATATTCCCCTCCCCCCCACTACCATAAGCCGTTTTTTTCATATGCATGGCTGCTGTAGTTTTGTTATTTTCCTACATGCGCGCAGCTGCCTTGTGTTGTCCTCTTCCCCACTTACTCCCGTAAGGCACACGCGAGCTGAAGGCGTCACTACTGCGACCAAAATTTATGTGTTGTCCTCTTTCCCACTTACTCCAGTAAGGCACATGCGAGCTGAAGGCGTCACTACTGCGACCGAAATATATTCCCCATCCCCCTCACTATCATAAGCCGTTTTTTTCATATGCATGGCTGCTGTAGTTTTTTTCCTACATGCGCTAAGCTGCCTTGTCTTGTGCTCTTTCCCACTTACTCCAGTAAGGCACATGCGAGCTGTAGGCGTCATTACTGCAACCGAAATTTATTCCCCTCCCCACTCACTAACAGAAGCTGTTTTTCTCATATGCGCAGCTGCCTAGTTTTGCGATCTTTCCCACTTACTCCCGTAAGGCACATGCGAGCTGAAGGCGTCACTACTGCGACCGAAATATATTCCCCTCCCCCCACTACCATAAGCCGTTTTTTTCATATGCATGGCTGCTGTAGTTTTGTTATTTTCCTACATGCGCGCAGCTGCCTTGTGTTGTCCTCTTCCCCACTTACTCCCGTAAGGCACACGCGAGCTGAAGGCGTCACTACTGCGACCAAAATTTATGTGTTGTCCTCTTTCCCACTTACTCCAGTAAGGCACATGCGAGCTGAAGGCGTCACTACTGCGACCGAAATATATTCCCCATCCCCCTCACTACCATAAGCCGTTTTTTCATATGCATGGCTGCTGTAGTTTTTTTCCTACATGCGCTCAGCTGCCTTGTCTTGTGCTCTTTCCCACTTACTCCAGTAAGGCACACGCGAGCTGAAGGCGTCACTACTTCGACCAAAATTTATTCCCCTCCCCCTCACTTCCATAAGATGTTTTTTTCATATGCATGGCTGCTGTAGTTTTGTTATTTTGCTACATGCGCGCAGCTGCCTTGTCTTGTGCTCTTTCCCACTTACTCCAGTAAGGCACACGCGAGCTGAAGGCGTCACTACTGCGACCAAAATTTATTCCCCTCCCCCCTCACTTCCATAAGATGTTTTTTTCATATGCATGGCTGCTGTAGTTTTGTTATTTTGCTACATGCGCGCAGCTGCCTTGTGTTGTCCTCTTTCCCACTTACTCCCGTAAGGCACACGCGAGCTGAAGGCGTCACTACTGCAACCTAAATTTATTCCCCTCCCCCTACTAACAGAAGCTGTTTTTTTCATATGCGCAGCTGCATTGGTTTGCGCTCCTTCTCACGTACTCCCGTAAGGCACATGCGAGCTGAAGGCGTCACTACTGCGACCGAAATATATTCCCCTCCCCCCACTACCATAAGCTGTTTTTTTCATATGCATGGCTGCTGTAGTTTTGTTATTTTCCTACATGCGCGCAGCTGCCTTGTGTTGTCCTCTTCCCCACTTACTCCCGTAAGGCACACGCGAGCTGAAGGCGTCACTACTGCGACCAAAATTTATTCCCCTCCCCCCTCACTTCCATAAGCTGTTTTTTTCATATGCATGGCTGCTGTAGTTTTGTTATTTTGCTACATGCGCGCAGCTGCCTTGTGTTGTCCTCTTCCCCACTTACTCCCGTAAGGCACACGCGAGCTGAAGGCGTCACTACTGCGACCAAAATTTATTCCCCTCCCCCCTCACTACCATAAGCTGTTTTTTTCATATGTATGTCTGATGTAGTTTTGTTTTTTTCCTACATACGCGCAGCTGCCTTGTATTGTCCTCTTTCCCACTCACTCCAGTAAGGCACATGCGAGCTGTAGGCGTCATTACTGCAACCGAAATTTATTCCCCTCCCCACTCACTAACAGAAGCTGTTTTTCTCATATGCGCAGCTGCCTAGTTTTGCGATCTTTCCCACTTACTCCCGTAAGGCACATGCGAGCTGAAGGCGTCACTACTGCGACCGAAATATATTCCCCTCCCCCCCACTACCATAAGCCGTTTTTTTCATATGCATGGCTGCTGTAGTTTTGTTATTTTCCTACATGCGCGCAGCTGCCTTGTGTTGTCCTCTTCCCCACTTACTCCCGTAAGGCACACGCGAGCTGAAGGCGTCACTACTGCGACCAAAATTTATGTGTTGTCCTCTTTTCCACTTACTCCAGTAAGGCACATGCGAGCTGAAGGCGTCACTACTGCGACCGAAATATATTCCCCATCCCCCTCACTATCATAAGCCGTTTTTTTTCATATGCATGGCTGCTGTAGTTTTTTCCTACATGCGCTAAGCTGCCTTGTCTTGTGCTCTTTCCCACTTACTCCAGTAAGGCACATGCGAGCTGTAGGCGTCATTACTGCAACCGAAATTTATTCCCCTCCCCACTCACTAACAGAAGCTGTTTTTCTCATATGCGCAGCTGCCTAGTTTTGCGATCTTTCCCACTTACTCCCGTAAGGCACATGCGAGCTGAAGGCGTCACTACTGCGACCGAAATATATTCCCCTCCCCCCCACTACCATAAGCCGTTTTTTTCATATGCATGGCTGCTGTAGTTTTGTTATTTTCCTACATGCGCGCAGCTGCCTTGTGTTGTCCTCTTCCCCACTTACTCCCGTAAGGCACACGCGAGCTGAAGGCGTCACTACTGCGACCAAAATTTATGTGTTGTCCTCTTTCCCACTTACTCCAGTAAGGCACATGCGAGCTGAAGGCGTCACTACTGCGACCGAAATATATTCCCCATCCCCCTCACTACCATAAGCTGTTTTTTCATATGCATGGCTGCTGTAGTTTTTTTCCTACATGCGCTCAGCTGCCTTGTCTTGTGCTCTTTCCCACTTACTCCAGTAAGGCACACGCGAGCTGAAGGCGTCACTACTTCGACCAAAATTTATTCCCCTCCCCCCTCACTTCCATAAGATGTTTTTTTCATATGCATGGCTGCTGTAGTTTTGTTATTTTGCTACATGCGCGCAGCTGCCTTGTCTTGTGCTCTTTCCCACTTACTCCAGTAAGGCACACGCGAGCTGAAGGCGTCACTACTGCGACCAAAATTTATTCCCCTCCCCCCTCACTTCCATAAGATGTTTTTTTCATATGCATGGCTGCTGTAGTTTTGTTATTTTGCTACATGCGCGCAGCTGCCTTGTGTTGTCCTCTTTCCCACTTACTCCCGTAAGGCACACGCGAGCTGAAGGCGTCACTACTGCAACCTAAATTTATTCCCCTCCCCCCTACTAACAGAAGCTGTTTTTTTTCATATGCGCAGCTGCATTGGTTTGCGCTCCTTCTCACGTACTCCCGTAAGGCACATGCGAGCTGAAGGCGTCACTACTGCGACCGAAATATATTCCCCTCCCCCCACTACCATAAGCTGTTTTTTTCATATGCATGGCTGCTGTAGTTTTGTTATTTTCCTACATGCGCGCAGCTGCCTTGTGTTGTCCTCTTCCCCACTTACTCCCGTAAGGCACACGCGAGCTGAAGGCGTCACTACTGCGACCAAAATTTATACCCCTCCCCCCTCACTTCCATAAGCTGTTTTTTTCATATGTATGTCTGATGTAGTTTTGTTTTTTTCCTACATACGCAGCTGCCTTGTATTGTCCTCTTTCCCACTCACTCCAGTAAGGCACATGCTAGCTGTAGGCGTCATTACTGCAACCGAAATTTATTCCCCTCCCCACTCACTAACAGAAGCTGTTTTTCTCATATGCGCAGCTGCCTAGTTTTGCGATCTTTCCCACTTACTCCCGTAAGACACATGCGAGCTGAAGGCGTCACTACTGCGACCGAAATATATTCCCCTCCCCCCACTACCATAAGCTGTTTTTTTCATATGCATGGCTGCTGTAGTTTTGTTATTTTCCTACATGCGCGCAGCTGCCTTGTGTTGTCCTCTTCCCCACTTACTCCCGTAAGGCACACGCGAGCTGAAGGCGTCATTACTGCGACCGAAATATATTCCCCATCCCCCTCACTACCATAAGCTGTTTTTTCATATGCATGGCTGCTGTAGTTTTTTTCCTACATGCGCTCAGCTGCCTTGTCTTGTGCTCTTTCCCACTTACTCCAGTAAGGCACATGCGAGCTGTAGGCGTCATTACTGCAACCGAAATTTATTCCCCTCACTACTCACTAACAGAAGCTGTTTTTCTCATATGCATGGCTGCTGTAGTTTTTTTCCTACATGCGCTCAGCTGCCTTGTCTTGTGCTCTTTCCCACTTACTCCAGTAAGGCACACGCGAGCTGATGGCGTCACTACTGCGACCAAAATTTATTCCCCTCCCCCCTCACTTCCATAAGATTTTTTTTCATATGCATGGCTGCTGTAGTTTTGTTATTTTGCTACATGCGCGCAGCTGCCTTGTGTTGTCCTCTTTCCCACTTACTCCCGTAAGGCACACGCGAGCTGAAGGCGTCACTACTGCAACCTAAATTTATTCCCCTCCCCCCTACTAACAGTAGCTGTTTTTTTTCATATGCGCAGCTGCATTTGTTTGCGCTCCTTCTCACGTACTCCCGTAAGGCACATGCGAGCTGAAGGCGTCACTACTGCGACCGAAATATATTCCCCTCCCCCCCACTGCCATAAGCTGTTTTTTTCATATGCATGGCTGCTGTAGTTTTGTTATTTTCCTACATGCGCGCAGCTGCCTTGTGTTGTCCTCTTCCCCACTTACTCCCGTAAGGCACACGCGAGCTGAAGGCGTCACTACTGCGACCAAAATTTATGCGTTGTCCTCTTTCCCACTTACTCCAGTAAGGCACATGCGAGCTGAAGACGTCACTACTGCGACCGAAATATATTCCCCTCCCCCCACTACCATAAGCTGTTTTTTTCATATGCATGGCTGCTGTAGTTTTGTTATTTTGCTACATGCGCGCAGCTGCCTTGTGTTGTCCTCTTTCCCACTTACTCCCGTAAGGCACACGCGAGCTGAAGACGTCACTACTGCGACCAAAATTTATTCCCCTCCCCCATCACTTCCATAAGCTGTTTTTTCATATGCATGGCTGCTGTAGTTTTGTCATTTAGCTACATGCGCGCAGCTGCCTTGTGTTGTCCTCTTCCCCACTTACTCCCGTAAGGCACACGCGAGCTGAGGCGTCACTACTGCGACCAAAATTTATGCGTTGTCCTCTTTCCCACTTACTCCAGTAAGGCACATGCGAGCTGAAGGCGTCAGTACTGCGACCGAAATATATTCCCCTTCCCCCTCACTGCCATAAGCTGTTTTTTCATATGCATGGCTGCTGTAGTTTTGTTATTTTGCTACATGCGCGCAGCTGCCTTGTGTTGTCCTCTTTCCCACTTACTCCCGTAAGGCACACGCGAGCTGAAGGCGTCACTACTGCGACCAAAATTTATTCCCCTCCCCCCTCACTTTCATAAGCTGTTTTTTTCATATGTATGTCTGATGTAGTTTTGTTTTTTTCCTACATACGCGCAGCTGCCTTGTATTGTCCTCTTTCCCACTCACTCCAGTAAGGCACATGCGAGCTGTAGGCGTCATTACTGCAACCGAAACTTATTCCCTTCCCCCACTCACTAACAGAAGCTGTTTTTCTCATATGTGCAGCTGCCTAGTTTTGCGATCTTTCCCACTTACTCCCGTAAGGCACATGCGAGCTGAAGGCGTCACTACTGCGACCGAAATATATTCCCTCCCCCACTACCATAAGCTGTTTTTTTCATATGCATGGCTGCTGTAGTTTTGTTATTTTCCTACATGCGCGCAGCTGCCTTGTGTTGTCCTCTTCCCCACTTACTCCCGTAAGGCACACGCGAGCTGAGGCGTCACTACTGCGACCAAAATTTATGCGTTGTCCTCTTTCCCACTTACTCCAGTAAGGCACATGCGAGCTGAAGGCGTCACTACTGCGACCAAAATTTATTCCCCTCCCCCCTCACTACCATAAGATGTTTTTTTCATATGTATGGCTGCTGTAGTTTTGTTATTTTGCTACATGCGCGCAGCTGCCTTGTGTTGTCCTCTTTCCCACTTACTCCCGTAAGGCACATGCGAGCTGAAGGCGTCACTACTGCGACCGAAATATATTCCCCTTCCCCCTCACTACCATAAGCTGTTTTTTCATATGCATGGCTGCTGTAGTTTTTTTCCTACATGCGCTCAGCCGCCTTGTCTTGTGCTCTTTCCCACTTACTCCAGTAAGGCACACGCGAGCTGAAGGCGTCACTACTGCGACCAAAATTTATTCCCCTCCCCCCTCACTTCCATAAGCTGTTTTTTCATATGCATGGCTGCTGTAGTTTTTTTTCTACATGCGCTCAGCTGCCTTGTGTTGTCTTCTTTCCCACTTACTCCCGTAAAGCACAGCCAAGTTGAACGCGTCGCTACTGCGACCGAAATATATTCCCCTCCCCCCCACTACAATAAGCTGTTTTTTTCATATGCATGGCTGCTGTAGTTTTGTTATTTTCCTACATGCGCGCAGCTGCCTTGTGTTGTCCTCTTCCCCACTTACTCCCGTAAGGCACACGCGAGCTGAGGCGTCACTACTGCGACCAAAATTTATGCGTTGTCCTCTTTCCCACTTACTCCAGTAAGGCACATGCGAGCTGAAGGCGTCACTACTGCGACCGAAATATATTCCCCTCCCCCCTCACTTCCATAAGATGTTTTTTTCATATGTATGGCTGCTGTAGTTTTGTTATTTTGCTACATGCGCGCAGCTGCCTTGTGTTGTCCTCTTTCCCACTTACTCCCGTAAGGCACATGCGAGCTGAAGGCGTCACTACTGCGACCGAAATATATTCCCCTTCCCCCTCACTACCATAAGCTGTTTTTTCATATGCATGGCTGCTGTAGTTTTGTTATTTTGCTACATGCGCGCAGCTGCCTTGTGTTGTCCTCTTCCCCACTTACTCCCCGTAAGGCACATGCGAGCTGAAGGCGTCACTACTGCGACCGAAATATATTCCCCTTCCCCCTCACTACCATAAGCTGTTTTTTCATATGCATGGCTGCTGTAGTTTTGTTATTTTGCTACATGCGCGCAGCTGCCTTGTGTTGTCCTCTTTCCCACTTACTCCCGTAAGGCACACGCGAGCTGAAGACGTCACTACTGCGACCAAAATTTATTCCCCTGCCCCATCACTTCCATAAGCTGTTTTTTCATATGCATGGCTGCTGTAGTTTTGTTATTTTGCTACATGCGCGCAGCTGCCTTGTGTTGTCCTCTTCCCCACTTACTCCCGTAAGGCACATGCGAGCTGAAGGCGTCACTACTGCGACCGAAATATATTCCCCTTCCCCCTCACTACCATAAGCTGTTTTTTCATATGCATGGCTGCTGTAGTTTTGTTATTTTGCTACATGCGCGCAGCTGCCTTGTGTTGTCCTCTTTCCCACTTACTCCCGTAAGGCACACGCGAGCTGAAGACGTCACTACTGCGACCAAAATTTATTCCCCTGCCCCATCACTTCCATAAGCTGTTTTTTCATATGCATGGCTGCTGTAGTTTTGTTATTTTGCTACATGCGCGCAGCAGCCTTGTGTTGTCCTCTTCCCCACTTACTCCCGTAAGGCACACGCGAGCTGAAGGCGTCACTACTGCGACCAAAATTTATTCCCCTCCCCCCTCACTACCATAAGCTGTTTTTTCATATGCATGGCTGCTGTAGTTTTGTTATTTTGCTACATGCGCGCAGCTGCCTTGTGTTGTCCTCTTCCCCACTTACTCCCGTAAGGCACATGCGAGCTGAAGGCGTCACTACTGCGACCAAAATTTATTCCCCTCCCCCCTCACTTCCATAAGATGTTTTTTTCATATGATGGCTGCTGTAGTTTTGTTATTTTGCTACATGCGCGCAGCTGCCTTGTGTTGTCCTCTTTCCCACTTACTCCCGTAAGGCACACGCGAGCTGAAGACGTCACTACTGCGACCAAAATTTATTCCCCTGCCCCATCACTTCCATAAGCTGTTTTTTCATATGCATGGCTGCTGTAGTTTTGTTATTTTGCTACATGCGCGCAGCTGCCTTGTGTTGTCCTCTTCCCCACTTACTCCCGTAAGGCACACGCGAGCTGAAGGCGTCACTACTGCGACCGAAATATATTCCCCTTCCCCCTCACTACCATAAGCTGTTTTTTCATATGCATGGCTGCTGTAGTTTTGTTATTTTGCTACATGCGCGCAGCTGCCTTGTGTTGTCCTCTTTCCCACTTACTCCCGTAAGGCACACGCGAGCTGAAGACGTCACTACTGCGACCAAAATTTATTCCCCTGCCCCATCACTTCCATAAGCTGTTTTTTCATATGCATGGCTGCTGTAGTTTTGTTATTTTGCTACATGCGCGCAGCTGCCTTGTGTTGTCCTCTTTCCCACTTACTCCCGTAAGGCACACGCGAGCTGAAGGCGTCACTACTGCGACCAAAATTTATTCCCCTCCCCCCTCACTTTCATAAGCTGTTTTTTTCATATGTATGTCTGATGTAGTTTTGTTTTTTTCCTACATACGCGCAGCTGCCTTGTATTGTCCTCTTTCCCACTCACTCCAGTAAGGCACATGCGAGCTGTAGGCGTCATTACTGCAACCGAAACTTATTCCCTTCCCCACTCACTAACAGAAGCTATTTTTCTCATATGCGCAGCTGCCTAGTTTTGCGATCTTTCCCACTTACTCCCGTAAGGCACATGCGAGCTGAAGGCGTCACTACTGCGACCGAAATATATTCCCCTCCCCCCACTACCATAAGCTGTTTTTTTCATATGCATGGCTGCTGTAGTTTTGTTATTTTCCTACATGCGCGCAGCTGCCTTGTGTTGTCCTCTTCCCCACTTACTCCCGTAAGGCACATGCGAGCTGAAGGCGTCACTACTGCGACCGAAATATATTCCCCTCCCCCCACTACCATAAGCTGTTTTTTTCATATGCATGGCTGCTGTAGTTTTGTTATTTTCCTACATGCCGCAGCTGCCTTGTGTTGTCCTCTTCCCCACTTACTCCCGTAAGGCACATGCGAGCTGAAGGCGTCACTACTGCGACCGAAATATATTCCCCTTCCCCCTCACTACCATAAGCTGTTTTTTCATATGCATGGCTGCTGTAGTTTTGTTATTTTGCTACATGCGCGCAGCTGCCTTGTGTTGTCCTCTTCCCCACTTACTCCCGTAAGGCACATGCGAGCTGAAGGCGTCACTACTGCGACCGAAATATATTCCCCTTCCCCCTCACTACCATAAGCTGTTTTTTCATATGCATGGCTGCTGTAGTTTTGTTATTTTGCTACATGCGCGCAGCTGCCTTGTGTTGTCCTCTTTCCCACTTACTCCCGTAAGGCACACGCGAGCTGAAGACGTCACTACTGCGACCAAAATTTATTCCCCTGCCCCATCACTTCCATAAGCTGTTTTTTCATATGCATGGCTGCTGTAGTTTTGTTATTTTGCTACATGCGCGCAGCTGCCTTGTGTTGTTCTCTTCCCCACTTACTCCCGTAAGGCACATGCGAGCTGAAGGCGTCACTACTGCGACCGAAATATATTCCCCTTCCCCCTCACTACCATAAGCTGTTTTTTCATATGCATGGCTGCTGTAGTTTTGTTATTTTGCTACATGCGCGCAGCTGCCTTGTGTTGTCCTCTTTCCCACTTACTCCCGTAAGGCACACGCGAGCTGAAGACGTCACTACTGCGACCAAAATTTATTCCCCCTGCCCCATCACTTCCATAAGCTGTTTTTTCATATGCATGGCTGCTGTAGTTTTGTTATTTTGCTACATGCGCGCAGCTGCCTTGTGTTGTCCTCTTCCCCACTTACTCCCGTAAGGCACATGCGAGCTGAAGGCGTCACTACTGCGACCAAAATTTATTCCCCTCCCCCTCACTTCCATAAGATGTTTTTTTCATATGATGGCTGCTGTAGTTTTGTTATTTTGCTACATGCGCAGCAGCTGCCTTGTGTTGTCCTCTTTCCCACTTACTCCCGTAAGGCACACGCGAGCTGAAGACGTCACTACTGCGACCAAAATTTATTCCCCTGCCCCATCACTTCCATAAGCTGTTTTTTCATATGCATGGCTGCTGTAGTTTTGTTATTTTGCTACATGCGCGCAGCTGCCTTGTGTTGTCCTCTTCCCCACTTACTCCCTGTAAGGCACACGCGAGCTGAAGGCGTCACTACTGCGACCGAAATATATTCCCCTTCCCCCTCACTACCATAAGCTGTTTTTTCATATGCATGGCTGCTGTAGTTTTGTTATTTTGCTACATGCGCGCAGCTGCCTTGTGTTGTCCTCTTTCCCACTTACTCCCGTAAGGCACACGCGAGCTGAAGGCGTCACTACTGCGACCAAAATTTATTCCCCTCCCCCTCACTTTCATAAGCTGTTTTTTTCATATGTATGTCTGATGTAGTTTTGTTTTTTCCTACATACGCGCAGCTGCCTTGTATTGTCCTCTTTCCCACTCACTCCAGTAAGGCACATGCGAGCTGTAGGCGTCATTACTGCAACCGAAACTTATTCCCTTCCCCACTCACTAACAGAAGCTGTTTTTCTCATATGCGCAGCTGCCTAGTTTTGCGATCTTTCCCACTTACTCCCGTAAGGCACATGCGAGCTGAAGGCGTCACTACTGCGACCGAAATATATTCCCCTCCCCCCCACTACCATAAGCTGTTTTTTCATATGCATGGCTGCTGTAGTTTTGTTATTTTGCTACATGCGCGCAGCTGCCTTGTGTTGTCCTCTTCCCCACTTACTCCCGTAAGGCACATGCGAGCTGAAGGCGTCACTACTGCGACCAAAATTTATTCCCCTCCCCCTCACTTCCATAAGATGTTTTTTTCATATGATGGCTGCTGTAGTTTTGTTATTTTGCTACATTGCGCAGCTGCCTTGTGTTGTCCTCTTTCCCACTTACTCCCGTAAGGCACACGCGAGCTGAAGACGTCACTACTGCGACCAAAATTTATTCCCCTGCCCCATCACTTCCATAAGCTGTTTTTTCATATGCATGGCTGCTGTAGTTTTGTTATTTTGCTACATGCGCGCAGCTGCCTTGTGTTGTCCTCTTCCCCACTTACTCCCGTAAGGCACACGCGAGCTGAAGGCGTCACTACTGCGACCGAAATATATTCCCCTTCCCCCTCACTACCATAAGCTGTTTTTTCATATGCATGGCTGCTGTAGTTTTGTTATTTTGCTACATGCGCGCAGCTGCCTTGTGTTGTCCTCTTTCCCACTTACTCCCGTAAGGCACACGCGAGCTGAAGACGTCACTACTGCGACCAAAATTTATTCCCCTGCCCCATCACTTCCATAAGCTGTTTTTTCATATGCATGGCTGCTGTAGTTTTGTTATTTTGCTACATGCGCGCAGCTGCCTTGTGTTGTCCTCTTTCCCACTTACTCCCGTAAGGCACACGCGAGCTGAAGGCGTCACTACTGCGACCAAAATTTATTCCCCTCCCCCCTCACTTTCATAAGCTGTTTTTTCATATGTATGTCTGATGTAGTTTTGTTTTTTTCCTACATACGCGCAGCTGCCTTGTATTGTCCTCTTTCCCACTCACTCCAGTAAGGCACATGCGAGCTGTAGGCGTCATTACTGCAACCGAAACTTATTCCCTTCCCCACTCACTAACAGAAGCTGTTTTTCTCATATGCGCAGCTGCCTAGTTTTGCGATCTTTCCCACTTACTCCCGTAAGGCACATGCGAGCTGAAGGCGTCACTACTGCGACCGAAATATATTCCCCTCCCCCCCACTACCATAAGCTGTTTTTTTCATATGCATGGCTGCTGTAGTTTTGTTATTTTCGTACATGCGCGCAGCTGCCTTGTGTTGTCCTCTTCCCCACTTACTCCCGTAAGGCACACGCGAGCTGAGGCGTCACTACTGCGACCAAAATTTATGCGTTGTCCCCTTTCCCACTTACTCCAGTAAGGCACATGCGAGCTGAAGGCGTCACTACTGCGACCAAAATTTATTCCCCTCCCCCCTCACTTCCATAAGATGTTTTTTTCATATGTATGGCTGCTGTAGTTTTGTTATTTTGCTACATGCGCGCAGCTGCCTTGTGTTGTCCTCTTTCCCACTTACTCCCGTAAGGCACACGCGAGCTGAAGGCGTCACTACTGCGACCAAAATTTATTCCCCTCCCCCCTCACTTTCATAAGCTGTTTTTTTCATATGTATGTCTGATGTAGTTTTGTTTTTTTCCTACATACGCGCAGCTGCCTTGTATTGTCCTCTTTCCCACTCACTCCAGTAAGGCACATGCGAGCTGTAGGCGTCATTACTGCAACCGAAACTTATTCCCCCCCCCCTCACTTTCATAAGCTGTTTTTTTCATATGTATGTCTGATGTAGTTTTGTTTTTTTCCTACATACGCGCCGCTGCCTTGTATTGTCCTCTTTCCCACTCACTCCAGTAAGGCACATGCGAGCTGTAGGCGTCATTACTGCAACCGAAACTTATTCCCTTCCCCACTCACTAACAGAAGCTGTTTTTCTCATATGCGCAGCTGCCTAGTTTTGCGATCTTTCCCACTTACTCCCGTAAGGCACACGCGAGCTGAGGCGTCACTACTGCGACCAAAATTTATGCGTTGTCCCCTTTCCCACTTACTCCAGTAAGGCACATGCGAGCTGAAGGCGTCACTACTGCGACCAAAATTTATTCCCCTCCCCCCTCACTTCCATAAGATGTTTTTTTCATATGTATGGCTGCTGTAGTTTTGTTATTTTGCTACATGCGCGCAGCTGCCTTGTGTTGTCCTCTTTCCCACTTACTCCCGTAAGGCACACGCGAGCTGAAGGCGTCACTACTGCGACCAAAATTTATTCCCCTCCCCCCTCACTTTCATAAGCTGTTTTTTTCATATGTATGTCTGATGTAGTTTTGTTATTTTCCTACATGCGCGCAGCTGCCTTGTGTTGTCCTCTTCCCCACTTACTCCCGTAAGGCACACGCGAGCTGAGGCGTCACTACTGCGACCAAAATTTATGCGTTGTCCTCTTTCCCACTTACTCCAGTAAGGCACATGCGAGCTGAAGGCGTCACTACTGCGACCAAAATTTATTCCCCTCCCCCCTCACTTCCATAAGATGTTTTTTCATATGCATGGCTGCTGTAGTTTTTTTCCTACATGCGCTCAGCTGCCTTGTCTTGTGCTCTTTCCCACTTACTCCAGTAAGGCACACGCGAGCTGAAGGCGTCACTACTGCGACCAAAATTTATTCCCCTCCCCCCTCACTTCCATAAGCTGTTTTTTTTTCATATGTATGGCTGATGTAGTTTTGTGTTTTTCCTACATACGCGCAGCTGGCTTGTGTTGTCCTCTTTCCCACTTACTCCAGTAAGGCACATGCGAGCTGTAGGCGTCATTACTGCAACCGAAATTTATTCCCCTCCCCACTCACTAACAGAAGCTGTTTTTCTCATATGCGCAGCTGCCCTGTCTTGTGCTCTTTTCCACTTACTCCCGTAAGGCACAGCTGAGTTGAACGCGTCGCTAATGCGACCGATTTTTATTCCCCACCCTCCCCCACTACCATAAGCTGTTTTTTGCATATGCATGGCTGCTGTAGTTTTGTGTTTTTCCTACATACGCGCAGCTGGCTTGTGTTGTCCTCTTACCCACTTACTCCAGTAACGCACATGCGAGCTGAAGGCGTCACTACTGCGACCTAAATTTATTCCCCTCCCCCCTCACTACCACAAGCTGTTTTTTCCATATGCATGGCTGCTGTAGTTTTTTTCCTACATGCGCTCAGCTGCCTTGTCTTGTGCTCTTTCCCACTTACTCCAGTAAGGCACACGCGAGCTGAAGGCGTCACTACTGCGACCAAAATTTATTCCCCTCCCCCTCACTTCCATAAGATGTTTTTTTCATATGTATGGCTGCTGTAGTTTTGTTATTTTGCTACATGCGCAGCTGCCTTGTGTTGTCCTCTTTCCCACTTACTCCCGTAAGGCACACGCGAGCTGAAGGCGTCACTACTGCGACCAAAATTTATTCCCCTCCCCCTCACTTTCATAAGCTGTTTTTTTCATATGTATGTCTGATGTAGTTTTGTTATTTTCCTACATGCGCGCAGCTGCCTTGTGTTGTCCTCTTCCCCACTTACTCCCGTAAGGCACACGCGAGCTGAGGCGTCACTACTGCGACCAAAATTTATGCGTTGTCCTCTTTCCCACTTACTCCAGTAAGGCACATGCGAGCTGAAGGCGTCACTACTGCGACCAAAATTTATTCCCCTCCCCCCTCACTTCCATAAGATGTTTTTTCATATGCATGGCTGCTGTAGTTTTTTTCCTACATGCGCTCAGCTGCCTTGTCTTGTGCTCTTTCCCACTTACTCCAGTAAGGCACACGCGAGCTGAAGGCGTCACTACTGCGACCAAAATTTATTCCCCTCCCCCTACACTTCCATAGGCTGTTTTTTTCATACGTATGGCTGCTGTAGTTTTGTGTTTTTCCTACATACGCGCAGCTGGCTTGTGTTGTCCTCTTTCCCACTTACTCCAGTAAGGCACATGCGAGCTGTAGGCGTCATTACTGCAACCGAAATTTATTCCCCTCCCCACTCACTAACAGAAGCTGTTTTTCTCATATGCGCAGCTGCCTAGTTTTGCGATCTTTCCCACTTACTCCCGTAAGGCACATGCGAGCTGAAGGCGTCACTACTGCGACCGAAATATATTCCACTCCCCCCTTACTACCATAAGCTGTTTTTTTCATATGTATGGCTGCTGTAGTTTTGTGTTTTTCCTACATACGCGCAGCTGGCTTGTGTTGTCCTCTTACCCACTTACTCCAGTAACGCACATGCGAGCTGAAGGCGTCACTACTGCGACCTAAATTTATTCCCCTCCCCCCTCACTACCACAAGCTGTTTTTTTCATATGCATGGCTGCTGTAGTTTTGTTTTTTTTCCTACATACGCGCAGCTGCCTTGTCTTGTGCTCTTTCCCACTTACTCCCGTAAGGCACATGCGAGCTGAAGGCGTCACTACTGCGACCAAAATTTATTCCCCTCCCCCTACACTTCCATAGGCTGTTTTTTTCATATGTATGGCTGCTGTAGTTTTGTGTTTTTCCTACATACGCGCAGCTGGCTTGTGTTGTCCTCTTTCCCACTTACTCCAGTAAGGCACATGCGAGCTGTAGGCGTCATTACTGCAACCGAAATTTATTCCCCTCCCCACTCACTAACAGAAGCTGTTTTTCTCATATGCGCAGCTGCCTAGTTTTGCGATCTTTCCCACTTACTCCCGTAAGGCACATGCGAGCTGAAGGCGTCACTACTGCGACCGAAATATATTCCACTCCCCCCTTACTACCATAAGCTGTTTTTTCATATGTATGGCTGCTGTAGTTTTGTTATTTTGCTACATGCGCGCAGCTGCCTTGTGTTGTCCTCTTTCCCACTTACTCCCGTAAGGCACACGCGAGCTGAAGACGTCACTACTGCGACCAAAATTTATTCCCCTGCCCCATCACTTCCATAAGCTGTTTTTTCATATGCATGGCTGCTGTAGTTTTGTTATTTTGCTACATGCGCGCAGCTGCCTTGTGTTGTCCTCTTCCCCACTTACTCCCGTAAGGCACATGCGAGCTGAAGGCGTCACTACTGCGACCAAAATTTATTCCCCTCCCCCCTCACTTCCATAAGATGTTTTTTTCATATGTATGGCTGCTGTAGTTTTGTTATTTTGCTACATGCGCGCAGCTGCCTTGTGTTGTCCTCTTTCCCACTTACTCCCGTAAGGCACACGCGAGCTGAAGACGTCACTACTGCGACCAAAATTTATTCCCCTGCCCCATCACTTCCATAAGCTGTTTTTTCATATGCATGGCTGCTGTAGTTTTGTTATTTTGCTACATGCGCGCAGCTGCCTTGTGTTGTCCTCTTCCCCACTTACTCCCGTAAGGCACACGCGAGCTGAAGGCGTCACTACTGCGACCGAAATATATTCCCCTTCCCCCCTCACTACCATAAGCTGTTTTTTCATATGCATGGCTGCTGTAGTTTTGTTATTTTGCTACATGCGCGCAGCTGCCTTGTGTTGTCCTCTTTCCCACTTACTCCCGTAAGGCACACGCGAGCTGAAGACGTCACTACTGCGACCAAAATTTATTCCCCTGCCCCATCACTTCCATAAGCTGTTTTTTCATATGCATGGCTGCTGTAGTTTTGTTATTTTGCTACATGCGCGCAGCTGCCTTGTGTTGTCCTCTTTCCCACTTACTCCCGTAAGGCACACGCGAGCTGAAGGCGTCACTACTGCGACCAAAATTTATTCCCCTCCCCCCTCACTTTCATAAGCTGTTTTTTTCATATGTATGTCTGATGTAGTTTTGTTTTTTTCCTACATACGCGCAGCTGCCTTGTATTGTCCTCTTTCCCACTCACTCCAGTAAGGCACATGCGAGCTGTAGGCGTCATTACTGCAACCGAAACTTATTCCCTTCCCCACTCACTAACAGAAGCTGTTTTTCTCATATGCGCAGCTGCCTAGTTTTGCGATCTTTCCCACTTACTCCCGTAAGGCACATGCGAGCTGAAGGCGTCACTACTGCGACCGAAATATATTCCCCTCCCCCCCACTACCATAAGCTGTTTTTTTCATATGCATGGCTGCTGTAGTTTTGTTATTTTCCTACATGCGCAGCTGCCTTGTGTTGTCCTCTTCCCCACTTACTCCCGTAAGGCACATGCGAGCTGAAGGCGTCACTACTGCGACCGAAATATATTCCCCTCCCCCCCACTACCATAAGCTGTTTTTTTCATATGCATGGCTGCTGTAGTTTTGTTATTTTCCTACATGCGCGCAGCTGCCTTGTGTTGTCCTCTTCCCCACTTACTCCCGTAAGGCACATGCGAGCTGAAGGCGTCACTACTGCGACCGAAATATATTCCCCTTCCCCCTCACTACCATAAGCTGTTTTTTCATATGCATGGCTGCTGTAGTTTTGTTATTTTGCTACATGCGCGCAGCTGCCTTGTGTTGTCCTCTTCCCCACTTACTCCCCGTAAGGCACATGCGAGCTGAAGGCGTCACTACTGCGACCGAAATATATTCCCCTTCCCCCTCACTACCATAAGCTGTTTTTTCATATGCATGGCTGCTGTAGTTTTGTTATTTTGCTACATGCGCCAGCTGCCTTGTGTTGTCCTCTTTCCCACTTACTCCCCGTAAGGCACACGCGAGCTGAAGACGTCACTACTGCGACCAAAATTTATTCCCCTGCCCCATCACTTCCATAAGCTGTTTTTTCATATGCATGGCTGCTGTAGTTTTGTTATTTTGCTACATGCGCGCAGCTGCCTTGTGTTGTCCTCTTCCCCACTTACTCCCGTAAGGCACATGCGAGCTGAAGGCGTCACTACTGCGACCGAAATATATTCCCCTTCCCCCTCACTACCATAAGCTGTTTTTTCATATGCATGGCTGCTGTAGTTTTGTTATTTTGCTACATGCGCGCAGCTGCCTTGTGTTGTCCTCTTTCCCACTTACTCCCGTAAGGCACACGCGAGCTGAAGACGTCACTACTGCGACCAAAATTTATTCCCCTGCCCCATCACTTCCATAAGCTGTTTTTTCATATGCATGGCTGCTGTAGTTTTGTTATTTTGCTACATGCGCGCAGCTGCCTTGTGTTGTCCTCTTCCCCACTTACTCCCGTAAGGCACATGCGAGCTGAAGGCGTCACTACTGCGACCAAAATTTATTCCCCTCCCCCTCACTTCCATAAGATGTTTTTTTCATATGATGGCTGCTGTAGTTTTGTTATTTTGCTACATGCGCGAGCTGCCTTGTGTTGTCCTCTTTCCCACTTACTCCCGTAAGGCACACGCGAGCTGAAGACGTCACTACTGCGACCAAAATTTATTCCCCTGCCCCATCACTTCCATAAGCTGTTTTTTCATATGCATGGCTGCTGTAGTTTTGTTATTTTGCTACATGCGCGCAGCTGCCTTGTGTTGTCCTCTTCCCCACTTACTCCCGTAAGGCACACGCGAGCTGAAGGCGTCACTACTGCGACCGAAATATATTCCCCTTCCCCCTCACTACCATAAGCTGTTTTTTCATATGCATGGCTGCTGTAGTTTTGTTATTTTGCTACATGCGCGCAGCTGCCTTGTGTTGTCCTCTTTCCCACTTACTCCCGTAAGGCACACGCGAGCTGAAGACGTCACTACTGCGACCAAAATTTATTCCCCTGCCCCATCACTTCCATAAGCTGTTTTTTCATATGCATGGCTGCTGTAGTTTTGTTATTTTGCTACATGCGCGCAGCTGCCTTGTGTTGTCCTCTTTCCCACTTACTCCCGTAAGGCACACGCGAGCTGAAGGCGTCACTACTGCGACCAAAATTTATTCCCCTCCCCCCTCACTTTCATAAGCTGTTTTTTTCATATGTATGTCTGATGTAGTTTTGTTTTTTTCCTACATACGCGCAGCTGCCTTGTATTGTCCTCTTTCCCACTCACTCCAGTAAGGCACATGCGAGCTGTAGGCGTCATTACTGCAACCGAAACTTATTCCCTTCCCCACTCACTAACAGAAGCTGTTTTTCTCATATGCGCAGCTGCCTAGTTTTGCGATCTTTCCCACTTACTCCCGTAAGGCACATGCGAGCTGAAGGCGTCACTACTGCGACCGAAATATATTCCCCTCCCCCCCACTACCATAAGCTGTTTTTTTCATATGCATGGCTGCTGTAGTTTTGTTATTTTCCTACATGCGCGCAGCTGCCTTGTGTTGTCCTCTTCCCCACTTACTCCCGTAAGGCACACGCGAGCTGAGGCGTCACTACTGCGACCAAAATTTATGCGTTGTCCCCTTTCCCACTTACTCCAGTAAGGCACATGCGAGCTGAAGGCGTCACTACTGCGACCAAAATTTATTCCCCTCCCCCCTCACTTCCATAAGATGTTTTTTCATATGTATGGCTGCTGTAGTTTTGTTATTTTGCTACATGCGCGCAGCTGCCTTGTGTTGTCCTCTTTCCCACTTACTCCCGTAAGGCACACGCGAGCTGAAGGCGTCACTACTGCGACCAAAATTTATTCCCCTCCCCCCTCACTTTCATAAGCTGTTTTTTTCATATGTATGTCTGATGTAGTTTTGTTTTTTTCCTACATACGCGCAGCTGCCTTGTATTGTCCTCTTTCCCACTCACTCCAGTAAGGCACATGCGAGCTGTAGGCGTCATTACTGCAACCGAAACTTATTCCCCTCCCCCCTCACTTTCATAAGCTGTTTTTTTCATATGTATGTCTGATGTAGTTTTGTTTTTTTCCTACATACGCGCAGCTGCCTTGTATTGTCCTCTTTCCCACTCACTCCAGTAAGGCACATGCGAGCTGTAGGCGTCATTACTGCAACCGAAACTTATTCCCTTCCCCACTCACTAACAGAAGCTGTTTTTCTCATATGCGCAGCTGCCTAGTTTTGCGATCTTTCCCACTTACTCCCGTAAGGCACACGCGAGCTGAGGCGTCACTACTGCGACCAAAATTTATGCGTTGTCCCCTTTCCCACTTACTCCAGTAAGGCACATGCGAGCTGAAGGCGTCACTACTGCGACCAAAATTTATTCCCCTCCCCCCTCACTTCCATAAGATGTTTTTTTCATATGTATGGCTGCTGTAGTTTTGTTATTTTGCTACATGCGCGCAGCTGCCTTGTGTTGTCCTCTTTTCCACTTACTCCCGTAAGGCACACGCGAGCTGAAGGCGTCACTACTGCGACCAAAATTTATTCCCCTCCCCCCTCACTTTCATAAGCTGTTTTTTTCATATGTATGTCTGATGTAGTTTTGTTATTTTCCTACATGCGCGCAGCTGCCTTGTGTTGTCCTCTTCCCCACTTACTCCCGTAAGGCACACGCGAGCTGAGGCGTCACTACTGCGACCAAAATTTATGCGTTGTCCTCCTTCCCACTTACTCCAGTAAGGCACATGCGAGCTGAAGGCGTCACTACTGCGACCAAAATTTATTCCCCTCCCCCCTCACTTCCATAAGATGTTTTTTCATATGCATGGCTGCTGTAGTTTTTTTCCTACATGCGCTCAGCTGCCTTGTCTTGTGCTCTTTCCCACTTACTCCAGTAAGGCACACGCGAGCTGAAGGCGTCACTACTGCGACCAAAATTTATTCCCCTCCCCCCTCACTTCCATAAGCTGTTTTTTTTTCATATGTATGGCTGATGTAGTTTTGTGTTTTTCCTACATACGCGCAGCTGGCTTGTGTTGTCCTCTTTCCCACTTACTCCAGTAAGGCACATGCGAGCTGTAGGCGTCATTACTGCAACCGAAATTTATTCCCCTCCCCACTCACTAACAGAAGCTGTTTTTCTCATATGCGCAGCTGCCCTGTCTTGTGCTCTTTTCCACTTACTCCCGTAAGGCACAGCTGAGTTGAACGCGTCGCTAATGCGACCGATTTTTATTCCCCACCCTCCCCCACTACCATAAGCTGTTTTTTGCATATGCATGGCTGCTGTAGTTTTGTGTTGTTCCTACATACGCGCAGCTGGCTTGTGTTGTCCTCTTTCCCACTTACTCCAGTAACGCACATGCGAGCTGAAGGCGTCACTACTGCGACCTAAATTTATTCCCCTCCCCCCTCACTACCACAAGCTGTTTTTTTCATATGCATGGCTGCTGTAGTTTTGTTTTTTTCCTACATACGCGCAGCTGCCTTGTCTTGTGCTCTTTCCCACTTACTCCCGTAAGGCACATGCGAGCTGAAGGCGTCACTACTGCGACCGAAATTTGTTCCCCTCCCCCTCACTTCCATAAGCTGTTTTTTCATATGCATGGCTGCTGTAGTTTTGTGTTTTTCCTACATACGCGCAGCTGCCTTGTCTTGTGCTCTTTCCCACTTACTCCCGTAAAGCACATGCGAGCTGAAGGCGTCACTACTGCGACCAAAATTTATTCCCCTCCCCCCTCACTTCCATAAGCTGTTTTTTTTTCATATTTATGGCTGATGTAGTTTTGTTTTTTTCCTACATACGCGCAGCTGCCTTGTATTGTCCTCTTTCCCACTTACTCCAGTAAGGCACATGCGAGCTGTAGGCGTCATTACTGCAACCGAAATTTATTCCCCTCCTCACTCACTAACAGAAGCTGTTTTTCTCATATGCGCAGCTGCCTAGTTTTGCGATCTTTCCCACTTACTCCCGTAAGGCACATGCGAGCTGAAGGCGTCACTACTGCGACCGAAATTTGTTCCCCTCCCCCTCACTTCCATAAGCTGTTTTTTCATATGCATGGCTGCTGTAGTTTTGTTTTTTTCCTACATACGCGCAGCTGCCTTGTCTTGTGCTCTTTCCCACTTACTCCCGTAAGGCACATGCGAGCTGAAGGCGTCACTACTGCGACCAAAATTTATTCCCCTCCCCCCTCACTTCCATAAGCTGTTTTTTTTCATATTTATGGCTGATGTAGTTTTGTTTTTTTCCTACATACGCGCAGCTGCCTTGTATTGTCCTCTTTCCCACTTACTCCAGTAAGGCACATGCGAGCTGTAGGCGTCATTACTGCAACCGAAATTTATTCCCCTCCCCACTCACTAACAGAAGCTGTTTTTCTCATATGCGCAGCTGCCTAGTTTTGCGATCTTTCCCACTTACTCCCGTAAGGCACATGCGAGCTGAAGGCGTCACTACTGCGACCGAAATATATTCCCCTCCCCCCTTACTACCATAAGCTGTTTTTTTCATATGTATGGCTTCTGTAGTTTTGTGTTTTTCCTACATACGCGCAGCTGGCTTGTGTTGTCCTCTTTCCCACTTACTCCCGTAAGGCACACGCGAGCTGAAGGCGTCACTACTGCGACCGAAATATATTCCTCTCCCCCTCACTCCCATAAGCTGTTTTTTCATATGCATGGCTGCTGTAGTTTTTTTCCTACATGCGCTCAGCTGCCTTGTCTTGTGCTCTTTCCCACTTACTCCAGTAAGGCACACGCGAGCTGAAGGCGTCACTACTGCGACCAAAATTTATTCCCCTCCCCGCTCACTTCCATAAGATATTTTTTTCATATGCATGGCTGATGTAGTTTTGTTTTTTTCCTACATACGCGCAGCTGCCTTGTGTTGTCCTCTTTCCCACTTACTCCCGTAAGGCACACGCGAGCTGAAGGCGTCACTACTGCGACCGAAATATATTCCTCTCCCCCCTTACTACCATAAGCTGTTTTTTTATATGTATGGCTTCTGTAGTTTTGTGTTTTTCCTACATACGCGCAGCTGGCTTGTGTTGTCCTCTTACCCACTTACTCCAGTAACGCACATGCGAGCTGAAGGCGTCACTACTGCAACCGAAATTTATTCCCCTCCCCCCTTACTTCCATAAGCTGTTTTTTCATATGCATGGCTGCTGTAGTTTTTTTCCTACATGCGCTCAGCTGCCTTGTCTTGTGCTCTTTCCCACTTACTCCAGTAAGGCACATGCGAGCTGAGGCGTCACTACTGCGACCAAAATTTATGCGTTGTCCCCTTTCCCACTTACTCCAGTAAGGCACATGCGAGCTGAAGGCGTCACTACTGCGACCAAAATTTATTCCCCTCCCCCCTCACTTCCATAAGATGTTTTTTTCATATGTATGGCTGCTGTAGTTTTGTTATTTTGCTACATGCGCGCAGCTGCCTTGTGTTGTCCTCTTTTCCACTTACTCCCGTAAGGCACACGCGAGCTGAAGGCGTCACTACTGCGACCAAAATTTATTCCCCTCCCCCTCACTTTCATAAGCTGTTTTTTTCATATGTATGTCTGATGTAGTTTTGTTATTTTCCTACATGCGCGCAGCTGCCTTGTGTTGTCCTCTTCCCCACTTACTCCCGTAAGGCACACGCGAGCTGAGGCGTCACTACTGCGACCAAAATTTATGCGTTGTCCTCTTTCCCACTTACTCCAGTAAGGCACATGCGAGCTGAAGGCGTCACTACTGCGACCAAAATTTATTCCCCTCCCCCCTCACTTCCATAAGATGTTTTTTCATATGCATGGCTGCTGTAGTTTTTTTCCTACATGCGCTCAGCTGCCTTGTCTTGTGCTCTTTCCCACTTACTCCAGTAAGGCACACGCGAGCTGAAGGCGTCACTACTGCGACCAAAATTTATTCCCCTCCCCCCTCACTTCCATAAGCTGTTTTTTTTTCATATGTATGGCTGATGTAGTTTTGTGTTTTTCCTACATACGCGCAGCTGGCTTGTGTTGTCCTCTTTCCCACTTACTCCAGTAAGGCACATGCGAGCTGTAGGCGTCATTACTGCAACCGAAATTTATTCCCCTCCCCACTCACTAACAGAAGCTGTTTTTCTCATATGCGCAGCTGCCCTGTCTTGTGCTCTTTTCCACTTACTCCCGTAAGGCACAGCTGAGTTGAACGCGTCGCTAATGCGACCGATTTTTATTCCCCACCCTCCCCCACTACCATAAGCTGTTTTTTGCATATGCATGGCTGCTGTAGTTTTGTGTTGTTCCTACATACGCGCAGCTGGCTTGTGTTGTCCTCTTTCCCACTTACTCCCGTAAGGCACACGCGAGCTGAAGGCGTCACTACTGCGACCAAAATTTATTCCCCTCCCCCTACACTTCCATAGGCTGTTTTTTTCATATGTATGGCTGCTGTAGTTTTGTGTTTTTCCTACATACGCGCAGCTGGCTTGTGTTGTCCTCTTTCCCACTTACTCCAGTAAGGCACATGCGAGCTGTAGGCGTCATTACTGCAACCGAAATTTATTCCCCTCCCCACTCACTAACAGAAGCTGTTTTTCTCATATGCGCAGCTGCCTAGTTTTGCGATCTTTCCCACTTACTCCCGTAAGGCACATGCGAGCTGAAGGCGTCACTACTGCGACCGAAATATATTCCACTCCCCCCTTACTACCATAAGCTGTTTTTTTCATATGTATGGCTGCTGTAGTTTTGTGTTTTTCCTACATACGCGCAGCTGGCTTGTGTTGTCCTCTTACCCACTTACTCCAGTAACGCACATGCGAGCTGAAGGCGTCACTACTGCGACCTAAATTTATTCCCCTCCCCCCTCACTACCACAAGCTGTTTTTTTCATATGCATGGCTGCTGTAGTTTTGTTTTTTTTCCTACATACGCGCAGCTGCCTTGTCTTGTGCTCTTTCCCACTTACTCCCGTAAGGCACATGCGAGCTGAAGGCGTCACTACTGCGACCGAAATTTGTTCCCCTCCCCCTCACTTCCATAAGCTGTTTTTTCATATGCATGGCTGCTGTAGTTTTGTGTTTTTCCTACATACGCGCAGCTGCCTTGTCTTGTGCTCTTTCCCACTTACTCCCGTAAAGCACATGCGAGCTGAAGGCGTCACTACTGCGACCAAAATTTATTCCCCTCCCCCCTCACTTCCATAAGCTGTTTTTTTTTCATATTTATGGCTGATGTAGTTTTGTTTTTTTCCTACATACGCGCAGCTGCCTTGTATTGTCCTCTTTCCCACTTACTCCAGTAAGGCACATGCGAGCTGTAGGCGTCATTACTGCAACCGAAATTTATTCCCCTCCTCACTCACTAACAGAAGCTGTTTTTCTCATATGCGCAGCTGCCTAGTTTTGCGATCTTTCCCACTTACTCCCGTAAGGCACATGCGAGCTGAAGGCGTCACTACTGCGACCGAAATTTGTTCCCCTCCCCCTCACTTCCATAAGCTGTTTTTTCATATGCATGGCTGCTGTAGTTTTGTTTTTTTTCCTACATACGCGCAGCTGCCTTGTCTTGTGCTCTTTCCCACTTACTCCCGTAAGGCACATGCGAGCTGAAGGCGTCACTACTGCGACCAAAATTTATTCCCCTCCCCCCTCACTTCCATAAGCTGTTTTTTTTCATATTTATGGCTGATGTAGTTTTGTTTTTTTCCTACATACGCGCAGCTGCCTTGTATTGTCCTCTTTCCCACTTACTCCAGTAAGGCACATGCGAGCTGTAGGCGTCATTACTGCAACCGAAATTTATTCCCCTCCCCACTCACTAACAGAAGCTGTTTTTCTCATATGCGCAGCTGCCTAGTTTTGCGATCTTTCCCACTTACTCCCGTAAGGCACATGCGAGCTGAAGGCGTCACTACTGCGACCGAAATATATTCCCCTCCCCCTTACTACCATAAGCTGTTTTTTTCATATGTATGGCTTCTGTAGTTTTGTGTTTTTCCTACATACGCGCAGCTGGCTTGTGTTGTCCTCTTTCCCACTTACTCCCGTAAGGCACACGCGAGCTGAAGGCGTCACTACTGCGACCAAAATTTATTCCCCTCCCCCCTCACTCCCATAAGCTGTTTTTTCATATGCATGGCTGCTGTAGTTTTTTTCCTACATGCGCTCAGCTGCCTTGTCTTGTGCTCTTTCCCACTTACTCCAGTAAGGCACACGCGAGCTGAAGGCGTCACTACTGCGACCAAAATTTATTCCCCTCCCCGCTCACTTCCATAAGATATTTTTTTCATATGCATGGCTGATGTAGTTTTGTTTTTTTCCTACATACGCGCAGCTGCCTTGTGTTGTCCTCTTTCCCACTTACTCCCGTAAGGCACACGCGAGCTGAAGGCGTCACTACTGCGACCGAAATATATTCCTCTCCCCCCTTACTACCATAAGCTGTTTTTTTATATGTATGGCTTCTGTAGTTTTGTGTTTTTCCTACATACGCGCAGCTGGCTTGTGTTGTCCTCTTACCCACTTACTCCAGTAACGCACATGCGAGCTGAAGGCGTCACTACTGCAACCGAAATTTATTCCCCTCCCCCCTTACTTCCATAAGCTGTTTTTTCATATGCATGGCTGCTGTAGTTTTTTTCCTACATGCGCTCAGCTGCCTTGTCTTGTGCTCTTTCCCACTTACTCCAGTAAGGCACACGCGAGCTGAAGGCGTCACTACTGCGACCAAAATTTATTCCCCTCCCCGCTCATTTCCATAAGATGTTTTTTTCATATGCATGGCTGATGTAGTTTTGTTTTTTTCCTACATACGCCCAGCTGCCTTGTATTGTCCTCTTTCCCACTTACTCCAGTAAGGCACATGCGAGCTGTAGGCGTCATTACTGCAACCGAAATTTATTTCCCTCCCCACTCACTAACAGAAGCTGTTTTTCTCATATGCGCAGCTGCCTAGTTTTGCGATCTTTCCCACTTACTCCCGTAAGGCACATGCGAGCTGAAGGCGTCACTACTGCAACCGAAATTTATTCCCCTCCCCCCTCACTACCATAAGCTTTTTTTTCATATGCATGGCTGCTGTAGTTTTTTTCCTACATGCGCTCAGCTGCCTTGTCTTGTGCTCTTTCCCACTTACTCCAGGAAGGCACACGCGAGCTGAAGGCGTCACTACTGCGACCAAAATTTATTCCCCTCCCCGCTCACTTCCATAAGATGTTTTTTTCATATGCATGGCTGATGTAGTTTTGTTTTTTTCCTACATACGCGCAGCTGCCTTGTGTTGTCCTCTTTCCCACTTACTCCCGTAAGGCACACGCGAGCTGAAGGCGTCACTACTGCGACCAAAATTTATTCCCCTCCCCCCTCACTACCATAAGCTGTTTTTTCATATGCAGGGCTGCTGTAGTTTTTTTCCTACATGCGCTCAGCTGCCTTGTCTTGTGCTCTTTCCCACTTACTCCAGTAAGGCACACGCGAGCTGAAGGCGTCACTACTGCGACCAAAATTTATTCCCCTCCCCCCTCACTAACATAAGATGTTTTTTTCATATGCATGGCTGATGTAGTTTTGTTTTTTTCCTACATACGCGCAGCTGCCTTGTATTGTCCTCTTTCCCACTTACTCCAGTAAGGCACATGCGAGCTGTAGGCGTCATTACTGCAACCGAAATTTATTCCCCTCCCCACTCACTAACAGAAGCTGTTTTTCTCATATGCGCAGCTGCCTAGTTTTGCGATCTCTCCCACTCACTCCCGTAAGGCACATGCGAGCTGAAGGCGTCACTACTGCGACCGAAATATATTCCCCTCCCCCCTTACTACCATAAGCTGTTTTTTTCATATGTATGGCTTCTGTAGTTTTGTATTTTTCCTACATACGCGCAGCTGGCTTGTGTTGTCCTCTTACCCACTTACTCCAGTAACGCACATGCGAGCTGAAGGCGTCACTACTGCAACCAAAATTTATTCCCCTCCCCCCTTACTACCATAAGCTGTTTTTTTCATATGTATGGCTTCTGTAGTTTTGTGTTTTTCCTACATACGCGCAGCTGGCTTGTGTTGTCCTCTTACCCACTTACTCCAGTAACGCACATGCGAGCTGAAGGCGTCACTACTGCAACCGAAATTTATTCCCCTCCCCCTTCACTACCATAAGCTGTTTTTTCATATGCATGGCTGCTGTAGTTTTTTTCCTACATGCGCTCAGCTGCCTTGTCTTGTGCTCTTTCCCACTTACTCCAGTAAGGCACACGCGAGCTGAAGGCGTCACTACTGCGACCAAAATTTATTCCCCTCCCCGCTCACTTCCATAAGATGTTTTTTTCATATGCATGGCTGATGTAGTTTTGTTTTTTTCCTACATACGCGCAGCTGCCTTGTGTTGTCCTTTTTCCCACTTACTCCCGTAAGGCACACGCGAGCTGAAGGCGTCACTACTGCGACCAAAATTTATTCCCCTCCCCCCTCACTACCATACGCTGTTTTTTCATATGCATGGCTGCTGTAATTTTTTTCCTACATGCGCTCAGCTGCCTTGTCTTGTGCTCTTTCCCGCTTACTCCAGTAAGGCACACGCGAGCTGAAGGCGTCACTACTGCGACCAAAATGTATTCCCCTCCCCGCTCACTTCCATAAGATGTTTTTTTCATATGCATGGCTGATGTAGTTTTGTTTTTTTCCTACATACGCGCAGCTGCCTTGTATTGTCCTCTTTCCCACTTACTCCAGTAAGGCACATGCGAGCTGTAGGCGTCATTACTGCAACCGAAATTTATTCCCCTCCCCACTCACTAACAGAACCTGTTTTTCTCATATGCGCAGCTGCCTAGTTTTGCGATCTTTCCTACTTACTCCCGTAAGGCACATGCGAGCTGAAGGCGTCACTACTGCGACCGAAATATATTCCCCTCCCCCCTTACTACCATAAGCTGTTTTTTTCATATGTATGGCTTCCGTAGTTTTGTGTTTTTCCTACATACGCGCAGCTGGCTTGTGTTGTCCTCTTACCCACTTACTCCAGTAACGCACATGCGAGCTGTAGGCGTCATTACTGCAACCGAAATTTATTCCCCTCCCCACTCACTAACAGAAGCTGTTTTTCTTATATGCGCAGCTGCCTAGTTTTGCGATCTTTCCCACTTACTCCCGTAACGCACATGCGAGCTGAAGGCGTCACTACTGCGACCGAAATATATTCCCCTCCCCCCTTACTACCATAAGCTATTTTTTTCATATGCATGGCTGCTGTAGTTTTGTTATTTTCCTACATGCGCGCAGCTGCCTTGTGTTGTCCTCTTCCCCACTTACTCCCGTAAGGCACACGCGAGCTGAAGGCGTCACTACTGCGACCAAAATTTATGTGTTGTCCTCTTTCCCACTTACTCCCGTAAGGCGCACGCGAGCTGAAGGCGTCACTACTGCGACCGAAATGTATCCCCCTCCCCCACGCACTTCCAGAAGCTGTTTTTTTCATATGCATGGCTGCTGTAGTTTTATTTTTTGTCCTACATACGCGCAGCTGCCTTGTCTTGTGCTCTTTCCCACTTACTCCCATTAGGCACATGCGAGCTGAAGGCGACACTACTGCGACCGAAATTTATTTTCCTCCCCACTCTTCTGTAGTTTTGTTTTTTTTTCCTACATACGCGCAGCTGCCTTGTCTCTTGCTCTTTCCCACTTACTCCCATAAGGCACATGCGAGCTGAAGGCGTCACTACTGCGACCGAAATTTATCCCCCCCTCACTTCCAATAAGCTGTTCTTTTCATATGCATGGCTGCTGTAGTTTTGTTTGTTTTCCTACATGCGCGCAGCTGCCTTTTTATGTGCTCTTTCCCACATACTGCCATAAGGCACATACGAGCCGAAGGCGTCACTACTGCGACCGAAATTTATTCTCCTCCCCACTCTTCTGTAGTTTTGTTTTTTTTTCCTACATACGCGCAGCTGCCTTGTCTCTTGCTCTTTCCCACTTACTCCCATAAGGCACATGCGAGCTGAAGGCGTCACTACTGCGACCGAAATTTATTCCCCTCCCCCCTCACTTCCAATAAGCTGTTCTTTTCATACGCATGGCTGCTGTAGTTTTGTTTGTTTTCCTACATGCGCGCAGCTGCCTTATTTTGTGCTCTTTCCCACTTACCGTCGTAAGACACATTCGAGCTGAAGGCGTAACTACTGTGACTGAAATTTATTTCCCCCCCTACTAACAGAAGCTGTTTTTTTCATATGCGCAGCTGCCTTTTTATGTGCTCTTTCCCACATACTGCCATACGGCACATACGAGCTGAAGGCGTGACTACTGCGACCGAAATTTATTCCCCTCCCCCATCACTTCCATAAGCTGTTTTTTTCATATGCATGGCTGCTGTAGTTTTTTTTTTCCTACATGCGCGCAGCTGCCTTGTCTTGTGCTCTTTCCCACTTACTCCCGTAAAGCACATGCGAGCTGAAGGCGTCACTACTGCGACCGAAATTTATTCCCCTCCCCCCTCACTAACATAAGTTGTTTTTTTCATATGCATTTATGCTATAGTTTTGTTTTTTTTCATACACACGCGCAGCTGCCTTGTCTTGTGCTCTTTCCCACTTACTCCCATAAGGCAAATGCGAGCTGAAGGCGTCACTAGTGCGACCGAAATTTATTCTCCTCCCCCCTCACTTCCATAAGCTGTTATTTTCATATGCATGGCTGCTGTAGTTTTGTTTTTTTCCTAAATACGCGCAGCTGCCTCGTCTTGTGCTCTTTCCCACTTACTCCCGTAAAGCACATGCGAGCTGAAGGCGTCACTACTGCGACCGAAATTTATTCCCCTCCCCCCTCACTAACATAAGTTGTTTTTTTCATATGCATGTATGCTATAGTTTTGTTTTTTTTCATACACACGCGCAGCTGCCTTGTCTTGTGCTCTTTCCCACTTACTCCCGTAAAGCACATGCGAGCTGAAGGCGTCACTACTGCGACCGAAATTTATTCCCCTCCCCCCTCACTAACATAAGTTGTTTTTTTCATATGCATGTATGCTATAGTTTTGTTTTTTTTCATACACACGCGCAGCTGCCTTGTCTTGTGCTCTTTCCCACTTACTCCCATAAGGCACATGCGAGCTGAAGGCGTCACTACTGCGACCGAAATTTATCCCCCCCTCACTTCCAATAAGCTGTTCTTTTCATATGCATGGCTGCTGTAGTTTTGTTTGTTTTCCTACATGCGCGCAGCTGCCTTTTTATGTGCTCTTTCCCACATACTCCCATAAGGCACATGCGAGCTGAAGGCGTCACAACTGCGACCGAAATTTATCCCCCCCTCACTTCCAATAAGCTGTTCTTTTCATATGCATGGCTGCTGTAGTTTTTTTTTTTTCCTACATGCGCGCAGCTGCCTTTTTATGTGCTCTTTCCTTCATACTCCCATAAGGCACATACGAGCTGAAGGCGTGACTACTGCGACCGAAATTTATTCCCCTCCCCCATCACTTCCATAAGCTGTTTTTTTCATATGCATGGCTGCTGTATTTTTGTTTTTTTTTTCCTACATACGCGCAGCTGCCTTGTCTTATGATCTTTCCCACTTACTCCAGTAAGGGACATGCGAGCTGAAGGCGTCACTACTGCGACCGAAATTTGTTCCCCTCCCCCTCACTTCCATAAGCTGTTTTTTTCATATGCATGGCTGCTGTATTTTTGTTTTTTTTCCTACATACGCGCAGCTGCCTTGTCTTGTGCTCTTTCCCACTTACCCCCGTAAGGCACATGCGAGCTGAAGGCCCCTCACTCCCATAAGCTGTTTTTCTCATATGCGCAGCTGCCCTGTCTTGTGCTCTTTCCCACTTACTCCCGTAAGGCACAGCTGAGTTGAACGCGTCGCTAATGCGACCGATTTTTATTCCCCACCCTCCCCCACTACCATAAGCTGTTTTTTTCATATGCATGGCTGCTGTAGTTTTGTGTTGTTCCTACATACGCGCAGCTGGCTTGTGTTGTCCTCTTTCCCACTTACTCCCGTAAGGCACACGCGAGCTGAAGGCGTCACTGCTGCGACCAAAATTTATTCCCCTCCCGTCACACTTCCATAAGCTGTTTCTTTCATATGCATAGCTTCTGTAGTTTTTTATTTTCTATATGCGAGCTGAAGGCGTCACTATTGCGACCGAAATTTATTCTCCTCCCCACTCACTAACAGAAGCTGTTTTTTAATATGCGCAGCTGCCTTGTTTTGTGCTCTTTCCCACTTACTCCCGTAAGGCACAGCTGAGTTGAACGCGTCGCTAATGCGACCGATTTTTATTCCCCACCCTCCCCCACTACCATAGGCTGTTTTTTTCATATGTATGGCTGATGTAGTTTTGTGTTTTTCCTACATACGCGCAGCTGTTTTGTGTTGTCCTCTTTCCCACTTACTCCAGTAAGGCACATGCGAGCTGTAGGCGTCATTACTGCAACCGAAATTTATTCCCCTCCCCACTTACTAACAGAAGCTGTTTTTCTCATATGCGCAGCTGCCTAGTTTTGCGATCTTTCCCACTTACTCCCGTAAGGCACATGCGAGCTGAAGGCATCACTACTGCGACCGAAATTTATTCCCCTCCCCCCTCACTAACATAAGTTGTTTTTTTCATATGCATGTATGCTATAGTTTTGTTTTTTTTCATACACACGCGCAGCTGCCTTGTCTTGTGCTCTTTCCCACTTACTCCCATAAGGCAAATGCGAGCTGAAGGCGTCACTAGTGCGACCGAAATTTATTCTCCTCCCCCCTCACTTCCATAAGCTGTTATTTTCATATGCATGGCTGCTGTAGTTTTGTTTTTTTCCTAAATACGCGCAGCTGCCTCGTCTTGTGCTCTTTCCCACTTACTCCCGTAAAGCACATGCGAGCTGAAGGCGTCACTACTGCGACCGAAATTTATTCCCCTCCCCCCTCACTAACATAAGTTGTTTTTTTCATATGCATGTATGCTATAGTTTTGTTTTTTTTCATACACACGCGCAGCTGCCTTATCTTGTGCTCTTTCCCACTTACTCCCGTAAAGCACATGCGAGCTGAAGGCGTCACTACTGCGACCGAAATTTATTCCCCTCCCCCCTCACTAACATAAGTTGTTTTTTTCATATGCATGTATGCTATAGTTTTGTTTTTTTTCATACACACGCGCAGCTGCCTTGTCTTGTGCTCTTTCCCACTTACTCCCATAAGGCACATGCGAGCTGAAGGCGTCATTACTGCGACCGAAATTTATCCCCCCATCACTTCCAATAAGCTGTTCTTTTCATATGCATGGCTGCTGTAGTTTTGTTTGTTTTCCTACATGCGCGCAGCTGCCTTTTTATGTGCTCTTTCCCACATACTCCCATAAGGCACATGCGAGCTGAAGGCGTCACAACTGCGACCGAAATTTATCCCCCCCTCACTTCCAATAAGCTGTTCTTTTCATATGCATGGCTGCTGTAGTTTTTTTTTTTTCCTACATGCGCGCAGCTGCCTTTTTATGTGCTCTTTCCTTCATACTCCCATAAGGCACATACGAGCTGAAGGCGTGACTACTGCGACCGAAATTTATTCCCCTCCCCCATCACTTCCATAAGCTGTTTTTTTCATATGCATGGCTGCTGTATTTTTGTTTTTTTTTTCCTACATACGCGCAGCTGCCTTGTCTTATGATCTTTCCCACTTACTCCAGTAAGGGACATGCGAGCTGAAGGCGTCACTACTGCGACCGAAATTTGTTCCCCTCCCCTCACTTCCATAAGCTGTTTTTTTCATATGCATGGCTGCTGTATTTTTGTTTTTTTTCCTACATACGCGCAGCTGCCTTGTCTTGTGCTCTTTCCCACTTACCCCCGTAAGGCACATGCGAGCTGAAGGCCCCTCACTCCCATAAGCTGTTTTTCTCATATGCGCAGCTGCCCTGTCTTGTGCTCTTTCCCACTTACTCCCGTAAGGCACAGCTGAGTTGAACGCGTCGCTAATGCGACCGATTTTTATTCCCCACCCTCCCCCACTACCATAAGCTGTTTTTTTCATATGCATGGCTGCTGTAGTTTTGTGTTGTTCCTACATACGCGCAGCTGGCTTGTGTTGTCCTCTTTCCCACTTACTCCCGTAAGGCACACGCGAGCTGAAGGCGTCACTGCTGCGACCAAAATTTATTCCCCTCCCGTCACACTTCCATAAGCTGTTTCTTTCATATGCATGGCTTCTGTAGTTTTTTTTTTTTCTATATGCGAGCTGAAGGCGTCACTATTGCGACCGAAATTTATTCTCCTCCCCACTCACTAACAGAAGCTGTTTTTTTATATGCGCAGCTGCCTTGTTTTGTGCTCTTTCCCACTTACTCCCGTAAGGCACAGCTGAGTTGAACGCGTCGCTAATGCGACCGATTTTTATTCCCCACCCTCCCCCACTACCATAGGCTGTTTTTTTCATATGTATGGCTGCTGTAGTTTTGTGTTTTTCCTACATACGCGCAGCTGGCTTGTGTTGTCCTCTTTCCCACTTACTCCAGTAAGGCACATGCGAGCTGTAGGCGTCATTACTGCAACCGAAATTTATTCCCCTCCCCACTCACTAACAGAAGCTGTTTTTCTCATATGCGCAGCTGCCTAGTTTTGCGATCTTTCCCACTTACTCCCGTAAGGCACATGCGAGCTGAAGGCGTCACTACTGCGATCGAAATATATTCCCCTTCCCCCTTACTACCATAAGCTGTTTTTTTCATATATATGGCTGCTGTAGTTTTGTGTTTTTCCTACATACGCGCAGCTGGCTTGTGTTGTCCTCTTACCCACTTACTCCAGTAACGCACATGCGAGCTGAAGGCGTCACTACTGCGACCTAAATTTATTCCCCTCCCCCCTCACTACCACAAGCTGTTTTTTCATATGCATGGCTGCTGTAGCTTTGTTTTGTTTTTCCTACATACGCGCAGCTTCCTTGTTTTGTGCTCTTTCCCAGAAGCTGTTTTTTAACAGAAGCTGTTTTTTTTTCATATTCGCAGCTGCCTTGTGTTGTGCTCTTTCCCACTTACTCCCATAAGGCACATGCGAGCTGAAGGCGTCACTACTGCGACCGAAATTTATTCCCCTCCCCCCTCACTACCATGAGCTGTTTCTTTCATATGTATGGCTGCTGTAGTTTTTTTTTCCTATATGCGAGCTGAAGGCGTCACTACTGCGACCGAAATTTATTCTGCTCCCCACGCACTAACAGAAGCTGTTTTTTTTCAAATGCGCAGCTGCCTTGTTTTGCGCTCTTTTCCACTTACTCCCGTAAGGCACATGCGAGCTGAAGGCGTCACTACTGCGACCGAAATTTATTCTCCCCCCCCCCCCCCCCCACTACCATAAGCTGTTTTTTCAAATGCATGGCTGCTGTAGTTTTGTTATTTTCCTACATGCGCGCAGCTGCCTTGTGTTGTCCTCTTTCCCACTTACTCCCGTAAGGCACACGCGAGCTGAAGGCGTCACTACTGCGACCGAAATTTATTCTCCTCCCCCCTTACTACCATAAGCTGTTCTTTTCATATGTATGGCTGCTGTAGTTTTTTTTTTTCCTACATACGCGAAGCTGCCTTGTCTTGTGCTCTTTCCCACTTACTCCCGTAAGGCACAGCTGAGTTGAACGCGTCGCTACTGCGACCGATTTTTATTCCCCTCCCTCCCCCACTACCATAAGCTGTTTTTTTCATATGCATGGCTGCTGTAGTTTTGTGTTGTTCCTACATACGCGCAGCTGCCTTGTGTTGTCCTCTTACCCACTTACTCCAGTAACGCACATGCGAGCTGAAGGCGTCACTACTGCGACGAAATGTATTCCCCCCCCCCCCGCCACTACTAACAGAAGCTGTTTTTTTCATATGCGCAGCTGAATTGGTTTGCGCTCCTTCCCACTTACTCCCGTAAGGCACAGCTGAGTTGACGCGTCGCTACTGCGACCAATATTTATTCCCCCCCCCATCGCTACCGCGACTGAAATTTACTCCCCTCCCCACTACTAACAGAAGCTGTATTTTTTCATATGCGCAGCTGCCTTGGTTTGCTCTCCTGCCCACTTACTCCCGTAAGGCACAGCTGAGTTGACGCGTTGCTACTGCGACCGATATTTATTCCCCTCCCCACCACTACCATAAGCTGTTTTTTTCAAATGTGTTGTTCCTACATACGCTCAGCTGCCTTGTGTTGTCCTCTTACCCACTTACTCCAGTAATGCACATGCGAGCTGAAGGCGTCACTACTGCGAAGGTTTGCGCTCCTGCCCACTTACTCCCGTAAGGCACAGCTGAGTTGACGCGTCGCTACTGCGACCGATATTTATTCCCCTCCCCCCCCCCCCACTACCATAAGCTGTTTTTTCAAATGCATGGCTGCTGTAGTTTTGTTATTTTCCTACATGCGCGCAGCTGCCTTGTGTTGTCCTCTTTCCCACTTACTCCCGTAAGGCACACGCGAGCTGAGGCGTCACTACTGCGACCGAAATTTATTCTCCTCCCCCCTTACTACCATAAGCTGTTCTTTTCATATGTATGGCTGCTGTAGTTTTTTTTTTTCCTACATACGTGCAGCTGCCTTGTCTTGTGCTCTTTCCCACTTACTCCCGTAAGGCACATGCGAGCTGAAGGCGTCACTACCGCGACCGAAATTTGTTCCCCTCCCCCCTCACTACCATAAGCTGTTTTTCTCATATGCGCAGCTGCCCTGTCTTCTGCTCTTTTCCACTTACTCCCATAACGCACATGCGAGCTGAAGGCGTCACTACTGCGACCGAAATTTATTCCCCTCCCCCCTCACTTCCATAAGCTGTTTCTTTCATATGCATGGCTGCTGTAGTTTTTTTTTTCTATATGCGAGCTGAAGGCGTCACTACTGCGACCGAAATTTATTCTCCTCCCCACTCACTAACAGAAGCTGTTTTTTTATATGCGCAGCTGCCTTGTTTTGCGCTCTTTTCCACTTACTCCCGTAAGGCACATGCGAGCTGAAGGCGTCACTACCGCGACCGAAATTTGTTCCCCTCCCCCCTCACTACCATAAGCTGTTTTTCTCATATGCGCAGCTGCCCTGTCTTGTGCTCTTTTCCACTTACTTCCATAAGGCACATGCGAGCTGAAGGCGTCACTACTGCGACCGAAATTTATTCCCCTCCCCACTCACTACAATAAGCTGTTTTTTTATATGCGCAGCTGCCTTGTTTTGTGCTCTTTCCCACTTACTCCCGTAAGGCACAGCTGAGTTGAACGCGTCGCTACTGCGACCGATTTTTATTCCCCTCCCTCCCCCACTACCATAAGCTGTTTTTTTCATATGCATGGCTGCTGTAGTTTTGTGTTGTTCCTACATACGCGCAGCTGCCTTGTGTTGTCCTCTTACCCACTTACTCCAGTAACGCACATGCGAGCTGAAGGCGTCACTACTGCGACTGAAATGTATTCCCCCCCCCGCCACTACTAACAGAAGCTTTTTTTTCATATTCGCAGCTGCCCTGTCTTGTGCTCTTTTCCACTTACTCCCATAAGGCACATGCGAGCTGAAGGCGTCACTACTGCGACCGAAATTTGTTCCCCTCCCCCTCACTACCATAAGCTGATTTTTCAAATGCATGGCTGCTGTAGCTTTGTTTTGTTTTTCCTGCATACGCGCAGCTTCCTTGTTTTGTGCTCTTTCCCAGAAGCTGTTTTTTAACAGAAGCTGTTTTTTTTTTCATATTCGCAGCTGCCTTGTGTTGTGCTCTTTCCCACTTACTCCCATAAGGCACATGCGAGCTGAAGGCGTCACTACTGCGACCGAAATTTATTCCCCTCCCCCCTCACTACCATAAGCTGTTTCTTTCATATGTATGGCTGCTGTAGTTTTTTTTTCCTATATGCGAGCTGAAGGCGTCACTACTGCGACCGAAATTTATTCTGCTCCCCACGCACTAACAGAAGCTGTTTTTTTTCAAATGCGCAGCTGCCTTGTTTTGCGCTCTTTTCCACTTACTCCCGTAAGGCACATGCGAGCTGAAGGCGTCACTACCGCGACCGAAATTTGTTCCCCTCCCCCCTCACTACCATAAGCTGTTTTTCTCATATGCGCAGCTGCCCTGTCTTGTGCTCTTTTCCACTTACTTCCATAAGGCACATGCGAGCTGAAGGCGTCACTACTGCGACCGAAATTTATTCCCCTCCCCCCTCACTTCCATAAGCTGTTTCTTTCATATGCATGGCTGCTGTAGTTTTTTTTTTTTTTATATGCGAGCTGAAGGCGTCACTACTGCGACCGAAATTTATTCTTCTCCCCACTCACTAACAGAAGCTGTTTTTTTCATATGCGCAACTGCCTTGGTTTGCGCTCTTTCCCACTTACTCCCGTAAGGCACATGCGAGCTGAAGGCGTCACTACTGCGACCGAAAAATATTCCCCTCCCCACTCACTAACAGAAGCTGTTTCTTTCATATGTATGGCTGCTGTAGTTTTTTTTTCCTATATTCGAGCTGAAGGCGTCACTACTGCGACCGAAATTTATTCTTCTCCCCACTCACTACAGAAGCTGTTTTTTTATATGCGCAGCTGCCTTGTTTTGTGCTCTTTCCCACTTACTCCCGTAAGGCACAGCTGAGTTGAACGCGTCGCTACTGCGACCGATTTTTATTCCCCTTCCTCCCCCACTACCATAAGCTGTTTTTTTCATATGCATGGCTGCTGTAGTTTTGTGTTGTTCCTACATACGCGCAGCTGCCTTGTGTTGTCCTCTTACCCACTTACTCCAGTAACGCACATGCGAGCTGAAGGCGTCACTACTGCGACTGAAATGTATTCCCCTCCCCCCTACTAACAGAAGCTGTTTTTTTCATATGCGCAGCTGCCTTGGTTTGCGCTCCTTCCCACTTACTCCCGTAAGGCACAGCTGAGTTGAACGCGTCGCTACTGCGACCGATTTTTATTCCCCTCCCTCCACCACTACCATAAGTTGTTTTTTTCATATGCATGGCTAATGTAGTTTTGTGTTGTTCCTACATACGCGCAGCTGCCTTGTGTTGTCCTCTTACCCACTTACTCCAGTAACGCACATGCGAGCTGAAGGCGTCACTACTGCGACTGAAATTTACTCCCCTCCCCAATACTAGCAGAAGCTGTATTTTTTCATATGCGCAGCTGCCTTGGTTTGCGCTCCTGCCCACTTACTCCCGTAAGGCACTGCTGAGTTGACGCGTCGCTACTGCGACCGATATTTATTTCCCTCCCCCCACTACCATAAGCTGTTTTTTTCATATGCATGGCTGCTGTAGTTTTGTTATTTTTCTACATGCGCGCAGCTGCCTTGTGTTGTCCTCTTTCCCACTTATTCCAGTAACGCACCTGCGAGCTGAAGGCGTCACTACTGCGACTGAAATGTATTCCCCCCCCCCCCCCCCTCATCCCCCCGCCACTACTAACAGAAGCTGTTTTTTCATATGCGCAGCTGCCTTGGTTTGCGCTCCTTCCCACTTACTCCCGTAAGGCACAGCTGAGTTGACGCGTCGCTACTGCGACCAATATTTATTCCCCCCCCCCCATCGCTACCGCGACTGAAATTTACTCCCCCACCCACCTACTAACAGAAGCTGTTTTTTTCATATGCGCAGCTGCCTTGGTTTGCGCTCCTGCCCACTTACTCCCGTAAGGCACAGCTGAGTTGACGCGTCGCTACTGCGACCGATATTTATTCCCCTCCCCCCCCCACTACCATAAGCTGTTTTTTTCATATGCATGGCTGCTGTAGTTTTGTTATTTTCCTACATGCGCGCAGCTGCCTTGTGTTGTCCTCTTTCCCACTTACTCCAGTAACGCACATGCGAGCTGAAGGCGTCACTACTGCGACTGAAATTTATTCCCCACCCCCCTACTAACAGAAGCTTTTTTTTTCATATGCGCAGCTGCCTTGGTTTGCGCTCCTGCCCACTTACTCCCGTAAGGCACAGCTGAGTTGACGCGTCGCTACTGCGACCGATATTTATTCCCCTCCCCCCCCCACTACCATAAGCTGTTTTTTTCAAATGCATGGCTGCTGTAGTTTTGTTATTTTCCTACATGCGCGCAGCTGCCTTGTGTTGTCCCCTTTCCCACTTACTCTCGTAAGGCACACGCGAGCTGAAGGCGTCACTACTGCGACCGAAATTTATTCTCCTCCCCCCTTACTACCATAAGCTGTTCTTTTCATATGTATGGCTGCTGTAGTTTTTTTTTTTTCCTACATACGTGCAGCTGCCTTGTCTTGTGCTCTTTCCCACTTACTCCCGTAAGGCACATGCGAGCTGAAGGCGTCACTACCGCACATGCGAGCTGAAGGCGTCACTACTGCGACCGAAATTTATTCCCCTCCCCCCTCACTTCCATAAGATGTTTCTTTCATATGCATGGCTGCTGTAGTTTTTTTTTCTATATGCGAGCTGAAGGCGTCACTACTGCGACCGATTTTTATTCCCCTCCCTCCACCACTACCATAAGTTGTTTTTTTTCATATGCATGGCTGATGTAGTTTTGTGTTGTTCCTACATACGCGCAGCTGCCTTGTGTTGTCCTCTTACCCACTTACTCCAGTAACGCACATGCGAGCTGAAGGCGTCACTACTGCGACTGAAATTTACTCCCCTCCCCCCTACTAGCAGAAGCTGTATTTTTTCATATGCGCAGCTGCCTTGGTTTGCGCTCCTGCCCACTTACTCCCGTAAGGCACTGCTGAGTTGACGCGTCGCTACTGCGACCGATATTTATTTCCCTCCCCCCCACTACCATAAGCTGTTTTTTTCATATGCATGGCTGCTGTAGTTTTGTTATTTTTCTACATGCGCGCAGCTGCCTTGTGTTGTCCTCTTTCCCACTTATTCCAGTAACGCACCTGCGAGCTGAAGGCGTCACTACTGCGACTGAAATTTATTCCCCACCCCCCTACTAACAGAAGCTGTTTTTTTCATATGCGCAGCTGCCTTGGTTTGCGCTCCTGCCCACTTACTCCCGTAAGGCACAGCTGAGTTGACGCGTCGCTACTGCGACCGATATTTATTTCCCTCCCCCCCCCCCCAATACCATAAGCTGTTTTTTTCATATGCATGGCTGCTGTAGTTTTGTTATTTTCCTACATGCGCGCAGCTGCCTTGTGTTGTCCTCTTTTCCACTTACTCCAGTAACGCACATGCGAGCTGAAGGCGTCACTACTGCGACTGAAATTTATTCCCCACCCCCCTACTTACAGAAGCTGTTTTTTTCATATGCGCAGCTACCTTGGTTTGCGCTCCTGCCCACTTACTCCCGTAAGGCACAGCTGAGTTGACGCGTCGCTACTGCGACCGATATTTATTCCCCTCCCCCCCCACTACCATCAGCTGTTTTTTTCAAATGCATGGCTGCTGTAGTTTTGTTATTTTCCTACATGCGCGCAGCTGCCTTGTGTTGTCCTCTTTCCCACTTACTCCCGTAAGGCACACGCGAGCTGAAGGCGTCACTACTGCGACCGAAATTTATTCTCCTCCCCCCTTACTACCATAAGCTGTTCTTTTCATATTTATGGCTGCTGTAGTTTTTTTTTTTTCCTACATACGTGCAGCTGCCTTGTCTTGTGCTCTTTCCCACTTACTCCCGTAAGGCACATGCGAGCTGAAGGCGTCACTACCGCGACCGAAATTTGTTCCCCTCCCCCTCACTACCATAAGCTGTTTTTCTCATATGCGCAGCTGCCCTGTCTTGTGCTCTTTTCCACTTACTCCCATAACGCACATGCGAGCTGAAGGCGTCAATACTGCGACCGAAATGTATTCCCCTCCCCCCTCACTTCCATAAGCTGTTTCTTTCATATGCATGGCTGCTGTAGTTTTTTTTTTCTATATGCGAGCTGAAGGCGTCACTACTGCGACCGAAATTTATTCTCCTCCCCACTCACTAACAGAAGCTGTTTTTTTATATGCGCAGCTGCCTTGTTTTGTGCTCTTTCCCACTTACTCCCGTAAGGCACAGCTGAGTTGAACGCGTCGCTACTGCGACCGATTTTTATTCCCCTCCCTCCACCACTACCATAAGCTGTTTTTTTCATATGCATGGCTGCTGTAGTTTTGTGTTGTTCCTACATACGCGCAGCTGCCTTGTGTTGTCCTCTTACCCACTTACTCCAGTAACGCACATGCGAGCTGAAGGCGTCACTACTGCGACTGAAATGTATTCCCCTCCCCCCTACTAACAGAAGCTGTTTTTTTCATATGCGCAGCTGCCTTGGTTTGCGCTCCTTCCCACTTACTCCCGTAAGGCACAGCTGAGTTGAACGCGTCGCTACTGCGACCGATTTTTATTCCCCTCCCTCCACCACTACCATAAGCTGTTTTTTTCATATGCATGGCTGATGTAGTTTTGTGTTGTTCCTACATACGCGCAGCTGCCTTGTGTTGTCCACTTACCCACTTACTCCAGTAACGCACCTGCGAGCTGAAGGCGTCACTACTGCGACTGAAATTTATTCCCCACCCCCCTACTAACAGAAGCTGTTTTTTTCATATGCGCAGCTGCCTTGGTTTGCGCTCCTGCCCACTTACTCCCGTAAGGCACAGCTGAGTTGACGCGTCGCTACTGCGACCGATATTTATTTCCCTCCCCCCCACTACCATAAGCTGTTTTTTTCATATGCATGGCTGCTGTAGTTTTGTTATTTTCCTACCTGCGCGCAGCTGCTTTGTGTTGTCCTCTTTTCCACTTACTCCAGTAACGCACATGCGAGCTGAAGGCGTCACTACTGCGACTGAAATTTATTCCCCACCCCCCTACTAACAGAAGCTGTTTTTTTCATATGCGCAGCTGCCTTGGTTTGCGCTCCTGCCCACTTACTCCCGTAAGGCACAGCTGAGTTGACGCGTCGCTACTGTGACCGATATTTATTCCCCTCCCCCCCCCCACTACCATAAGCTGTTTTTTTCAAATGCATGGCTGCTGTAGTTTTGTTATTTTCCTACATGCGCGCAGCTGCCTTGTGTTGTCCTCTTTCCCACTTACTCCCGTAAGGCACACGCGAGCTGAAGGCGTCACTACTGCGACCGAAATTTATTCTCCTCCCCCCTTACTACCATAAGCTGTTCTTTTCATATGTATGGCTGCTGTAGTTTTTTTTTTTCCTACATACGTGCAGCTGCCTGGTCTTGTGCTCTTTCCCACTTACTCCCGTAAGGCACATGCGAGCTGAAGGCGTCACTACCGCGACCGAAATTTGTTCCCCTCCCCCTCACTACCATAAGCTGTTTTTCTCATATGCGCAGCTGCCCTGTCTTGTGCTCTTTTCCACTTACTCCCATAACGCACATGCGAGCTGAAGGCGTCAATACTGCGACCGAAATGTATTCCCCTCCCCCCTCACTTCCATAAGCTGTTTCTTTCATATGCATGGCTGCTGTAGTTTTTTTTTTCTATATGCGAGCTGAAGGCGTCACTACTGCGACCGAAATTTATTCTCCTCCCCACTCACTAAGCGTCGCTACTGCGACCGATTTTTATTCCCCTCCCTTCCCCACTACCATAAGCTGTTTTTTTCATATGCATGGCTGCTGTAGTTTTGTGTTGTTCCTACATACGCGCAGCTGCCTTGTGTTGTCCTCTTACCCACTTACTCCAGTAACGCACATGCGAGCTGAAGGCGTCACTACTGCGACTGAAATGTATTCCCCTCCCCCCTACTAACAGAAGCTGTTTTTTTCATATGCGCAGCTGCCTTGGTTTGCGCTCCTTCCCACTTACTCCCGTAAGGCACAGCTGAGTTGAACGCGTCGCTACTGCGACCGATTTTTATTCCCCTCCCTCCACCACTACCATAAGCTGTTTTTTTCATATGCATGGCTGATGTAGTTTTGTGTTGTTCCTACATACGCGCAGCTGCCTTGTGTTGTCCTCTTACCCACTTACTCCAGTAACGCACATGCGAGCTGAAGGCGTCACTACTGCGACTGAAATTTACTCCCCTCCCCCCTACTAGCAGAAGCTGTATTTTTTCATATGTGCAGCTGCCTTGGTTTGCGCTCCTGCCCACTTACTCCCGTAAGGCACATCTGAGTTGACGCGTCGCTACTGCGACCGATATTTATTCCCCTCCCCCCCCTACAATAAGCTGTTTTTTTCAAATGCATGGCTGCTGTAGTTTTGTTATTTTCCTACATGCGCGCAGCTGCCTTGTGTTGTCCTCTTTCCCACTTACTCCCGTAAGGCACACGCGAGCTGAAGGCGTCACTACTGCGACCAACATTTATTCCCCTCCCCCCTCACTTCCATAGGCTGTTTTTTTCATATGTATGGCTGCTGTAGTTTTGTGGTTTTCCTACATACGCGCAGCTGGCTTGTGTTGTCCTCTTTCCCACTTACTCCAGTAAGGCACATGCGAGCTGTAGGCGTCATTACTGCAACCGAAATTTATTCCCCTCACCACTCACTTCCATAAGCTGTTTTTTCATATGTATGGCTGATGTAGTTTTGTTTTTTTCCTACATACGCGCAGCTGCCTTGTCTTATGCTCTTTCCCACTTATTCCCATAAGGCACATGCGAGCTGAAGGCGTCACTACTGCGACTGAAATTTATTCCCCACCCCCCTACTAACAGAAGCTGTTTTTTTTCATATGCGCAGCTGCCTTGGTTTGCGCTCCTGCCCACTTACTCCCGTAAGGCACAGCTGAGTTGACGCGTCGCTACTGCGACCGATATTTATTCCCCCCCCCCCTCCCACTACCATAAGCTGTTTTTTTCAAATGCATGGCTGCTGTAGTTTTGTTATTTTCCTACATGCGCGCAGCTACCTTGTGTTGTCCTCTTTCCCACTTACTCCCGTAAGGCACACGCGAGCTGAAGGCGTCACTACTGCGACCAAAATTTATTCCCCTCCCCCCTCACTTCCATAAGCTGTTTTTTTCATATGTATGGCTGCTGTAGTTTTGTGGTTTTCCTACATACGCGCAGCTGGCTTGTGTTGTCCTCTTTCCCACTTACTCCCGTAAGGCACACGCGAGCTGAAGGCGTCACTACTGCGACCAACATTTATTCCCCTCCCCCCTCACTACCATAGGCTGTTTTTTTCATATGTATGGCTGCTGTAGTTTTGTGGTTTTCCTACATACGCGCAGCTGGCTTGTGTTGTCCTCTTTCCCACTTACTCCAGTAAGGCACATGCGAGCTGTAGGCGTCATGACTGCAATCGAAATTTATTCCCCTCCCCACTCACTAACAGACGCTGTTTTTCTCATATGCGCAGCTGCCTAGTTTTGCGATCTTTCCCACTTACTCCAGTAACGCACATGCAAGCTGAAGGTGTCACTACTGCGACCTAAATTTATTCCCATCCCCCCTACTAACAGAAGCTGTTTCTTTCATATGCATGGCTGCTGTAGTTTTTTTTTTCCTATATTCGAGCTGAAGGCGTCACTACTGCGACCGAAATGTATCCCCCTCCCCCACGCACTTCCAGAAGCTGTTTTTTCATATGCATGGCTGCTGTAGTTTTATTTTTTTTCCTACATACGCGCAGCTGCCTTGTTTTGCGTTCTTTCCCATTTACCCCTGTAAGGCACAGCCCCCTCACTTCCAGAAGCTGCTTTCTTCATATGTAGGGCTTTTTTTTCTGCTGCAGTTTTGTTGTTTTTTTTTCTACATACGCGTAGCTGCCTTGTTTTGCGCTCTTTCCCACGTACTCCCGTAGGGTATAGCCAAGGTGAACGCGTCGCTACTGCAACCGAAATTTATTCCCACCCCCCCTCACTAACAGAATCTGTTTTTTTCATATGCGCAGCTACCTTGTTTTGCGCTCTTTCCCACTTACTCCCGTAAGGCACACGCGAGCTGAAGGCGTCACTACTGCGACCAAAATTTATTCCCCTCCCCCCTCACTGCCATAAGCTGTTTTTTTCATATGTATGTCTGATGTAGTTTTGTTTTTTTCCTACATACGCGCAGCTGCCTTGTATTGTCCTCCTTCCCACTCACTCCAGTAAGGCACATGCGAGCTGTAGGCGTCATTACTGCAACCGAAATTTATTCCCCTCCCCCCATCTAACAGAAGCTGTTTTTTCATATGCGCAGCTGCCTTGGTTTGCGCTCCTTCCCACGTACTCCCGTAAGGCACAGCTGAGTTGAACGCGTCGCTACTGCGACCGATATATATTCCCCTCCCCCCCCACTACCATAAGCTGTTTTTTTCATATGCATGGCTGCTGTAGTTTTGTTATTTTCCTACATGCGCGCAGCTGCCTTGTGTTGTCCTCTTCCCCACTTACTCCCGTAAGGCACACGCGAGCTGAAGGCGTCACTACTGCGACCAAAATTTATGTGTTGTCCTCTTCCCCACTTACTCCCGTAAGGCACACGCGAGCTGAAGGCGTCACTACTGCGACCAAAATTTATGTGTTGTCCTCTTTCCCACTTACTCCAGTAAGGCACATGCGAGCTGTAGGCGTCATTACTGCAACCGAAATTTATGCCCCTCCCCACTCACTAACAGAAGCTGTTTTTCTCATATGCGCAGCTGCCTAGTTTTGCGATATTTCCCACTTACTCCCGTAAGGCACATGCGAGCTGAAGGCGTCACTACTGCGACCGAAATATATTCCCCTCCCCCCTTACTAACATAAGCTGTTTTTTTCATATGTATGGCTGCTGTAGTTTTGTGTTTTTCCTACATACGCGCAGCTGCCATGTGTTGTCCTCTTACCCACTTACTCCAGTAACGCACATGCGAGCTGAAGGCGTCACTACTGCGACTGAAATTTATTCTCCTCCCCCCCACTAACAGAAGCTGTTTTTTTCATATGCGCAGCTGCCTTGGTTTGCGCTCCTTCTCACGTACTCCCGTAAGGCACAGCTGAGTTGAACGCGTCGCTACGGCGACCGATATATATACCCCTCCCCCCCCACTACCATAAGCTGTTTTTTTCATATGCATGGCTGCTGTAGTTTTGTTATTTTCCTACATGCGCGCAGCTGCCTTGTGTTGTCCTCTTCCCCACTTACTCCCGTAAGGCACACGCGAGCTGAAGGCGTCACTACTGCGACCAAAATTTATGTGTTGTCCTCTTTCCCACTTACTCCCGTAAGGCACACGCGAGCTGAAGGCGTCACTACTGCGACCAAAATGTATCCCCCTAACCCACGCACTTCCAGAAGCTGCTTTCTTCATATACAGGGCTGTTTTTTTGCTGCTGTAGTTATGTTGTTTTTTCCTGCATACGCGAAGCTGCCTTGTTTTGCGCTCTTTCCCACGTACCCCCCCTTTCGTTCAGCCAAGGTGAACGCGTCGCTACTGCGACCGAAATTTATTCCCCTCCCCCCACACTACCATAAGCTATTTTTTTCATATGCATGGCTGCTGTAGTTTTGTTATTTTCCTACATGCGCGCAGCTGCCTTGTGTTGTCCTCTTCCCCACTTATTCCCGTAAGGCACACGCGAGCTGGAGGCGTCACTACTGCGACCAAAATTTATGTGTTGTCCTCTTTCCCACTTACTCCCGTAAGGCACACGCGAGCTGAAGGCGTCACTACTGCGACCGAAATGTATCCCCCTAACCCACGCACTTCCAGAAGCTGCTTTCTTCATATACAGGGCTGTTTTTTTGCTGCTGTAGTTATGTTGTTTTTTCCTGCATACGCGAAGCTGCGTAAGGCACAGCCCCCGTAAGGCACAGCCCCCTCACTTCCAGAAGCTGCTTTCTTCATATGCAATGTTTTTTTGTTTTTTTTTTCTACATACGAGTAGCTGCGCTCTTTCCCACGTACTCCCGTAGGGTATAGCCAAGGTGAACGCGTCGCTACTGTGACCGAAATTTATTCCCATCCCCCCTCACTAACAGAATCTGTTTTTTTCATATGCGCAGCTGCCTTGGTTTGCGCTCCTTCCCACGTACTCCCGTAAGGCACATGCGAGCTGTAGGCGTCATTACTGCAACCGAAATTTATTCCCCTCCCCACTCACTAACAGAAGCTGTTTTTCTCATATGCGCAGCTGCTTAGTTTTGCGATCTTTCCAACTTACTCTCGTAAGGCACATGCGAGTTGAACGCGTCGCTACTGCGACCGATATATATTCCCCTCCCCCCCCACTACCATAAGCTATTTTTTTCATATGCATGGCTGCTGTAGTTTTGTTATTTTCCTACATGCGCGCAGCTGGCTTGTGTTGTCCTCTTCCCCACTTACTCCCGTAAGGCACACGCGCGCTGAAGGCGTCACTACTGCGACCAAAATTTATGTGTTGTCCTCTTTCCCACTTACTCCCGTAAGGCGCACGCGAGCTGAAGGCGTCACTACTGCAACCGAAATGTATCCTCCTCCCATACGCACTTCCAGAAGCTGTTTTCTTCATATGCAGGGCTGTTTTTTTGCTGATGTAGTTATGTTGTTTTTTCCTGCATACGCGAAGCTGCTTTGTTTTGCGCTCTTTCCCACCTACTCCCGTAGGGTATAGCCAAGGTGAACGCGTCGCTACTGCGACCGAAATTTATTCCCACCCCCCCTCACCAACAGAAGCTGTTTTTTTCATATGCGGAGCTACCTTGTTTTGCGCTCTTCCCCCTTACTCCCGTAAGGCACACGCGAGCTGAAGGCGTCACTACTGCGACCAAAATTTATTCCCCTCCCCCCTCACTGCCATAAGCTGTTTTTTTCATATGCATGGCTGATGTAGTTTTGTTATTTTCCTACATGCGCGCAGCTGCCTTGTGTTGTCCTCTTCCCCACTTACTACCGTAAGGCACACGCGAGCTGAAGGCGTCACTACTGCGACCAAAATTTATGTGTTGTCCTCTTCCCCACTTACTCCCGTAAGGCACACGCGAGCTGAAGGCGTCACTACTGCGACCAAAATTTATGTGTTGTCCTCTTTCCCACTTACTCCAGTAAGGCACATGCGAGCTGTAGGCGTCATTACTGCAACCGAAATTTATTCCCCTCCCCACTCACTAACAGAAGCTGTTTTTCTCATATGCGCAGCTGCCTAGTTTTGCGATCTTTCCCACTTACTCCCGTAAGGCACATGCGAGCTGAAGGCGTCACTACTGCGACCGAAATATATTCCCCTCCCCCCTTACTAACATAAGCTGTTTTTTTCATATGTATGGCTGCTGTAGTTTTGTGTTTTTCCTACATACGCGCAGCTGCCATGTGTTGTCCTCTTACCCACTTACTCCAGTAACGCACATGCGAGCTGAAGGCGTCACTACTGCGACTGAAATTTATTCTCCTCCCCCCCACTAACAGAAGCTGTTTTTTTCATATGCGCAGCTGCCTTGGTTTGCGCTCCTTCTCACGTACTCCCGTAAGGCACAGCTGAGTTGAACGCGTCGCTACGGCGACCGATATATATTCCCCTCCCCCCCCACTACCATAAGCTGTTTTTTTCATATGCATGGCTGCTGTAGTTTTGTTATTTTCCTACATGCGCGCAGCTGCCTTGTGTTGTCCTCTTCCCCACTTACTCCCGTAAGGCACACGCGAGCTGAAGGCGTCACTACTGCGACCAAAATTTATGTGTTGTCCTCTTTCCCACTTACTCCCGTAAGGCACACGCGAGCTGAAGGCGTCACTACTGCGACCAAAATGTATCCCCCTAACCCACGCACTTCCAGAAGCTGTTTTCTTCATATGCATGGCTGTTTTTTTGCTGATGTAGTTATGTTGTTTTTTCCTGCATACGCGAAGCTGCCTCTTTTTGCGCTCTTTCCCACGTACCCCCCCCTCGTTCAACCAAGGTGAACGCGTCGCTACTGCGACCGAAATTTATTCCCCTCCCCCCACACTACCATAAGCTGTTTTTTTCATATGCATGGCTGCTGTAGTTTTGTTATTTTCCTACATGCGCGCAACTGCCTTGTGTTGTCCTCTTCCCCACTTACTCCCGTAAGGCACACGCGAGCTGGAGGCGTCACTACTGCGACCAAAATTTATGTGTTGTCCTCTTTCCCACTTACTCCCGTAAGGCACACGCGAGCTGAAGGCGTCACTACTGCGACCGAAATGTATCCCACTAACCCACGCACTTCCAGAAGCTGCTTTCTTCATATACAGGGCTGTTTTTTTGCTGCTGTAGTTATGTTGTTTTTTCCTGCATACGCGAAGCTGCGTAAGGCAGAGCCCCCGTAAGGCACAGCCCCCTCACTTCCAGAAGCTGCTTTCTTCATATGCAATGTTTTTTTGTTTTTTTTTCTACATACGAGTAGCTGCGCTCTTTCCCACGTACTCCCGTAGGGTATAGCCAAGGTGAACGCGTCGCTACTGCGACCGAAATTTATTCCCATCCCCCCTCACTAACAGAATCTGTGTTTTTCATATGCGCAGCTACCTTGTTTTGCGCTCTTTCCCACTTACTCCCATAAGGCACACGCAAGCTGAAGGCGTCACTACTGCGACCAAACTTTATTCCCCTCCCCCCTCACTTCCATAAGCTGTTTTTTTTTCATATGTATGGCTGATGTAGTTTTGTTTTTTTCCTACATACGCGCAGCTGCCTTGTATTGTCCTCTTTCCCACTTACTCCAGTAAGGCACATGCGAGCTGTAGGCGTCATTACTACAACCGAAATTTATTCCCCTCCCCACTCACTAAAATAAGCTGTTTTTCTCATATGCGCAGCTGCCTAGTCTTGCGATCTTTCCCACTTACTCCCGTAAGGCACATGCGAGCTGAAGGCGTCACTACTGCGACCGAAATATATTCCCCTCCCCCCTTACTACCATAAGCTGTTTTTTTCATATGTATGGCTTCTGTAGTTTTGTGTTTTTCCTACATACGCGCAGCTGGCTTGTGTTGTCCTCTTACCCACTTACTCCAGTAACGCACATGCGAGCTGAAGGCGTCATTACTGCAACCGAAATTTATTCCCCTCCCCACTCACTAACAGAAGCTGTTTTTCTCATATGCGCAGCTGCTTAGTTTTGCGATCTTTCCAACTTACTCTCGTAAGGCACATGCGAGTTGAACGCGTCGCTACTGCGATCGATATATATTCCCCTCCCCCCCCCCACTACCATAAGCTATTTTTTTCATATGCATGGCTGCTGTAGTTTTGTTATTTTCCTACATGCGCGCAGCTGCCTTGTGTTGTCCTCTTCCCCACTTACTCCCGTAAGGCACACGCGAGCTGAAGGCGTCACTACTGCGACCAAAATTTATTCCCCTCCCCCCTCACTTCCAGAAGCTGCTTTCTTCATATGCAGGGTTTTTTTTCTGCTGCAGTTTTGTTGTTTTTTCCTGCATACGCGAAGCTGCCTTGTTTTGCGTTCTTTCCCATTTACCCCCGTAAGGCACAGCCCCCTCACTTCCAGAAGCTGCTTTCTTCATATGCAGGGCTTTTTTTCTGCTGCAGTTTTGTTGTTTTTTTTCTACATACGCGTAGCTACCTTGTTTTGCGCTCTTTCCCACGTACTCCCGTAGGGTATAGCTAAGGTGAACGCGTCGCTACTGCGACCGAAATTTATTCCCACCCCCCCTCACTAACAGAAGCTGTTTTTTTCATATGCGCAGCTACCTTGTTTTGCGCTCTTTCCCACTTACTCCCGTAAGGCACACGCGAGCTGAAGGCGTCACTACTGCGACCAAAATTTATTCCCCTTCCCTATAAATTCCATAAGCTGTTTTTTCATATGTATGGCTGCTGTAGTTTTGCTATTTTCCTACATGCGCGCAGCTGCCTAGTGTTGTCCTCTTTCCCACTTACTCCCGTAAGGCACACGCGAGCTGAAGGCGTCACTACTGCGACCAACATTTATTCCCCTCCCCCATCACTTCCATAAGCTGTTTTTTTTCATATGCATGGCCGCTGTAGTTTTTTTCCTACATGCGCTTAGCTGCCTTGTGTTGTCCTCTTTCCCACTTACTCCCGTGAGGCACACGCGAGCTGAAGGCGTCACTACTGCGACCAAAATTTATTCCCCTCCCCCATCACTTCCAGAAGCTGTTTTCTTCATATACAGGGCTGTTTTTTTGCTGCTGAAGTTATGTTGTTTTTTCCTGCATACGCGAAGCTGCCTTGTTTTGCGTTCTTTCCCATTTACCCCCGTAAGGCACAGCCCCCTCACTTCCAGAAGCTGCTTTCTTCATATGCAGGGCTTTTTTTCTGCTGCAGTTTTGTTGTTTTTTTTCTACATACGCGTAGCTACCTTGTTTTGCGCTCTTTCCCACGTACTCCCGTAGGGTATAGCTAAGGTGAACGCGTCGTTACTGCGACCGAAATTTATTCCCACCCCCCCTCACTAACAGAAGCTGTTTTTTTCATATGCGCAGCTACCTTGTTTTGCGCTCTTTCCCACTTACTCCCGTAAGGCACACGCGAGCTGAAGGCGTCACTACTGCGACCAAAATTTATTCCCCTTCCCTATAAATTCCATAAGCTGTTTTTTTCATATGTATGGCTGCTGTAGTTTTGCTATTTTCCTATATGCGCGCAGCTGCCTTGTGTTGTCCTCTTTCCCACTTACTCCCGTAAGGCACACGCGAGCTGAAGGCGTCACTACTGCGACCAACATTTATTCCCCTCCCCCATCACTTCAATAAGCTGTTTTCTCGATGCATGGCTGCTGTAGTTTTTTTCCTACATGCGCTCAGCTGCCTTGTGTTGTCCTCTTTCCCACTTACTCCCGTAAAGCACAGCCAATTTGAACGCGTCGCTACTGCGACCGAAATGTATCCCCCTCCCCAACGCACTTCAAGAAGCTGTTTTTTTTTCATATGCATGGCTGCTGTAGTTTTATTTTTTGTCCTACATACGCGCAGCTGCCTTGTCTTGTGCTCTTACCCACTTACTCCCATAAGGCACATGCGAGCTGAAGGCGTCACTACTGCGACCGAAATTTGTTCTCCTCCCCACTCTTCTGTAGTTTTGTTTTTTTTTTCCTACATACGCGCAGCTGCCTTGTCTTGTGCTCTTTCCCACTTACTCCCATAAGGCACATGCGAGCTGAAGGCGTCACTACTGCGACCGAAACTTATTCCCCCCCTCACTACCACAAGCTGTTTTTTTCATATGCATGGCTGCTGTAGTTTTGTTTTTTTTTCCTACATACGCGCAGCTGCCTTGTCTTATGCTCTTTCCCACTTACTCCCATAAGGCACATGCGAGCTGAAGGCGTCACTACTGCGACTGAAATTTATTTTTCTCCCTTCTACTAACAGAAGTTTTTTTTTTCATATGCGCAGATGCCTTGGTTTGCGCTCCTTCTCACGTACTCCCGTAAGGCACAGCTGAGTTGAACGCGTCGCTACGGCGACCGATATATATTCCCCTCCCCGCCACTACCATAAGCTGTTTTTTTCATATGCATGGCTGCTGTAGTTTTGTTATTTTCCTACATGCGCGCAGCTGCCTTGTGTTGTCCTCTTCCCCACTTACTCCCGTAAGGCACACGCGAGCTGAAGGCGTCACTACTGCGACCAAAATTTATGTGTTGTCCTCTTTCCCACTTACTCCCGTAAGGCACACGCGAGCTGAAGGAGTCACTACTGCGACCAAAATTTATTCCCCCCCCCCATCACTTCCAGAAGCTGTTTTCTTCATATACAGGGCTGTTTTTTTGCTGCTGAAGTTATGTTGTTTTTTCCTGCATACGCGAAGCTGCCTTGTTTTGCGTTCTTTCCCATTTACCCCCGTAAGGCACACACGAGCTGAAGGCGTGACTACTGCGACCGAAATTTATTCCCCTTCCCCATAAATTCCATAAGCTGTTTTTTTCATATGTATGGCTGCTGTAGTTTTGCTATTTTCCTACATGCGCGCAGCTGCCTTGTGTTGTCCTCTTTCCCACTTACTCCCGTAAGGCACACGCGAGCTGAAGGCGTCACCACTGCGACCAACATTTATTCCCCTCCCCCATCACTTCCATAAGCTGTTTTTTTTTCATATGCATGGCCGCTGTAGTTTTTTTCCTACATGCGCTTAGCTGCCTTGTGTTGTCCTCTTTCCCACTTACTCCCGTAAGGCACACGCGAGCTGAAGGCGACACTACTGCGACCAAAATTTATTCCCCTACCCCCTCACTTCCATAAGCTGTTTTTTCGATGCATGGCTGCTGTAGTTTTTTTCCTACATGCGCTCAGCTGCCTTGTGTTGTCCTCTTTCCCACTTGCTCCCGTAAAGCACAGCCAATTTGAACGCGTCGCTACTGCGACCGAAATGTATCCCCCTCCCCAACGCACTTCCAGAAGCTGTTTTTTTTCATATGCATGGCTGCTGTAGTTTTATTTTTTGTCCTACATACGCGCAGCTGCCTTGTCTTGTGCTCTTTCCCACTTACTCCCATAAGGCACATGCGAGCTGAAGGCGTCACTACTGCGACCGAAATTTATTCTCCTCCCCACTCTTCTGTAGTTTTGTTTTTTTTTTCCTACATACGCGCAGCTGCCTTGTCTTAGCTCTTTCCCACTTACTCCCATAAGGCACATGCGAGCTGAAGGCGTCACTACTGCGACCGAAATTTATCCCCCCCTCACTTCCAATAAGCTGTTCTTTTCATATGCATGGCTGCTGTAGTTTTGTTTTTTTTCCTACATGCGCACAGCTGCCTTTTTATGTGCTCTTTCCCACATACTCCCATAAGGCACACACGAGCTGAAGGCGTGACTACTGCGACCGAAATTTATTCCCCTCCCCCATCACTTCCATAAGCTGTTTTTTTCATTTGCATGGCTGCTGTAGTTTTGTTTTTTGTCCTACATACGCGCAGCTGCCTTGTCTTGTGCTCTGTCCCACTTACTCCCATAAGGCACATGCGAGCTGAAGGCGTCACTACTGCGACCGAAACTTATTCCCCCCCTCACTACCACAAGCTGTTTTTTTTCATATGCATGGCTGCTGTAGTTTTGTTTTTTTTTTCCTACATACGCGCAGCTGCCTTGTCTTATGCTCTTTCCCACTTACTCCCATAAGTCACATGCGAGCTGAAGGCGTCACTACTGCGATCGAAATTTATCCCCCCCTCACTTCCAATAAGCTGTTCTTTTCATATGCATGGCTGCTGTAGTTTTGTTTTTTTTTTTCATACATACGCGCAGCTGCCTTGTCTTGTGCTCTTTCCCACTTACTCCCGTAAGGCACACGCGAGCTGAAGGCGTCACTACTGCGACCGAAATTTATTCTCCTTCCCACTCACTAACAGAAGCTGTTTTTTTTCATATGCGCAGCTGCCCTGTCTTGTGCTCTTTCCCACTTACTCCAGTAAGGCACATGCGAGCTGAAGGCGTCACTACTGCGACCGAAATTTATTCCCCCCTCACTACCACAAGCTGTTTTTTTCATATGCATGGCTGCTGTAGTTTTGTTTTTTTTTTTCCTACATACGCGCAGCTGCCTTGTCTTATGCTCTTTCCCACTTACTCCCATAAGTCACATGCGAGCTGAAGGCGTCACTACTGCGACCGAAATTTATCCCCCCCTCACTTCCAATAAGCTGTTCTCTTCATATGCATGGCTGCTGTAGTTTTGTTTTTTTTTTTCATACATACGCGCAGCTGCCTTGTCTTGTGCTCTTTCCCACTTACTCCCGTAAGGCACACGCGAGCTGAAGGCGTCACTACTGCGACCAAAATTTATTCCCCTTCCCCCATTACTTCCATAAGCTGTTTTTTTCATATGCATGGCCGCTGTAGTTTTTTTCCTACATGCGCTCAGCTGCCTTGTGTTGTCCTCTTTCCCACTTACTCCCGTAAAGCACAGCCAATTTGAACGCGTCGCTACTGCGACCGAAATGTATCCCCCTCCCCAACGCACTTCAAGAAGCTGTTTTTTTTCATATGCATGGCTGCTGTAGTTTTATTTTTTGTCCTACATACGCGCAGCTGCCTTGTCTTGTGCTCTTACCCACTTACTCCCATAAGGCACATGCGAGCTGAAGGCGTCACTACTGCGACCGAAATTTGTTCTCCTCCCCACTCTTCTGTAGTTTTGTTTTTTTTTTTCCTACATACGCGCAGCTGCCTTGTCTTGTGCTCTTTCCCACTTACTCCCATAAGGCACATGCGAGCTGAAGGCGTCACTACTGCGACCGAAATGTATTCCCCCCCTCACTACCACAAGCTGTTTTTTTCATATGCATGGCTGCTGTAGTTTTGTTTTTTTTTTTCCTACATACGCGCAGCTGCCTTGTCTTATGCTCTTTCCCACTTACTCCCATAAGGCACATGCGAGCTGAAGGCGTCACTACTGCGACTGAAATTTATTTTTCTCCCCCCTACTAACAGAAGCTGTTTTTTTCATATGCGCAGCTGCCTTGGTTTGCGCTCCTTCTCACGTACTCCCGTAAGGCACAGCTGAGTTGAACGCGTCGCTACGGCGACCGATATATATTCCCCTCCCCGCCACTACCATAAGCTGTTTTTTTCATATGCATGGCTGCTGTAGTTTTGTTATTTTCCTACATGCGCGCAGCTGCCTTGTGTTGTCCTCTTCCCCACTTACTCCCGTAAGGCACACGCGAGCTGAAGGCGTCACTACTGCGACCAAAATTTATGTGTTGTCCTCTTTCCCACTTACTCCCGTAAGGCACACGCGAGCTGAAGGAGTCACTACTGCGACCGAAATGTATCCCCCTAACCCACGCACTTCCAGAAGCTGCTTTCTTCATATACAGGGCTGTTTTTTTGCTGCTGTAGTTATGTTGTTTTTTCCTGCATACGCGAAGCTGCGTAAGGCACAGCCCCCATAAGGCACAGCCCCCTCACTTCCAGAAGCTGCTTTCTTCATATGCAGGGCTTTTTTTTCTGCTGCAGTTTTGTTGTTTTTTTTCTACATACGAGTAGCAGCGCTCTTTCCCACGTACTCCCGTAGGGTATAGCCAAGGTGAACGCGTCGCTACTGCGACCGAAATTTATTCCCATCCCCCCTCACTAACAGAATCTGTTTTTTTCATATGCGCAGCTACCTTGTTTTGCCCTCTTTCCCACTTACTCCCGTAAGGCACACGCGAGCTGAAGGCGTCACTACTGCGACCAAAATTTATTCCCCCCCCCCATCACTTCCAGAAGCTGTTTTCTTCATATACAGGGCTGTTTTTTTGCTGCTGAAGTTATGTTGCTTTTTCCTGCATACGCGAAGCTGCCTTGTTTTGCGTTCTTTCCCATTTACCCCCGTAAGGCACACACGAGCTGAAGGCGTGACTACTGCGACCGAAATTTATTCCCCTTCCCCATAAATTCCATAAGCTGTTTTTTTCATATGTATGGCTGCTGTAGTTTTGCTATTTTCCTACATGCGCGCAGCTGCCTTGTGTTGTCCTCTTTCCCACTTACTCCCGTAAGGCACACGCGAGCTGAAGGCGTCACCACTGCGACCAACATTTATTCCCCTCCCCCATCACTTCCATAAGCTGTTTTTTTTTCATATGCATGGCCGCTGTAGTTTTTTCCTACATGCGCTTAGCTGCCTTGTGTTGTCCTCTTTCCCCACTTACTCCCGTAAGGCACACGCGAGCTGAAGGCGACACTACTGCGACTAAAATTTATTCCCCCTACCCCCTCACTTCCATAAGCTGTTTTTTCGATGCATGGCTGCTGTAGTTTTTTTCCTACATGCGCTCAGCTGCCTTGTGTTGTCCTCTTCCCACTTGCTCCCGTAAAGCACAGCCAATTTGAACGCGTCGCTACTGCGACCGAAATGTATCCCCCCCCCAACGCACTTCCAGAAGCTGTTTTTTTCATATGCATGGCTGCTGTAGTTTTATTTTTGTCCTACATACGCGCAGCTGCCTTGTCTTGTGCTCTTTCCCACTTACTCCCATAAGGCACATGCGAGCTGAAGGCGTCACTACTGCGACCGAAATTTATTCTCCTCCCCACTCTTCTGTAGTTTTGTTTTTTTTTTCCTACATACGCGCAGCTGCCTTGTCTTAGCTCTTTCCCACTTACTCCCATAAGGCACATGCGAGCTGAAGGCGTCACTACTGCGACCGAAATTTATCCCCCCCTCACTTCCAATAAGCTGTTCTTTTCATATGCATGGCTGCTGTAGTTTTGTTTTTTTTCCTACATGCGCACAGCTGCCTTTTTATGTGCTCTTTCCCACATACTCCCATAAGGCACACACGAGCTGAAGGCGTGACTACTGCGACCGAAATTTATTCCCCTCCCCCATCACTTCCATAAGCTGTTTTTTTCATTTGCATGGCTGCTGTAGTTTTGTTTTTTTCCTACATACGCGCAGCTGCCTTGTCTTGTGCTCTGTCCCACTTACTCCCATAAGGCACATGCGAGCTGAAGGCGTCACTACTGCGACCGAAACTTATTCCCCCCCTCACTACCACAAGCTGTTTTTTTTCATATGCATGGCTGCTGTAGTTTTGTTTTTTTTTTCCTACATACGCGCAGCTGCCTTGTCTTATGCTCTTTCCCACTTACTCCCATAAGTCACATGCGAGCTGAAGGCGTCACTACTGCGACCGAAATTTATCCCCCCCTCACTTCCAATAAGCTGTTCTTTTCATATGCATGGCTGCTGTAGTTTTGTTTTTTTTTTCATACATACGCGCAGCTGCCTTGTCTTGTGCTCTTTCCCACTTACTCCCGTAAGGCACACGCGAGCTGAAGGCGTCACTACTGCGACCGAAATTTATTCTCCTTCCCACTCACTAACAGAAGCTGTTTTTTTTTCATATGCGCAGCTGCCCTGTCTTGTGCTCTTTCCCACTTACTCCAGTAAGGCACATGCGAGCTGAAGGCGTCACTACTGCGACCGAAATTTATTCCCCCCCTCACTACCACAAGCTGTTTTTTTTCATATGCATGGCTGCTGTAGTTTTGTTTTTTTTTTTCCTACATACGCGCAGCTGCCTTGTCTTATGCTCTTTCCCACTTACTCCCATAAGTCACATGCGAGCTGAAGGCGTCACTACTGCGACCGAAATTTATCCCCCCCTCACTTCCAATAAGCTGTTCTCTTCATATGCATGGCTGCTGTAGTTTTGTTTTTTTTTTCATACATACGCGCAGCTGCCTTGTCTTGTGCTCTTTCCCACTTACTCCCGTAAGGCACACGCGAGCTGAAGGCGTCACTACTGCGACCAAAATTTATTCCCCTTCCCCCATTACTTCCATAAGCTGTTTTTTTCATATGCATGGCCGCTGTAGTTTTTTTCCTACATGCGCTCAGCTGCCTTGTGTTGTCCTCTTTCCCACTTACTCCCGTAAGGCACACGCGAGCTGAAGGCGTCACTACTGCGACCAAAATTTATTCCCCTTCCCCCATTACTTCCATAAGCTGTTTTTTCAGATGCATGGATGCTGTAGTTTTTTTCCTACATGCGCTCAGCTGCCTTGTGTTGTCCTCTTTCCCACTTACTCCCGTAAAGCACAGCCAATTTGAACGCGTCGCTACTGCGACCGAAATGTATCCCCCTTCCCCACGCACTTCCAGAAGCTGTTATTTTCATATGCATGGCTGCTATAGTTTTATTTTTTGTCCTACATACGCGCAGCTGCCTTGTCTTGTGCTCTTTCCCACTTACTCCCATAAGGCACATGCGAGCTGAAGGCGTCACTACTGCGACCGAAATTTATTCTCCTCCCCACTCTTCTGTAGTTTTGTTTTTTTTCCTACATACGCGCAGCTGCCTTGTCTTGTGCTCTTTCCCACTTACTCCCATAAGGCACATGCGAGCTGAAGGCGTCACTACTGCGACCGAAGTTTATTCCCCCCCCCTCACTACCACAAGCTGTTTTTTTTTTCATATGCATGGCTGCTGTAGTTTTGTTTTTTTTTTCCTACATACGCGCAGATGCCTTGTCTTGTGCTCTTTCCCACTTACTCCCGTAAGGCACACGCGAGCTGAAGGCGTCACTACTGCGACCAAAATTTATTCCCCTTCCCCCATTACTTCCATAAGCTGTTTTTTTCATATGCATGGCCGCTGTAGTTTTTTTCCTACATGCGCTCAGCTGCCTTGTGTTGTCCTCTTTCCCACTTACTCCCGTAAGGCACACGCGAGCTGAAGGCGTCACTACTGCGACCAAAATTTATTCCCCTTCCCCCATTACTTCCATAAGATGTTTTTTCAGATGCATGGCTGCTGTAGTTTTTTTCCTACATGCGCTCAGCCGCCTTGTGTTGTCCTCTTTCCCACTTACTCCCGTAAAGCACAGCCAATTTGAACGCGTCGCTACTGCGACCGAAATGTATCCCCCTCCCCCACGCACTTCCAGAAGCTGTTTTTTTCATATGCATGGCTGCAGTAGTTTTATTTTTTGTCCTACATACGCGCAGCTGCCTTGTCTTGTCCTCTTTCCCACTTACTCCCGTAAGGCACACGCGAGCTGAAGGCGTCACTACTGCGACCAAAATTTATTCCCCTCCCCCCTCACTTCCATAAGCTGTTTTTTTATATGCATGGCTGCTGTAGTTTTGTTTTATTTTCATATGCGGGGCTGCTGTAGTTTTGTTTTTTTCCTACATGCGAGCTGTAGGCGTCATTACTGCAACCGAAATTTATTCCCCTCCCCACTCACTAACAGAAGCTGTTTTTTCATATGCATGGCTGCTGTAGTTTTGTTATTTTCCTACATGCGCGCAGCTGCATTGTATTGTCCTCTTTCCCACTTACTCCCGTAAGGCACACACGAGCTGAAGGCGTCACTACTGCGACCAAAATTTATTCCCCTTCCCCCATTACTTCCATAAGCTGTTTTTTTCATATGCATGGCCGCTGTAGTTTTTTTCCTACATGCGCTCAGCTGCCTTGTGTTGTCCTCTTTCCCACTTACTCCCGTAAGGCACACGCGAGCTGAAGGCGTCACTACTGCGACCAAAATTTATTCCCCTTCCCCCATTACTTCCATAAGCTGTTTTTTCAGATGCATGGCTGCTGTAGTTTTTTTCCTACATGCGCTCAGCTGCCTTGTGTTGTCCTCTTTCCCACTTACTCCCGTAAAGCACAGCCAATTTGAACGCGTCGCTACTGCGACCGAAATGTATCCCCCTCCCCCACGCACTTCCAGAAGCTGTTTTTTTCATATGCATGGCTGCTGTAGTTTTATTTTTTGTCCTACATACGCGCAGCTGCCTTGTCTTGTGCTCTTTCCCACTTACTCCCATAAGGCACATGCGAGCTGAAGGCGTCACTACTGTGACCGAAATTTATTCCCCCCTCACTACCACAAGCTGTTTTTTTTCATATGCATGGCTGCTGTAGTTTTGTTTTTTTTTTCCTACATACGCGCAGATGCCTTGTCTTATGCTCTTTCCCACTTACTCCCATAAGGCACATGCGAGCTGAAGGCGTCACTACTGCGACCGAAATGTATTCCCCCCCTCACTACCACAAGCTGTTTTTTTCATATGCATGGCTGCTGTAGTTTTGTTATTTTCCTACATGCGCGCAGCTGCCTTGTGTTGTCCTCTTCCCCACTTACTCCCGTAAGGCACACGCGAGCTGAAGGCGTCACTACTGCGACCAAAATTTATGTGTTGTCCTCTTTCCCACTTACTCACTTCCAGAAGCTGCTTTCTTCATATGCAGGGCTTTTTTTTCTGCTGCAGTTTTGTTGTTTTTTTTTCTACATACGAGTAGCTGCGCTCTTTCCCACGTACTCCCGTAGGGTATAGCCAAGGTGAACGCGTCGCTACTGCGACCGAAATTTATTCACATCCCCCCTCACTAACAGAAGCTGTTTTTTTTTAATATGCGCAGCAGCCTTGTTTTGCGCTCTTTCCACTTACTCCCGTAAGGCACATTCGATCTGAAGGCGTCACTACTGCGACCGAAATTTATTCCCCTCCCCCTCACATCCATAAGCTGATTTTTCATATGCATGGCTGCTGTAGTTTTGTTTTTTTTCCTACATACGCGCAGCTGCCGTGTCTTGTGCTCTTTCCCACTTACTCCCATAAAGCACATGCGAGCTGAAGGCGTCACTACTGCGACCGAAATTTGTTCCCCTCCCCTCACTTCCATAAGCTGATTTTTAATATGCATGGCTGCTGTAGTTTTGTTTTTTTCCTACATACGCAGCTGCCTTGTCTTGTTCTCTTTCCCACTTACTCCCGTAAAGCACATGCGAGCTGAAGGCGTCACTACTGCGACCGAAATTTGTTCCCCTCCCCCTCACTTCCAAAAGCTGATTTTTCATATGCATGGCTTTATTCTCCTCCCCCCTCACTAACTGAAGCTGTTTTTTTTCATATGCGCAGCTGCCTTGTTTTGCGCTATTTCCCACTTACTCCAGTAAGTCACATACGAGCTGAAGGCGTCGCTACTGCGACCGAAATTTATTCCCCTCCCCCTCACTTCCATCAGCTGATTTTTAATATGCATGGCTGCTGTAGTTTTGTTTTTTTTTCCTACATACGCGCAGCTGCCGTGTCTTGTGCTCTTTCCCACTTACTCCCATAAAGCACATGCGAGCTGAAGGCGTCACTACTGCGACCGAAATTTGTTCCCCTCCCCCTCACTTCCATAAGCTGATTTTTAATATGCATGGCTGCTGTAGTTTTGTTTTTTTCCTACATACCGCAGCTGCCTTGTCTTGTTCTCTTTCCCACTTACTCCCGTAAAGCACATGCGAGCTGAAGGCGTCACTACTGCGACCGAAATTTGTTCCCCTCCCCCTCACTTCCATAAGCTGCTTTCTTCATATGCAGGGCTTTTTTTTCTGCTGCAGTTTTGTTGTTTTTTTTTCTACATACGAGTAGCTGCGCTCTTTCCCACGTACTCCCGTAGGGTATAGCCATAGGGAACGCGTCGCTACTGCGACCGAAATTTATTTCCCTCCCCCTCACATCCATAAGCTGATTTTTCATATGCATGGCTGCTGTAGTTTTGTTTTTTTTTCCTACATACGCGCAGCTGCCGTGTCTTGTGCTCTTTCCCACTTACTCCCATAAAGCACATGCGAGCTGAAGGCGTCACTACTGCGACCGAAATTTGTTCCCCTCCCCCTCACTTCCATAAGCTGATTTTTAATATGCATGGCTGCTGTAGTTTTGTTTTTTTTCCTACATACGCGCAGCTGCCTTGTCTTGTTCTCTTTCCCACTTACTCCCGTAAAGCACATGCGAGCTGAAGGCGTCACTACTGCGACCGAAATTTGTTCCCCTCCCCCTCACTTCCATAAGCTGATTTTTCATATGCATGGCTGCTGTAGTTTTGTTATTTTCCTACATGCGCGCAGCTGCCTTGTGTTGTCCTCTTCCCCACTTACTCCCGTAAGGCACACGCGAGCTGAAGGCGTCACTACTGCGACCAAAATTTATGTGTTGTCCTCTTTCCCACTTACTCACTTCCAGAAGCTGCTTTCTTCATATGCAGGGCTTTTTTTTCTGCTGCAGTTTTGTTGTTTTTTTTTCTACATACGAGTAGCTGCGCTCTTTCCCACGTACTCCCGTAGGGTATAGCCATAGAACGCGTCGCTACTGCGACCGAAATTTATTCCCATCCCCCCTCACTAACAGAAGCTGTTTTTTTTTAATATGCGCAGCAGCCTTGTTTTGCGCTCTTTCCACTTACTCCCGTAAGGCACATTCGATCTGAAGGCGTCACTACTGCGACCGAAATTTATTCCCCTCCCCCTCACATCCATAAGCTGATTTTTCATATGCATGGCTGCTGTAGTTTTGTTTTTTTTCCTACATACGCGCAGCTGCCTTGTCTTGTTCTCTTTCCCACTTACTCCCGTAAAGCACATGCGAGCTGAAGGCGTCACTACTGCGACCGAAATTTGTTCCCCTCCCCCTCACTTCCATAAGCTGCTTTCTTCATATGCAGGGCTTTTTTTTCTGCTGCAGTTTTGTTGTTCTTTTTTCTACATACGAGTAGCTGCGCTCTTTCCCACGTACTCCCGTAGGGTATAGCCAAGGTGAACGCGTCGCTACTGCGACCGAAATTTATTTCCCTCCCCCTCACATCCATAAGCTGATATTTCATATGCATGGCTGCTGTAGTTTTGTTTTTTTTCCTACATACGCGCAGCTGCCGTGTCTTGTGCTCTTTCCCACTTACTCCCATAAAGCACATGCGAGCTGAAGGCGTCACTACTGCGACCGAAATTTGTTCCCCTCCCCCTCACTTCCATAAGCTGATTTTTAATATGCATGGCTGCTGTAGTTTTGTTTTTTTTCCTACATACGCGCAGCTGCCTTGTCTTGTTCTCTTTCCCACTTACTCCCGTAAAGCACATGCGAGCTGAAGGCGTCACTACTGCGACCGAAATTTGTTCTCCTCCCCCTCACTACCATAAGCTGATTTTTCATATGCATGGCTTTATTCTCCTCCCCCATCACTAACTGAAGCTGTTTTTTTTCATATGCGCAGCTGCCTTGTTTTGCGCTATTTCCCACTTACTCCAGTAAGTCACATACGAGCTGAAGGCGTCGCTACTGCGACCGAAATTTATTCCCCTCCCCCTCACTTCCATAAGCTGATTTTTAATATGCATGGCTGCTGTAGTTTTGTTTTTATTTCTACATACGCGCAGCTGCCTTGTCTTGTGCTCTTTCCCACTTACTCCCGTAAAGCACATGCGAGCTGAAGGCGTCACTACATGGCTGCTGTAGTTTTGATTTGTTTTTCCTACATACGCGCAGCTTCCTTGTTTTGTGCTCTTTCCCACTTACTCCCGTAAGGCACATGCGAGCTGAAGGCGTCACTACTGCGACCGAAATTTATTCCCCTCCACCGTCACTTCCATAAGCTGTTGCTTTCATATATGCGAGCTGAAGGCTTCACTACTGCGACCGAAATTTATTCTCCTCCCCCTCACTAACAGAAGCGGTTTTTTTTTTCATATTCGCTGCTGCCTTGTTTTGTGCTCTTTCCCACTTACTCCCGTAGGCACATGCGAGCTGAAGGCGTCACTACTGCGACCGAAAATTATCCCCCTCCCCACTCACTAACAGAAGCTGTTTCTTTCATATGCATGGCTGCTGTAGTTTTTTTTTTTGTTCCTATATGCGAGCTGAATGCGTCACTACTGCGACCGAAATTTATTCTCCTCCCCCCTCACTAACAGAAGCTGTTTTTTCATATGCATGGCTGCTGTAGTTTTGTTTTATTTTCATATGCAGGGCTGCTGTAGTTTTGTTTTTTTTCCTACATGCGAGCTGTAGGCGTCATTACTGCAACCGAAATTTATTCCCCTCCCCACTCACTAACAGAAGCTGTTTTTTCATATGCATGGCTGCTGTAGTTTTGTTATTTTCCTACATGCGCGCAGCTGCCTTGTTATGTGCTCTTTCCCACTTACTCCCGTAAGGCACACGCGAGCTGAAGGCGTCACTACTGCGACCAAAATTTATTCCCCTCTCCCCTCACTTCCATAAGCTGTTTTTTTATATGCATGGCTGCTGTAGTTTTGTTTTATTTTCATATGCGGGGCTGCTGTAGTTTTGTTTTTTTTCCTACATGCGAGCTGTAGGCGTCATTACTGCAACCGAAATTTATTCCCCTCCCCACTCACTAACAGAAGCTGTTTTTTCATATGCATGGCTGCTGTAGTTTTGTTATTTTCCTACATGCGCGCAGCTGCCTTGTTATGTGCTCTTTCCCACTTACTCCCGTAAGGCACACGCGAGCTGAAGGCGTCACTACTGCGACCAAAATTTATTCCCCTCCCCCCTCACTTCCATAAGCTGTTTTTTATATGCATGGCTGCTGTAGTTTTGTTTTATTTTCATATGCGGGGCTGCTGTAGTTTTGTTTTTTTCCTACATGCGAGCTGTAGGCGTCATTACTGCAACCGAAATTTATTCCCCTCCCCACTCACTAACAGAAGCTGTTTTTTCATATGCATGGCTGCTGTAGTTTTGTTATTTTCCTACATGCGCGCAGCTGCCTTGTTATGTGCTCTTTCCCACTTACTCCCGTAAGGCACACGCGAGCTGAAGGCGTCACTACTGCGACCAAAATTTATTCCCCTCCCCCTCACTTCCATAAGCTGTTTTTTCAGATGCATGGCTGCTGTAGTTTTTTCCTACATGCGCTCAGCTGCCTTGTGTTGTCCTCTTTCCCACTTACTCCCGTAAAGCACAGCCAATTTGAACGCGTCGCTACTGCGACCGAACTGTATCCCCCTCCCCCACGCACTTCCAGAAGCTGTTTTTTTCATATGCATGGCTGCTGTAGTTTTATTTTTTGTCCTACATACCGCGCAGCTGCCTTGTCTTGTCCTCTTTCCCACTTACTCCCGTAAGGCACACGCGAGCTGAAGGCGTCACTACTGCGACCAAAATTTATTCCCCTCCCCCTCACTTCCATAAGCTGTTTTTTTTATATGCATGGCTGCTGTAGTTTTGTTTTATTTTCATATGCGGGGCTGCTGTAGTTTTGTTTTTTTCCTACATGCGAGCTGTAGGCGTCATTACTGCAACCGAAATTTATTCCCCTCCCCACTCACTAACAGAAGCTGTTTTTTCATATGCATGGCTGCTGTAGTTTTGTTATTTTCCTACATGCGCGCAGCTGCATTGTATTGTCCTCTTTCCCACTTACTCCCGTAAGGCGCAGGCGAGCTGAAGGCGTCACTACTGCGACCAAAATTTATTCCCCTCCCCCCTCACTTCCATAAGCTGTTTTTTCAGATGCATGGCTGCTGTAGTTTTTTTCCTACATGCGCTCAGCTGCCTTGTGTTGTCCTCTTTCCCACTTACTCCCGTAAAGCACAGCCAATTTGAACGCGTCGCTACTGCGACCGAAATGTATCCCCCTCCCCCACGCACTTCCAGAAGCTGTTTTTTTCATATGCATGGCTGCTGTAGTTTTATTTTTTGTCCTACATACGCGCAGCTGCCTTGTCTTGTGCTCTTTCCCACTTACTCCCATAAGGCACATGCGAGCTGAAGGCGTCACTACTGTGACCGAAATTTATTCCCCCCCCTCACTACCACAAGCTGTTTTTTTTCATATGCATGGCTGCTGTAGTTTTGTTTTTTTTTTCCTACATACGCGCAGATGCCTTGTCTTATGCTCTTTCCCACTTACTCCCATAAGGCACATGCGAGCTGAAGGCGTCACTACTGCGACCGAAATTTGTTCCCCTCCCCCTCACTACCATAAGCTGATTTTTAATATGCATGGCTGCTGTAGTTTTGTTTTTTTTTCCTACATACGCGCAGCTGCCTTGTCTTGTTCTCTTTCCCACTTACTCCCGTAAAGCACATGCGAGCTGAAGGCGTCACTACTGCGACCGAAATTTGTTCCCCTCCCCCTCACTTCCATAAGCTGATTTTTCATATGCATGGCTTTATTCTCCTCCCCCCTCACTAACTGAAGCTGTTTTTTTTCATATGCGCAGCTGCCTTGTTTTGCGCTATTTCCCACTTACTCCAGTAAGTCACATACGAGCTGAAGGCGTCGCTACTGCGACCGAAATTTATTCCCCTCCCCCTCACTTCCATCAGCTGATTTTTAATATGCATGGCTGCTGTAGTTTTGTTTTTTTTTCCTACATACGCGCAGCTGCCGTGTCTTGTGCTCTTTCCCACTTACTCCCATAAAGCACATGCGAGCTGAAGGCGTCACTACTGCGACCGAAATTTGTTCCCCTCCCCCTCACTTCCATAAGCTGATTTTTAATATGCATGGCTGCTGTAGTTTTGTTTTTTTTCCTACATACGCGCAGCTGCCTTGTCTTGTTCTCTTTCCCACTTACTCCCGTAAAGCACATGCGAGCTGAAGGCGTCACTACTGCGACCGAAATTTGTTCCCCTCCCCCTCACTTCCATAAGCTGCTTTCTTCATATGCAGGGCTTTTTTTTCTGCTGCAGTTTTGTTGTTTTTTTTTCTACATACGAGTAGCTGCGCTCTTTCCCACGTACTCCCGTAGGGTATAGCCAAGGTGAACGCGTCGCTACTGCGACCGAAATTTATTTCCCTCCCCCTCACATCCATAAGCTGATTTTTCATATGCATGGCTGCTGTAGTTTTGTTTTTTTTTCCTACATACGCGCAGCTGCCGTGTCTTGTGCTCTTTCCCTTACTCCCATAAAGCACATGCGAGCTGAAGGCGTCACTACTGCGACCGAAATTTGTTCCCCTCCCCCTCACTTCCATAAGCTGATTTTTAATATGCATGGCTGCTGTAGTTTTGTTTTTTTTCCTACATACCGCGCAGCTGCCTTGTCTTGTTCTCTTTCCCACTTACTCCCGTAAAGCACATGCGAGCTGAAGGCGTCACTACTGCGACCGAAATGTATTCCCCCCCTCACTACCACAAGCTGTTTTTTTCATATGCATGGCTGCTGTAGTTTTGTTATTTTCCTACATGCGCGCAGCTGCCTTGTGTTGTCCTCTTCCCCACTTACTCCCGTAAGGCACACGCGAGCTGAAGGCGTCACTACTGCGACCAAAATTTATGTGTTGTCCTCTTTCCCACTTACTCACTTCCAGAAGCAGCTTTCTTCATATGCAGGGCTTTTTTTTCTGCTGCAGTTTTGTTGTTTTTTTTTCTACATACGAGTAGCTGCGCTCTTTCCCACGTACTCCCGTAGGGTATAGCCAAGGTGAACGCGTCGCTACTGCGACCGAAATTTATTCCCATCCCCCCTCACTAACAGAAGCTGTTTTTTTTTAATATGCGCAGCAGCCTTGTTTTGCGCTCTTTCCACTTACTCCCGTAAGGCATATTCGATCTGAAGGCGTCACTACTGCGACCGAAATTTGTTCCCCTCCCCCTCACTTCCATAAGCTGATTTTTAATATGCATGGCTGCTGTAGTTTTGTTTTTTTTCCTACATACGCGCAGCTGCCTTGTCTTGTTCTCTTTCCCACTTACTCCCGTAAAGCACATGCGAGCTGAAGGCGTCACTACTGCGACCGAAATTTGTTCCCCTCCCCCTCACTTCCATAAGCTGCTTTCTTCATATGCAGGGCTTTTTTTTCTGCTGCAGTTTTGTTGTTTTTTTTTCTACATACGAGTAGCTGCGCTCTTTCCCACGTACTCCCGTAGGGTATAGCCAAGGTGAACGCGTCGCTACTGCGACCGAAATTTATTTCCCTCCCCCTCACATCCATAAGCTGATATTTCATATGCATGGCTGCTGTAGTTTTGTTTTTTTTTCCTACATACGCGCAGCTGCCGTGTCTTGTGCTCTTTCCCACTTACTCCCATAAAGCACATGCGAGCTGAAGGCGTCACTACTGCGACCGAAATTTGTTCCCCTCCCCCTCACTTCCATAAGCTGATTTTTAATATGCATGGCTGCTGTAGTTTTGGTTTTTTTTCCTACATACAGCGCAGCTGCCTTGTCTTGTTCTCTTCCCACTTACTCCCGTAAAGCACATGCGAGCTGAAGGCGTCACTACTGCGACCGAAATTTGTTCCCCTCCCCCTCACTACCATAAGCTGATTTTTCATATGCATGGCTTTATTCTCCTCCCCCATCACTAACTGAAGCTGTTTTTTTTTCATATGCGCAGCTGCCTTGTTTTGCGCTATTTCCCACTTACTCCAGTAAGTCACATACGAGCTGAAGGCGTCGCTACTGCGACCGAAATTTATTCCCCTCCCCCTCACTTCCATAAGCTGATTTTTAATATGCATGGCTGCTGTAGTTTTGTTTTTATTTCTACATACGCGCAGCTGCCTTGTCTTGTGCTCTTTCCCACTTACTCCCGTAAAGCACATGCGAGCTGAAGGCGTCACTACATGGCTGCTGTAGTTTTGATTTGTTTTTCCTACATACGCGCAGCTTCCTTGTTTTGTGCTCTTTCCCACTTACTCCCGTAAGGCACATGCGAGCTGAAGGCGTCACTACTGCGACCGAAATTTATTCCCCTCCACCGTCACTTCCATAAGGTGTTGCTTTCATATATGCGAGCTGAAGGCTTCACTACTGCGACCGAAATTTATTCTCCTCCCCCTCACTAACAGAAGCGGTTTTTTTTTCATATTCGCTGCTGCCTTGTTTTGTGCTCTTTCCCACTTACTCCCGTAGGCACATGCGAGCTGAAGGCGTCACTACTGCGACCGAAAATTATCCCCCTCCCCACTCACTAACAGAAGCTGTTTCTTTCATATGCATGGCTGCTGTATTTTTTTTTTGTTCCTATATGCGAGCTGAATGCGTCACTACTGCGACCGAAATTTATTCTCCTCCCCCCTCACTAACAGAAGCTGTTTTTTCATATGCATGGCTGCTGTAGTTTTGTTTTATTTTCATATGCAGGGCTGCTGTAGTTTTGTTTTTTTCCTACATGCGAGCTGTAGGCGTCATTACTGCAACCGAAATTTATTCCCCTCCCCACTCACTAACAGAAGCTGTTTTTTCATATGCATGGCTGCTGTAGTTTTGTTATTTTCCTACATGCGCGCAGCTGCCTTGTTATGTGCTCTTTCCCACTTACTCCCGTAAGGCACACGCGAGCTGAAGGCGTCACTACTGCGACCAAAATTTATTCCCCTCTCCCCTCACTTCCATAAGCTGTTTTTTTATATGCATGGCTGCTGTAGTTTTGTTTATTTTCATATGCGGGGCTGCTGTAGTTTTGTTTTTTTCCTACATGCGAGCTGTAGGCGTCATTACTGCAACCGAAATTTATTCCCCTCCCCACTCACTAACAGAAGCTGTTTTTTCATATGCATGGCTGCTGTAGTTTTGTTATTTTCCTACATGCGCGCAGCTGCCTTGTTATGTGCTCTTTCCCACTTACTCCCGTAAGGCACACGCGAGCTGAAGGCGTCACTACTGCGACCAAAATTTATTCCCCTCCCCCCTCACTTCCATAAGCTGTTTTTTATATGCATGGCTGCTGTAGTTTTGTTTTATTTTCATATGCGGGGCTGCTGTAGTTTTGTTTTTTTTCGTACATGCGAGCTGTAGGCGTCATTACTGCAACCGAAATTTATTCCCCTCCCCACTCACTAACAGAAGCTGTTTTTTCATATGCATGGCTGCTGTAGTTTTGTTAATTTCCTACATGCGCGCAGCTGCATTGTATTGTCCTCTTTCCCACTTACTCCCGTAAGGCACACGCGAGCTGAAGGCGTCACTACTGCGACCAAAATTTATTCCCCTCCCCCCTCACTTCCATAAGCTGTTTTTTCATATGCATGGCTGCTGTAGTTTTGTTTTATTTTCATATGCGGGGCTGCTGTAGTTTTGTTTTTTTTCCTACCTGCGAGCTGTAGGCGTCATTACTGCAACCGAAATTTATTCCCCTCCCCACTTACTAACAGAAGCTGTTTTTTCATATGCATGGCTGCTGTAGTTTTGTTATTTTCCTACATGCGCGCAGCTGCCTTGTGTTGTCCTCTTTCCCACTTATTCCCGTAAGGCACACGCGAGCTGAAGGCGTCACTACTGCGACCAACATTTAGTCCCCTCCCCCCTCACTTCCATAAGCTGTTTTTTCATATGCATGGCTGCTGTAGTTTTGTTTTTTTCATATGCAGGGCTGCTATAGTTTTGTTTTTGTTCCTACATGCGAGCTGTAGGCGTCATTACTGCAACCGAAATTTATTCCCCTCCCCACTTACTAACAGAAGCTGTTTTTTCATATGCATGGCTGCTGTAGTTTTGTTATTTTCCTACATGCGCGCAGCTGCCTTGTGTTGTCCTCTTTCCCACTTACTCCCGTAAGGCACACTCGAGCTGAAGGCGTCACTACTGCGGCCAAAATTTAGTCCCCTTCCGCCTCACTTCCATAAGCTGTTTTTTCATATGCATGGCTGCTGTAGTTTTGTTATTTTCCTACATGCGCGCAGCTGCCTTGTGTTGTCCTCTTTCCCACTTACTCCCGTAAGGCACACGCGAGCTGAAGGCGTCACTACTGCGACCAAAATTTATTCCCCTCCCCCCTCACTCCCATAAGCTGTTTTTTCATATGCATGGCTGCTGTAGTTTTGTTTTATTTTCATATGCGGGGCTGCTGTAGTTTTGTTTTTTTTCCTACATGCGAGCTGTAGGCGTCATTACTGCAACCGAAATTTATTCCCCTCCCCACTCACTAACAGAAGCTGTTTTTTCATATGCATGGCTGCTGTAGTTTTGTTTTTGTTCCTACATGCGAGCTGTAGGCGTCATTACTGCAACCGAAATTTATTCCCCTCCCCACTCACTAACAGAAGCTGTTTTTTCATATGCATGGCTGCTGTAGTTTGGTTATTTTCCTACATGCGCAGCTGCCTTGTGTTGTCCTCTTTCCCACTTATTCCCGTAAGGCACACGCGAGCTGAAGGCGTCACTACTGCGACCAAAATTTAGTCCCCTCCCCCCTCACTTCCATAAGCTGTTTTTTCATATGCATGGCTGCTGTAGTTTTGTTTTTTTCATATGCAGGGCTGCTGTAGTTTTGATTTTGTTCCTACATGCGAGCTGTAAGCGTCATTACTGCAACCGAAATTTATTCCCCTCCCCACTCACCAACAGAAGCTGTTTTTTCATAAGCATGGCTGCTGTAGTTTTGTTATTTTCCTACATGCGGCAGCTGCCTTGTGTTGTCCTCTTTCCCACTTACTCCCCGTAAGGCACACGCGAGCTGGAGGCGTCACTACTGCGACCAAAATTTAGTCCCCTCCCCCTCACTTCCATAAGCTGTTTCTTTCATATGCATGGCTGCTGTAGTTTTTTTTTTCCTATATGCGAGCTGAAGGCGTCACTACTGCGACCGAAATTTTTTCTCCTCCCCACTCACTAACAGAAGCAGTTTTTTTATGCGCGCAGCTGCCTTGGTTTGTGCTCTTTCCCACTTACTCCCGTAGGCACATGCGAGCTGAAGGCGTCACTACTGCGACCGAAAATTATTCCCCTCCCCACTCACTAACAGAAGCTGTTTCTTTCATATGCATGGCTGCTGTAGTTTTTTTTTTCCTATATGCGAGCTGAAGGCGCCACTACTGCGACCGAAATTTATTCTCCACCCCCTCACTAACAGAAGCTGTTTTTTTTTCATTTTCGCAGCTGCCCTGTCTTGTGCTCTTTTCCACTTACTCCCGTAGCCACATGCGAGCTGAAGGCGTCACTACTGCGACCGAAAATTATTCCCCTCCCCACTCACTAACAGAAGCTGTTTCATTCATATGCATGGCTGCTGTAGTTTTTTTTCCTATATGCGAGCTGAAGGCGTCACTACTGCGACCGAAATTTTTTCTCCTCCCCACTCACTAACAGAAGCTGCTTTTTTTATATGCGCAGCTGCCTTGTTTTGTGCTCTTTCCCACTTACTCCCGTAGGCACATGCGAGCTGAAGGCGTCACTACTGCGACCGAAAATTATTCCCCTCCCACTCACTAACAGAAGCTGTTCTTTCATATGCATGGCTGCTGTAGTTTTTTTTCCTATATGCAAGCTGAAGGCGTCACTACTGCGACCGAAATTTTTTCTCCTCCCCACTCACTAACAGAAGCTGTTTTTTTATATGCGCAGCTGCCTTGTTTTGTGTTCTTTCCCACTTACTCCCGTAGGCACATGCGAGCTGAAGGCGTCACTACATGGCTGCTGTAGTTTTGATTTGTTTTTCCTACATACGCGCAGCTTCCTTGTTTTGTGCTCTTTCCCACTTACTCCCGTAAGGCACATGCGAGCTGAAGGCGTCACTACTGCGACCGAAATTTATTCCCCTCCACCGTCACTTCCATAAGGTGTTGCTTTCATATATGCGAGCTGAAGGCTTCACTACTGCGACCGAAATTTATTCTCCTCCCCCTCACTAACAGAAGCGGTTTTTTTTTCATATTCGCTGCTGCCTTGTTTTGTGCTCTTTCCCACTTACTCCCGTAGGCACATGCGAGCTGTAGGCGTCATTACTGCAACCGAAAATTATCCCCCTCCCCACTCACTAACAGAAGCTGTTTCTTTCATATGCATGGCTGCTGTAGTTTTTTTTTTGTTCCTATATGCGAGCTGAATGCGTCACTACTGCGACCGAAATTTATTCTCCTCCCCCCTCACTAACAGAAGCTGTTTTTTCATATGCATGGCTGCTGTAGTTTTGTTTTATTTTCATATGCATGGCTGCTGCAGTTTTTTTTCCTACATGCGAGCTGTAGGCGTCATTACTGCAACCGAAATTTATTCCCCTCCCCACTCACTAACAGAAGCTGTTTTTTCATATGCATGGCTGCTGTAGTTTTGTTATTTTCCTACATGCGCAGCTGCCTTGTTATGTGCTCTTTCCCACTTACTCCCGTAAGGCACACGCGAGCTGAAGGCGTCACTACTGCGACCAAAATTTATTCCCCTCTCCCCTCACTTCCATAAGCTGTTTTTTTATATGCATGGCTGCTGTAGTTTTGTTTTATTTTCATATGCGGGGCTGCTGTAGTTTTGTTTTTTTTCCTACATGCGAGCTGTAGGCGTCATTACTGCAACCGAAATTTATTCCCCTCCCCACTCACTAACAGAAGCTGTTTTTTCATATGCATGGCTGCTGTAGTTTTGTTATTTTCCTACATGCGCGCAGCTGCCTTGTTATGTGCTCTTTCCCACTTACTACCGTAAGGCACACGCGAGCTGAAGGCGTCACTACTGCGACCAAAATTTATTCCCCCCCCCACACTTCCATAAGCTGTTTTTTATATGCATGGCTGCTGTAGTTTTGTTTTATTTTCATATGCGGGGCTGCTGTAGTTTTGTTTTTTTCGTACATGCGAGCTGTAGGCGTCATTACTGCAACCGAAATTTATTCCCCTCCCCACTCACTAACAGAAGCTGTTTTTTCATATGCATGGCTGCTGTAGTTTTGTTAATTTCCTACATGCGCAGCTGCATTGTATTGTCCTCTTCCCACTTACTCCCGTAAGGCACACGCGAGCTGAAGGCGTCACTACTGCGACCAAAATTTATTCCCCTCCCCCTCACTTCCATAAGCTGTTTTTTCACATGCATGGCTGCTGTAGTTTTTTTCCTACATGCGCTCAGCTGCCTTGTGTTGTCCTCTTTCCCACTTACTCCCGTGAAGCACAGCCAATTTGAACGCGTCGCTACTGCGACCGAAATGTATCCCCCTCCCCCACGCACTTCCAGAAGCTGTTTTTTTCATATGCATGGCTGCTGTAGTTTTATTTTTTGTCCTACATACGCGCAGCTGCCTTGTCTTGTCCTCTTTCCCACTTACTCCCGTAAAGCACATGCGAGCTGAAGGCGTCACTACTGCGACCGAAATTTGTTCCCCTCCCCCTCACTACCATAAGCTGTTTTTTTATATGCATGGCTTTATTCTCCTCCCCCATCACTAACTGAAGCTGTTTTTTTTTCATATGCGCAGCTGCCTTGTTTTGCGCTATTTCCCACTTACTCCAGTAAGTCACATACGAGCTGAAGGCGTCGCTACTGCGACCGAAATTTATTCCCCTCCCCCTCACTTCCATAAGCTGATTTTTAATATGCATGGCTGCTGTAGTTTTGTTTTTATTTCTACATACGCGCAGCTGCCTTGTCTTGTGCTCTTTCCCACTTACTCCCGTAAAGCACATGCGAGCTGAAGGCGTCACTACATGGCTGCTGTAGTTTTGATTTGTTTTTCCTACATACGCGCAGCTTCCTTGTTTTGTGCTCTTTCCCACTTACTCCCGTAAGGCACATGCGAGCTGAAGGCGTCACTACTGCGACCGAAATTTATTCCCCTCCACCGTCACTTCCATAAGGTGTTGCTTTCATATATGCGAGCTGAAGGCTTCACTACTGCGACCGAAATTTATTCTCCTCCCCCCTCACTAACAGAAGCGGTTTTTTTTCATATTCGCTGCTGCCTTGTTTTGTGCTCTTCCCACTTACTCCCGTAGGCACATGCGAGCTGAAGGCGTCACTACTGCGACCGAAAATTATCCCCCTCCCCACTCACTAACAGAAGCTGTTTCTTCCATATGCATGGCTGCTGTAGTTTTTTTTTTGTTCCTATATGCGAGCTGAATGCGTCACTACTGCGACCGAAATTTATTCTCCTCCCCCCTCACTAACAGAAGCTGTTTTTTCATATGCATGGCTGCTGTAGTTTTGTTTTATTTTCATATGCAGGGCTGCTGTAGTTTTGTTTTTTTCCTACATGCGAGCTGTAGGCGTCATTACTGCAACCGAAATTTATTCCCCTCCCCACTCACTAACAGAAGCTGTTTTTTCATATGCATGGCTGCTGTAGTTTTGTTATTTTCCTACATGCGCAGCTGCCTTGTTATGTGCTCTTTCCCACTTACTCCCGTAAGGCACACGCGAGCTGAAGGCGTCACTACTGCGACCAAAATTTATTCCCCTCTCCCCTCACTTCCATAAGCTGTTTTTTTATATGCATGGCTGCTGTAGTTTTGTTTTATTTTCATATGCGGGGCTGCTGTAGTTTTGTTTTTTTTCCTACATGCGAGCGGTAGGCGTCATTACTGCAACCGAAATTTATTCCCCTCCCCACTCACTAACAGAAGCTGTTTTTTCATATGCATGGCTGCTGTAGTTTTGTTATTTTCCTACATGCGCGCAGCTGCCTTGTTATGTGCTCTTTCCCACTTACTCCCGTAAGGCACACGCGAGCTGAAGGCGTCACTACTGCGACCAAAATTTATTCCCCTCCCCCTCACTTCCATAAGCTGTTTTTTATATGCATGGCTGCTGTAGTTTTGTTTTATTTTCATATGCGGGGCTGCTGTAGTTTTGTTTTTTTCGTACATGCGAGCTGTAGGCGTCATTACTGCAACCGAAATTTATTCCCCTCCCACTCACTAACAGAAGCTGTTTTTTCATATGCATGGCTGCTGTAGTTTTCTTAATTTCCTACATGCGCAGCTGCATTGTATTGTCCTCTTTCCCACTTACTCCCGTAAGGCACACGCGAGCTGAAGGCGTCACTACTGCGACCAAAATTTATTCCCCTCCCCCCTCACTTCCATAAGCTGTTTTTTCAGATGCATGGCTGCTGTAGTTTTTTTCCTACATGCGCTCAGCTGCCTTGTGTTGTCCTCTTTCCCACTTACTCCCGTGAAGCACAGCCAATTTGAACGCGTCGCTACTGCGACCGAAATGTATCCCCCTCCCCCACGCACTTCCAGAAGCTGTTTTTTTCATATGCATGGCTGCTGTAGTTTTATTTTTTGTCCTACATACGCGCAGCTGCCTTGTCTTGTCCTCTTTCCCACTTACTCCCGTAAGGCACACGCGAGCTGAAGGCGTCACTACTGCGACCAAAATTTATTCCCCTCCCCCCTCACTTCCATAAGCTGTTTTTTCATATGCATGGCTGCTGTAGTTTTGTTTTATTTTCATATGCGGGGCTGCTGTAGTTTTGTTTTTTTTCCTACATGCGAGCTGTAGGCGTCATTACTGCAACCGAAATTTATTCCCCTCCCCACTTACTAACAGAAGCTGTTTTTTCATATGCATGGCTGCTGTAGTTTTGTTATTTTCCTACATGCGCGCAGCTGCCTTGTGTTGTCCTCTTTCCCACTTATTCCCGTAAGGCACACGCGAGCTGAAGGCGTCACTACTGCGACCAACATTTAGTCCCCTCCCCCCTCACTTCCATAAGCTGTTTTTTCATATGCATGGCTGCTGTAGTTTTGTTTTATTTTCATATGCGGGGCTGCTGTAGTTTTGTTTTTTTTCCTACATGCGAGCTGTAGGCGTCATTACTGCAACCGAAATTTATTCCCCTCCCCACTCACTAACAGAAGCTGTTTTTTCATATGCATGGCTGCTGTAGTTTTGTTTTTGTTCCTACATGCGAGCTGTAGGCGTCATTACTGCAACCGAAATTTATTCCCCTCCCCACTCACTAACAGAAGCTGTTTTTTCATATGCATGGCTGCTGTAGTTTGGTTATTTTCCTACATGCGCGCAGCTGCCTTGTGTTGTCCTCTTTCCCACTTATTCCCGTAAGGCACACGCGAGCTGAAGGCGTCACTACTGCGACCAAAATTTAGTCCCCTCCCCCCTCACTTCCATAAGCTGTTTTTTCATATGCATGGCTGCTGTAGTTTTGTTTTTTCATATGCAGGGCTGCTGTAGTTTTGATTTTGTTCCTACATGCGAGCTGTAAGCGTCATTACTGCAACCGAAATTTATTCCCCTCCCCACTCACCAACAGAAGCTGTTTTTTCATAAGCATGGCTGCTGTAGTTTTGGTATTTTCCTACATGCGCGCAGCTGCCTTGTGTTGTCCTCTTTCCCACTTACTCCCGTAAGGCACACGCGAGCTGGAGGCGTCACTACTGCGACCAAAATTTAGTCCCCTCCCCCCTCACTTCCATAAGCTGTTTCTTTCATATGCATGGCTGCTGTAGTTTTTTTTTCCTATATGCGAGCTGAAGGCGTCACTACTGCGACCGAAATTTTTTCTCCTCCCCACTCACTAACAGAAGCAGTTTTTTTATATGCGCAGCTGCCTTGGTTTGTGCTCTTTCCCACTTACTCCCGTAGGCACATGCGAGCTGAAGGCGTCACTACTGCGACCGAAAATTATTCCCCTCCCCACTCACTAACAGAAGCTGTTTCTTTCATATGCATGGCTGCTGTAGTTTTTTTTTTCCTATATGCGAGCTGAAGGCGCCACTACTGCGACCGAAATTTATTCTCCACCCCCTCACTAACAGAAGCTGTTTTTTTTTCATTTTCGCAGCTGCCCTGTCTTGTGCTCTTTTCCACTTACTCCCGTAGCCACATGCGAGCTGAAGGCGTCACTACTGCGACCGAAAATTATTCCCCTCCCCACTCACTAACAGAAGCTGTTTCATTCATATGCATGGCTGCTGTAGTTTTTTTTCCTATATGCGAGCTGAAGGCGTCACTACTGCGACCGAAATTTTTTCCCCTCCCCACTCACTAACAGAAGCTGTTCTTTCATATGCATGGCTGCTGTAGTTTTTTTTCCTATATGCAAGCTGAAGGCGTCACTACTGCGACCGAAATTTATTCTCCTCCCCCTCACTAACAGAAGCGGTTTTTTTTTCATATTCGCTGCTGCCTTGTTTTGTGCTCTTTCCCACTTACTCCCGTAGGCACATGCGAGCTGTAGGCGTCATTACTGCAACCGAAAATTATCCCCCTCCCCACTCACTAACAGAAGCTGTTTCTTTCATATGCATGGCTGCTGTAGTTTTTTTTTTGTTCCTATATGCGAGCTGAATGCGTCACTACTGCGACCGAAATTTATTCTCCTCCCCCCTCACTAACAGAAGCTGTTTTTTCATATGCATGGCTGCTGTAGTTTTGTTTTATTTTCATATGCAGGGCTGCTGTAGTTTTGTTTTTTTTCCTACATGCGAGCTGTAGGCGTCATTACTGCAACCGAAATTTATTCCCCTCCCCACTCACTAACAGAAGCTGTTTTTTCATATGCATGGCTGCTGTAGTTTTGTTATTTTCCTACATGCGCGAGCTGCCTTGTTATGTGCTCTTTCCCACTTACTCCCGTAAGGCACACGCGAGCTGAAGGCGTCACTACTGCGACCAAAATTTATTCCCCTCCCCCCTCACTTCCATAAGCTGTTTTTTATATGCATGGCTGCTGTAGTTTTGTTTTATTTTCATATGCGGGGCTGCTGTAGTTTTGTTTTTTTTCCTACATGCGAGCTGTAGGCGTCATTACTGCAACCGAAATTTATTCCCCTCCCCACTCACTAACAGAAGCTGTTTTTTCATATGCATGGCTGCTGTAGTTTTGTTATTTTCCTACATGCGCGCAGCTGCCTTGTTATGTGCTCTTTCCCACTTACTCCCGTAAGGCACACGCGAGCTGAAGGCGTCACTACTGCGACCAAAATTTATTCCCCTCCCCCCTCACTTCCATAAGCTGTTTTTTATATGCATGGCTGCTGTAGTTTTGTTTTATTTTCATATGCGGGGCTGCTGTAGTTTTGTTTTTTTTCGTACATGCGAGCTGTAGGCGTCATTACTGCAACCGAAATTTATTCCCCTCCCCACTCACTAACAGAAGCTGTTTTTTCATATGCATGGCTGCTGTAGTTTTGTTAATTTCCTACATGCGCGCAGCTGCATTGTATTGTCCTCTTTCCCACTTACTCCCGTAAGGCACACGCGAGCTGAAGGCGTCACTACTGCGACCAAAATTTATTCCCCTCCCCCCTCACTTCCATAAGCTGTTTTTTCAGATGCATGGCTGCTGTAGTTTTTTTCCTACATGCGCTCAGCTGCCTTGTGTTGTCCTCTTTCCCACTTACTCCCGTGAAGCACAGCCAATTTGAACGCGTCGCTACTGCGACCGAAATGTATCCCCCTCCCCCACGCACTTCCAGAAGCTGTTTTTTTCATATGCATGGCTGCTGTAGTTTTATTTTTTGTCCTACATACGCGCAGCTGCCTTGTCTTGTCCTCTTTCCCACTTACTCCCGTAAGGCACACGCGAGCTGAAGGCGTCACTACTGCGACCAAAATTTATTCCCCTCCCCCCTCACTTCCATAAGCTGTTTTTTTATATGCATGGCTGCTGTAGTTTTGTTTTATTTTCATATGCGGGGCTGCTGTAGTTTTGTTTTTTTCCTACATGCGAGCTGTAGGCGTCATTACTGCAACCGAAATTTATTCCCCTCCCCACTCACTAACAGAAGCTGTTTTTTCATATGCATGGCTGCTGTAGTTTTGTTATTTTCCTACATGCGCGCAGCTGCATTGTATTGTCCTCTTTCCCACTTACTCCCGTAAGGCACACGCGAGCTGAAGGCGTCACTACTGCGACCAAAATTTATTCCCCTCCCCCCTCACTTCCATAAGCTGTTTTTTCAGATGCATGGCTGCTGTAGTTTTTTTCCTACATGCGCTCAGCTGCCTTGTGTTGTCCTCTTTCCCACTTACTCCCGTAAAGCACAGCCAATTTGAACGCGTCGCTACTGCGACCGAAATGTATCCCCCTCCCCCACGCACTTCCAGAAGCTGTTTTTTTCATATGCATGGCTGCTGTAGTTTTATTTTTTGTCCTACATACGCGCAGCTGCCTTGTCTTGTGCTCTTTCCCACTTACTCCCATAAGGCACATGCGAGCTGAAGGCGTCACTACTGTGACCGAAATTTATTCCCCCCCCTCACTACCACAAGCTGTTTTTTTCATATGCATGGCTGCTGTAGTTTTGTTTTTTTTTTTCCTACATACGCGCAGATGCCTTGTCTTATGCTCTTTCCCACTTACTCCCATAAGGCACATGCGAGCTGAAGGCGTCACTACTGCGACCGAAATGTATTCCCCCCCTCACTACCACAAGCTGTTTTTTTCATATGCATGGCTGCTGTAGTTTTGTTGCTGTAGTTTTCCTACATGCGCGCAGCTGCCTTGTGTTGTCCTCTTCCCCACTTACTCCCGTAAGGCACACGCGAGCTGAAGGCGTCACTACTGCGACCAAAATTTATGTGTTGTCCTCTTTCCCACTTACTCACTTCCAGAAGCTGCTTTCTTCATATGCAGGGCTTTTTTTTCTGCTGCAGTTTTGTTGTTTTTTTTTCTACATACGAGTAGCTGCGCTCTTTCCCACGTACTCCCGTAGGGTATAGCCAAGGTGAACGCGTCGCTACTGCGACCGAAATTTATTCACATCCCCCCTCACTAACAGAAGCTGTTTTTTTTTTAATATGCGCAGCAGCCTTGTTTTGCGCTCTTTCCACTTACTCCCGTAAGGCACATTCGATCTGAAGGCGTCACTAATGCGACCGAAATTTATTCCCCTCCCCATCACATCCATAAGCTGATTTTTCATATGCATGGCTGCTGTAGTTTTGTTTTTTTTCCTACATACGCGCAGCTGCCGTGTCTTGTGCTCTTTCCCACTTACTCCCATAAAGCACATGCGAGCTGAAGGCGTCACTACTGCGACCGAAATTTGTTCCCCTCCCCCTCACTTCCATAAGCTGATTTTTAATATGCATGGCTGCTGTAGTTTTGTTTTTTTTCCTACATACGCGCAGCTGCCGTGTCTTGTGCTCTTTCCCACTTACTCCCATAAAGCACATGCGAGCTGAAGGCGTCACTACTGCGACCGAAATTTGTTCCCCTCCCCCTCACTTCCATAAGCTGATTTTTCATATGCATGGCTTTATTCTCCTCCCCCCTCACTAACTGAAGCTGTTTTTTCATATGCATGGCTGCTGTAGTTTCGTTTTATTTTCATATGCAGGGCTGCTGTAGTTTTGTTTTTTTTCCTACATGCGAGCTGTAGGCGTCATTACTGCAACCGAAATTTATTCCCTCCCACTCACTAACAGAAGCTGTTTTTTCATATGCATGGCTGCTGTAGTTTTGTTATTTTCCTACATGCGCGCAGCTGCCTTGTTATGTGCTCTTTCCCACTTACTCCCGTAAGGCACACGCGAGCTGAAGGCGTCACTACTGCGACCAAAATTTATTCCCCTCCCCCCTCACTCCCATAAGCTGTTTTTTCATATGCATGGCTGCTGTAGTTTTGTTTTATTTTCATATGCGGGGCTGCTGTAGTTTTGTTTTTTTTCCTACATGCGAGCTGTAGGCGTCATTACTACAACCGAAATTTATTCCCCTCCCCATCACTAACAGAAGCTGTTTTTTCATATGTATGGCTGCTGTAGTTTTGTTATTTTCCTACATGCGCGCAGCTGCATTGTATTGTCCTCTTTCCCACTTACTCCCGTAAGGCACACGCGAGCTGAAGGCGTCACTACTGCGACCAAAATTTATTCCCCTCCCCCCTCACTTCCATAAGCTGTTTTTTCACATGCAGGGCTGCTGTAGTTTTGTTTTTTTCCTACATGCGAGCTGTAGGCGTCATTACTGCAACCGAAATTTATTCCCCTCCCCACTCACTAACAGAGGCTGTTTTTTCATATGCATGGCTGCTGTAGTTTTGTTATTTTCCTACATGCGCGCAGCTGCCTTGTGTTGTCCTCTTTCCCACTTATTCCCGTAAGGCACACGCGAGCTGAAGGCGTCACTACTGCGACCAACATTTAGTCCCCTCCCCTCACTTCCATAAGCTGTTTTTTCATATGCATGGCTGCTGTAGTTTTGTTTTTTTCATATGCAGGGCTGCTATAGTTTTGTTTTTGTTCCTACATGCGAGCTGTAGGCGTCATTACTGCAACCGAAATTTATTCCCCTCCCCACTTACTAACAGAAGCTGTTTTTTCATATGCATGGCTGCTGTAGTTTTGTTATTTTCCTACATGCAGCTGCCTTGTGTTGTCCTCTTTCCCACTTACTCCCGTAAGGCACACTCGAGCTGAAGGCGTCACTACTGCGGCCAAAATTTAGTCCCCTTCCGCCTCACTTCCATAAGCTGTTTTTTCATATGCATGGCTGCTGTAGTTTTGTTATTTTCCAACATGCGCGCAGCTTCCTTGTGTTGTCCTCTTTCCCACTTTTCCCGTAAGGCGCACGCGAGCTGAAGGCGTCACTACTGCGACCAAAATTTATTCCCCTCCTCCCTCACTTCCATAAGCTGTTTTTTCATATGCATGGCTGCTGTAGTTTTGTTTTTTTTCATATGCAGGGCTGCTGTAGTTTTGTTTTTTTCCTACATGCGAGCTGTAGGCGTCATTACTGCAACCGAAATTTATTCCCCTCCCCACTCACTAACAGAAGCTGTTTTTTCATATGCATGGCTGCTGTAGTTTTGTTTTTGTTCCTACATGCGAGCTGTAGGCGTCATTACTGCAACCGAAATTTATTCCCCTCCCCACTCACTAACAGAAGCTGTTTTTTCATATGCATGGCTGCTGTAGTTTGGTTATTTTTCTACATGCGCGCAGCTGCCTTGTGTTGTCCTCTTTCCCACTTATTCCCGTAAGGCACACGCGAGCTGAAGGCGTCACTACTGCGACCAAAATTTAGTCCCCTCCCCCCTCACTTCCATAAGCTGTTTTTTCATATGCATGGCTGCTGTAGTTTTGTTTTTTTCATATGCAGGGCTGCTGTAGTTTTGATTTTGTTCCTACATGCGAGCTGTAAGCGTCATTACTGCAACCGAAATTTATTCCCCTCCCCACTCACCAACAGAAGCTGTTTTTTCATAAGCATGGCTGCTGTAGTTTTGTTATTTTCCTACATGCGCGCAGCTGCCTTGTGTTGTCCTCTTTCCCACTTACTCCCGTAAGGCACACGCGAGCTGGAGGCGTCACTACTGCGACCAAAATTTAGTCCCCTCCCCCCTCACTTCCATAAGCTGTTTCTTTCATATGCATGGCTGCTGTAGTTTTTTTTTCCTATATGCGAGCTGAAGGCGTCACTACTGCGACCGAAATTTTTTCTCCTCCCCACTCACTAACAGAAGCAGTTTTTTTATATGCGCAGCTGCCTTGGTTTGTGCTCTTTCCCACTTACTCCCGTAGGCACATGCGAGCTGAAGGCGTCACTACTGCGACCGAAAATTATTCCCCTCCCCACTCACTAACAGAAGCTGTTTCTTTCATATGCATGGCTGCTGTAGTTTTTTTTTTCCTATATGCGAGCTGAAGGCGTCACTACTGCGACCGAAATTTTTTCTCCTCCCCACTCACTAACAGAAGCTGCTTTTTTTATATGCGCAGCTGCCTTGTTTTGTGCTCTTTCCCACTTACTCCCGTAGGCACATGCGAGCTGAAGGCGTCACTACTGCGACCGAAAATTATTCCCCTCCCCACTCACTAACAGAAGCTGTTCTTTCATATGCATGGCTGCTGTAGTTTTTTTTCCTATATGCAAGCTGAAGGCGTCACTACTGCGACCGAAATTTTTTCTCCTCCCCACTCACTAACAGAAGCTGTTTTTTTATATGCGCAGCTGCCTTGTTTTGTGTTCTTTCCCACTTACTCCCGTAGGCACATGCGAGCTGAAGGCGTCACTACTGCGACCGAAAATTATTCCCCTCCCCACTCACTAACAGAAGCTGTTTCTTTCATATGCATGGCTGCTGCAGTTTTTTTTCCTATATGCGAGCTGAAGGCGTCACTACTGCGACCGAAATTGTTTCTCCTCCCCACTCACTAACAGAAGCTGTTTTTTTATATGCGCAGCTGCCTTGTTTTGTGCTCTTTCCCACTTACTCCCGTAAGCCACAACTGAGTTGAACGCGTCGCTACTGCGACCGATATTTATTCCCCTCCCTCCCCAACTACCATAAGCTGTTTTTTTTACGGGCTGCTTTCTTCATATACAGGGCTGTTTTTTTGCTGCTGTAGTTATGTTGTTTTTTCCTGCATACGCGAAGCTGCCTTGTTTTGCGTTCTTTCCCATTTACCCCCGTAAGGCACATCCCTCTCACTTCCAGAAGCTGTTTTCTTCATATGCAGGGTTGTTTTTTCTGCTGCAGTTTTGTTGTTTTTTTTTTTACTTACGCGTAGCTGCCTTGTTTTGCGCTCTTTCCCACGTACTCCCGTAGGGTATAGCCATAGGTGAACGCGTCGCTACTGCGACCGAAATTTATTCCCCTCCCCCCTCACTAACAGAAGCTGTTTTTTCATATGCGCAGCTACCTTGTTTTGCGCTCTTTCCCACTTAATCCCGTAAGGTACACGCGAGCTGAAGGCGTCACTACTGCGACCAAAATTTATTCCCCTCCCCACTCACTAACAGAAGCTGTTTTTTCATATGCATGGCTGCTGTAGTTTTGTTATTTTCCTACATGCGCGCAGCTGCCTTGTGTTGTCCTCTTTCCCACTTACTCCCGTAAGGCACACGCGAGCTGAAGGCGTCACTACTGCGACCAAAATTCAGTCCCCCCCCCTCACTTCCATAAGCTTTTCTCTTCATATGCATGGCTGCTGTAGTTTTTTTTCCTATATGCGAGCTGAAGGCGTCACTACTGCGACCGAAATTTTTTCTCCTCCCCACTCACTTACAGAAGCTGTTTTTTTATATGCGCAGCTGCCTTGTTTTGTGCTCTTTCCCACTTACTCCCGTAAGCCACAACTGAGTTGAACGCGTCGCTACTGCGACCGATATTTATTCCCCTCCCTCACCAACTACCATAAGCTGTTTTTTTACGGGCTGCTTTCTTCATATACAGGGCTGTTTTTTTGCTGCTGTAGTTATGTTGTTTTTTCCTGCATACGCGAAGCTGCCTTGTTTTGCGTTCTTTCCCATTTACCCCCGTAAGGCACATCCCTCTCACTTCCAGAAGCTGTTTTCTTCATATGCAGGGTTGTTTTTTCTGCTGCAGTTTTGTTGTTTTTTTTTTTACTTACGCGTAGCTGCCTTGTTTTGCGCTCTTTCCCACGTACTCCCGTAGGGTATAGCCAAGGTGAACGCGTCGCTACTGCGACCGAAATTTATTCCCATCCCCCCTCACTAACAGAAGCTGTTTTTTCATATGCGCAGCTACCTTGTTTTGCGCTCTTTCCCACTTAATCCCGTAAGGTACACGCGAGCTGAAGGCGTCACTACTGCGACCAAAATTTATTCCCCTCCCCCATCACTTCCATAAGCTGTTTTTTCATATACATGGCCGCTGTAGTTTTTTTTCCTACATGCGCTCAACTGCCTTGTATTGTCCTCTTTCCCACTTAATCCCGTAAAGCACATGCGAGCTAAAGGCGTCACTTCTGCGACCGAAATTTATTCTCCTCCCCACTCTGCTGTAGTTTTGTTTTTTTTCCTACATACGCGCAGCTGTCTTGTCTTGTGCTCTTTCCCACTTACTCCCATAAGGCACATGCGAGCTGAAGGCGTCACTGCTGCGACCGAAATTTATTCTCCTCCCCACTCTGCTGTAGTTTTGTTTTTTTCCTACATACGCGCAGCTGTCTTGTCTTGTGCTCTTTCCCACTTACTCCCGTAGCCACATGCGAGCTGAAGGCGTCACTACTGCGACCGAAAATTATTCCCCTCCCCACTCACTAACAGAAGCTGTTTCTTGCATATGCATGGCTGCTGTAGTTTTTTTTCCTATATGCGAGCTGAAGGCGTCACTACTGCGACCGAAATTTTTTCTCCTCCCCACTCACTAACAGAAGCTGTTTTTTTATATGCGCAGCTGCCTTGTTTTGTGCTCTTTCCCACTTACTCCCGTAGGCACATGCGAGCTGAAGGCGTCACTACTGCGACCGAAAATTATTCCCCTCCCCACTCACTAACAGAAGCTGTTCTTTCATATGCATGGCTGCTGTAGTTTTTTTTCCTATATGCGAGCTGAAGGCGTCACTACTGCGACCGAAATTTTTCTCCTCCCCACTCACTAACAGAAGCTGTTTTTTATATGCGCAGCTGCCTTGTTTTGTGTTCTTTCCCACTTACTCCCGTAGGCACATGCGAGCTGAAGGCGTCACTACTGCGACCGAAAATTATTCCCCTCCCCACTCACTAACAGAAGCTGTTTCTTTCATATGCATTGCTGCTGCAGTTTTTTTTCCTATATGCGAGCTGAAGGCGTCACTACTGCGACCGAAATTTTTTCTCCTCCCCACTCACTAACAGAAGCTGTTTTTTTATATGCGCAGCTGCCTTGTTTTGTGCTCTTTCCCACTTACTCCCGTAAGGCACAACTGAGTTGAACGCGTCGCTACTGCGACCGATATTTATTCCCCTCCCTCCACAACTACCATAAGCTGTTTTTTTACGGGCTGCTTTCTTCATATACAGGGCTGTTTTTTTGCTGCTGTAGTTATGTTGTTTTTTCCTGCATACGCGAAGCTGCCTTGTTTTGCGTTCTTTCCCATTTACCCCCGGAAGGCACATCCCTCTCACTTCCAGAAGCTGTTTTCTTCATATGCAGGGTTGTATTTTCTGCTGCAGTTTTGTTGTTTTTTTTTTACTTACGCGTAGCTGCCTTGTTTTGCGCTCTTTCCCACGTACTCCCGTAGGGTATAGCCAAGGTGAACGCGTCGCTACTGCGACCGAAATTTATTCCCCTCCCCCCTCACTAACAGAAGCTGTTTTTTCATATGCGCAGCTACCTTGTTTTGCGCTCTTTCCCACTTAATCCCGTAAGGTACACGCGAGCTGAAGGCGTCACTACTGCGACCAAAATTTATTCCCCTCCCCACTCACTAACAGAAGCTGTTTTTTCATATACATGGCCGCTGTAGTTTTTTTTCCTACATGCGCTCAGCTGCCTTGTATTGTCCTCTTTCCCACTTACTCCCGTAAAGCGCATGCGAGCTGAAGGCGTCACTGCTGCGACCGAAATTTTTTCTCCTCTCCCCTTACTACTATAAGCTGTTTTTTTCATATGTATGGCTGCTGTAGTTTTGTTTTTTTCCTACATACGCGCAGCTGTCTTGTCTTGTGCTCTTTCCCACTTACTCCCGTAAGGCACATGCGAGCTGAAGGCGTCACTACTGCGACCGAAATTTATTCTCCTCCCCCCTTACTACTATAAGCTGTTTTTTTCATATGTATGGCTGCTGTAGTTTTGTGTTTTTCCTACATACGCGCAGCTGTCTTGTCTTGTGCTCTTTCCCACTTACTCCCATAAGGCACATGCGAGCTGAAGGCGTCACTGCTGCGACCGAAATTTATTCTCCTCCCCACTCTGCTGTAGTTTTGTTTTTTTCCTACATACGCGCAGCTGCCTTTTCTTGTGCTCTTTCCCACTTACTCCCGTAAGGCACATGCGAGCTGAAGGCGTCACTACTGCGACCGAAATTTATTCTCCTCCCCCCTTACTACTATAAGCTGTTTTTTTCATATGTATGGCTGCTGTAGTTTTGTGTTTTTCCTACATACGCGCAGCTGCCTTGTCTTGTGCTCTTTCCCACTTACTCCCATAAGGCACATGCGAGTTGAACGCGTCGCTACTGCGACCGAAATGTATCCCCCTCCCCCACGCACTTCCAGAAGCTGTTTTTTTTATATGCATGACTGCTGTAGTTTTGTTATTTTCCAACATGCGCGCAGCTGCCTTGTGTTGTCCTCTTTCCCACTTACTCCCGTAAGGCACACGCGAGCTGAAGGCGTCACTACTGCGACCAAAATTTAGTCCCCTCCCCCCTCACTACCATAAGCTGTTTTTTCATATGCATGGCTGCTGTAGTTTTGTTATTTTCCAACATGCGCGCAGCTTCCTTGTGTTGTCCTCTTTCCCACTTACTCCCGTAAGGCGCACGCGAGCTGAAGGCGTCACTACTGCGACCAAAATTTATTCCCCTCCTCCCTCACTACCATAAGCTGTTTTTTCATATGCACGGCTGCTGTAGTTTTGTTTTTTTTCATATGCAGGGCTGCTGTAGTTTTGTTTTTTTCCTACATGCGAGCTGTAGGCGTCATTACTGCAACCGAAATTTATTCCCCTCCCCACTCACTAACAGAAGCTGTTTTTTCATATGCATGGCTGCTGTAGTTTTGTTATTTTCCTACATGCGCAGCTGCCTTGTGTTGTCCTCTTTCCCACTTATTCCCGTAAGGCACACGCGAGCTGAAGGCGTCACTACTGCGACCAAAATTTAGTCCCCTCCCCCCTCACTTCCATAAGCTGTTTTTTCATATGCATGGCTGCTGTAGTTTTGTTTTTTTCATATGCAGGGCTGCTGTAGTTTTGTTTTTTTCCTACATGCGAGCTGTAGGCGTCACTACTGCGACCGAAATCTTTTCTCCTCCCCACTCACTAACAGAAGCTGTTTTTTTATATGCGCAGCTGCCTTGTTTTGTGTTCTTTCCCACTTACTCCCGTAGGCACATGCGAGCTGAAGGCGTCACTACTGCGACCGAAAATTATTCCCCTCCCCACTCACTAACAGAAGCTGTTTCTTTCATATGCATGGCTGCTGCAGTTTCTTTTCCTATATGCGAGCTGAAGGCGTCACTACTGCGACCGAAATTTTTTCTCCTCCCCGCTCACTAACAGAAGCTGTTTTTTTATATGCGCAGCTGCCTTGTTTTGCGCTCTTTCCCACGTACTCCCGTAGGGTATAGCCAAGGTGAACGCGTCGCTACTGCGACCGAAATTTATTCCCATCCCCCCCTCACTAACAGAAGCTGTTTTTTCATATGCGCAGCTACCTTGTTTTGCGCTCTTTCCCACTTAATCCCGTAAGGTACACGCGAGCTGAAGGCGTCACTACTGCGACCAAAATTTATTCCCCTCCCCTATCACTTCCATAAGCTGTTTTTTTCATATGTATGGCTGCTGTAGTTTTGTTATTTTTCTACATGCGCGCAGCTGCCTTGTGGTGTCCTCTTTCCCACTTACTCCCGTAAGGTACACGCGAGCTTAAGGCGTCACTACTGCGACCAAAATTTATTCCCCTCCCCCATCACTTCCATAAGCTGTTTTTTCATATACATGGCCGCTGTAGTTTTTTTTCCTACATGCGCTCAGCTGCCTTGTATTGTCCTCTTTCCCACTTACTCCCGTAAAGCACATGCGAGCTGAAGGCGTCACTACTGCGACCGAAATTTATTCTCCTCCCCCCTTACTACTATAAGCTGTTTTTTTCATATGTATGGCTGCTGTAGTTTTGTGTTTTTCCTACATACGCGCAGCTGCCTTGTCTTGTGCTCTTTCCCACTTACTCCCATAAGGCACATGCGAGTTGAACGCGTCGCTACTGCGACCGAAATGTATCCCCCTCCCCCACGCACTTCCAGAAGCTGTTTTTTTCATATGCATGGCTGCTGTAGTTTTGTTTTTTTCCTACATATGCGCAGCTGCCTTGTCTTGTGCTCTTTCCCACTTACTCCCATAAGGCACATGCGAGCTGAAGGCGTCACTACTGCGACCGAAATTTATTCCCCTCCCCCCTTACTACTATAAGCTGTTTTTTTCATATGTATGGCTGCTGTAGTTTTGTTATTTTTCTACATGCGCGCAGCTGCCTTGTGTTGTCCTCTTTCCCACTTACTCCCGTAAGGCACACGCGAGCTTAAGGCGTCACTACTGCGACCAAAATTTATTCCCCTCCCCCATCACTTCCATAAGCTGTTTTTTCATATACATGGCCGCTGTAGTTTTTTTTCCTACATGCGCTCAGCTGCCTTGTATTGTCCCTTTCCCACTTACTCCCGTAAAGCACATGCGAGCTGAAGGCGTCACTGCTGCGACCGAAATTTATTCTCTTCCCCACTCTTATGTAGTTTTGTTTTTTTCCTACATACGCGCAGCTGCCTTGTCTTGTGCTCTTTCCCACTTACTCCCATAAGGCACATGCAAGCTGAAGGCGTCACTACTGCGACCGAAATTTATTCTCCTCCCCCCTTACTACTATAAGCTGTTTTTTTCATATGTATGGCTGCTGTAGTTTTGTGTTTTTCCTACATACGCGCAGCTGCCTTGTCTTGTGCTCTTTCCCACTTACTCCCATAAGGCACATGCGAGTTGAACGCGTCGCTACTGCGACCGAAATGTATCCCCCTCCCCCACGCACTTCCAGAAGCTGTTTTTTTCATATGCATGGCTGCTGTAGTTTTGTTATTTTCCAACATGCGCGCAGCTGCCTTGTGTTGTCCTCTTTCCCACTTACTCCCGTAAGGCACACGCGAGCTGAAGGCGTCACTACTGCGACCAAAATTTAGTCCTCCCCCTACACTTCAATAAGCTGTTTTTTCATATGCACGGCTGCTGTAGTTTTGTTATTTTCCTACATGCGCGCAGCTGCCTTGTGTTGTCCTCTTTCCCACTTATTCCCGTAAGGCACACGCGAGCTGAAGGCGTCACTACTGCGACCAAAATTTAGTCCCCTCCCCCCTCACTTCCATAAGCTGTTTTTTTCATATGCATGGCTGCTGTAGTTTTGTTTTTTTCCTACATACGCGCAGCTGCCTTGTCTTGTGCTCTTTCCCACTTACTCCCATAAGGCACATGCGAGCTGAAGGCGTCACTACTGCGACCGAAATTTATTCCCCTCCCCCCTTACTACTATAAGCTGTTTTTTCATATGTATGGCTGCTGTAGTTTTGTTATTTTTCTACATGCGCGCGCTGCCTTGTGTTGTCCTCTTTCCCACTTACTCCCGTAAGGCACACGCGAGCTTAAGGCGTCACTACTGCGACCAAAATTTATTCCCCTCCCCCATCACTTCCATAAGCTTTTTTTTCATATACATGGCCGCTGTAGTTTTTTTTCCTACATGCGCTCAGCTGCCTTGTATTGTCCCTTTCCCACTTACTCCCGTAAAGCACATGCGAGCTGAAGGCGTCACTGCTGCGACCGAAATTTATTCTCTTCCCCACTCTTATGTAGTTTTGTTTTTTTCCTACATACGCGCAGCTGTCTTGTCTTGTGCTCTTTCCCACTTACTCCCATAAGGCACATGCGAGCTGAAGGCGTCACTGCTGCGACCGAAATTTATTCTCCTCCCCACTCTGCTGTAGTTTTGTTTTTTTCCTACATACGCGCAGCTGCCTTGTCTTGTGCTCTTTCCCACTTACTCCCATAAGGCACATGCAAGCTGAAGGCGTCACTACTGCGACCGAAATTTATTCTCCTCCCCCTTATTACTATAAGCTGTTTTTTTCATATGTATGGCTGCTGTAGTTTTGTGTTTTTCCTACATACGCGCAGCTGCCTTGTCTTGTGCTCTTTCCACTTACTCCCATAAGGCACATGCGAGTTGAACGCGTCGCTACTGCGACCGAAATGTATCCTCCCCCCACGCACTTCCAGAAGCTGTTTTTTTCATATGCATGGCTGCTGTAGTTTTTTTATTTTCCAACATGCGCGCAGCTGCCTTGTGTTGTCCTCTTTCCCACTTACTCCCGTAAGGCACACGCGAGCTGAAGGCGTCACTACTGCGACCAAAATTTAGTCCCCTCCCCCCTCACTTCAAAAAGCTGTTTTTTCATATGCACGGCTGCTGTAGTTTTGTTATTTTCCAACATGCGCGCAGCTTCCTTGTGTTGTCCTCTTTCCCACTTACTCCCGTAAGGCGCACGCGAGCTGAAGGCGTCACTACTGCGACCAAAATTTATTCCCCTCCTCCCTCACTTCCATAAGCTGTTTTTTCATATGCATGGCTGCTGTAGTTTTGTTTTTTTTTTCATATGCAGGGCTGCTGTAGTTTTGTTTTTTTCCTACATGCGAGCTGTAGGCGTCAATACTGCAACCGAAATTTATTCCCCTCCCCACTCACTAACAGAAGCTGTTTTTTCATATGCATGCTGTAGTTTTGTTATTTTCCTACATGCGCGCAGCTGCCTTGTGTTGTCCTCTTTCCCACTTACTCCCGTAAGTCACACGCGAGCTGAAGGCGTCACTACTGCGACCAAAATTTAGTCCCCTCCCCCCTCACTTCCATAAGCTGTTTTTTCATATACATGGCCGCTGTAGTTTTGTTATTTTCCTACATGCGCGCAGCTGCCTTGTGTTGTCCTCTTTCCCACTTACTCCCGTAAGTCACACGCGAGCTGAAGGCGTCACTACTGCGACCAAAATTTAGTCCCCTCCCCCCTCACTTCCATAAGCTGTTTTTTCATATACATGGCCGCTGTAGTTTTTTTTCCTACATGCGCTAAGCTGCCTTGTATTGTCCTCTTTCCCACTTACTCCCGTAAAGCACATGCGAGCTGAAGGCGTCACTGCTGCGACCGAAATTTATTCTCCTCCCCACTCTGCTGTAGTTTTGTTTTTTTCCTACATACGCGCAGCTGCCTTGTCTTGTGCTCTTTCCCACTTACTCCCATAAGGCACATGCGAGCTGAAGGCGTCACTACTGCGACCGAAATTTATTCCCCTCCCCCCTTACTACTATAAGCTGTTTTTTTCATATGTATGGCTGCTGTAGTTTTGTTATTTTTCTACATGCGCGCAGCTGCCTTGTGTTGTCCTCTTTCCCACTTACTCCCGTAAGGCACACGCGAGCTTAAGGCGTGACTACTGCGACCAAAATTTATTCCCCTCCCCCATCACTTCCATAAGCTGTTTTTTCATATACATGGCCGCTGTAGTTTTTTTTCCTACATGCGCTCAGCTGCCTTGTATTGTCCCTTTCCCACTTACTCCCGTAAAGCACATGCGAGCTGAAGGCGTCACTGCTGCGACCGAAATTTATTCTCTTCCCCACTCTTATGTAGTTTTGTTTTTTTCCTACATACGCGCAGCTGTCTTGTCTTGTGCTCTTTCCCACTTACTCCCATAAGGCACATGCGAGCTGAAGGCGTCACTGCTGCGACCGAAATTTATTCTCCTCCCCACTCTGCTGTAGTTTTGTTTTTTTCCTACATACGCGCAGCTGCCTTGTCTTGTGCTCTTTCCCACTTACTCCCATAAGGCACATGCAAGCTGAAGGCGTCACTACTGCGACCGAAATTTATTCTCCTCCCCCCTTATTACTATAAGCTGTTTTTTTCATATGTATGGCTGCTGTAGTTTTGTGTTTTTCCTACATACGCGCAGCTGCCTTGTCTTGTGCTCTTTCCCACTTACTCCCATAAGGCACATGCGAGTTGAACGCGTCGCTACTGCGACCGAAATGTATCCCCCTCCCCCACGCACTTCCAGAAGCTGTTTTTTTTCATATGCATGGCTGCTGTAGTTTTTTTATTTTCCAACATGCGCGCAGCTGCCTTGTGTTGTCCTCTTTCCCACTTACTCCCGTAAGGCACACGCGAGCTGAAGGCGTCACTACTGCGACCAAAATTTAGTCCCCTCCCCCCTCACTTCAAAAGCTGTTTTTTCATATGCACGGCTGCTGTAGTTTTGTTATTTTCCAACATGCGCGCAGCTTCCTTGTGTTGTCCTCTTTCCCACTTACTCCCGTAAGGCGCACGCGAGCTGAACGCGTCGCTACTGCTACCGAAATGTATCCCCCTCCCCCACGCACTTTCAGAAGCTGTTTTTTTCATATGCATGGCTGCTGTAGTTTTGTTATTTTCCAACATGCGCGCAGCTGCCTTGTGTTGTCCTCTTTCCCACTTACTCCCGTAAGGCACACGCGAGCTGAACGCGTCGCTACTGCTACCGAAATGTATCCCCCTCCCCCACGCACTTTCAGAAGCTGTTTTTTTCATATGCATGGCTGCTGTAGTTTTGTTATTTTCCAACATGCGCGCAGCTGTCTTGTGTTGTCCTCTTTCCCACTTACTCCCGTAAGGCACACGCGAGCTGAAGGCGTCACTACTGCGACCAAAATTTAGTCCCCTCCCCCCTCACTTCCATAAGCTGTTTTTTCATATGCATGGCTGCTGTAGTTTTGTTATTTTCCAACATGCGCGCAGCTGCCTTGTGTTGTCCTCTTTCCCACTTACTCCCGTAAGGCACACGCGAGCTGAACGCGTCGCTACTGCTACCGAAATGTATCCCCCTCCCCCGCGCACTTTCAGAGGCTGTTTTTTTCATATGCATGGCTGCTGTAGTTTTGTTATTTTCCAACATGCGCGCAGCTGTCTTGTGTTGTCCTCTTTCCCACTTACTCCCGTAAGGCACACGCGAGCTGAACGCGTCGCTACTGCTACCGAAATGTATCCCCCTCCCCCACGCACTTTCAGAAGCTGTTTTTTTCATATGCATGGCTGCTGTAGTTTTGTTATTTTCCAACATGCGCGCAGCTGTCTTGTGTTGTCCTCTTTCCCACTTACTCCCGTAAGGCACACGCGAGCTGAAGGCGTCACTACTGCGACCAAAATTTAGTCCCCTCCCCCCTCACTTCCATAAGCTGTTTTTTCATATGCATGGCTGCTGTAGTTTTGTTATTTTCCAACATGCGCGCAGCTTTCTGTGTTGTCGTCTTTCCCACTTACTCCCGTAAGGCGCACGCGAGCTGAAGGCGTCACTACTGCGACCAAAATTTATTCCCCTCCTCCCTCACTTCCATAAGCTGTTTTTTCATATGCATGGCTGCTGTAGTTTTGTTTTTTTTTTTCATATGCAGGGCTGCTGTAGTTTTGTTTTTTTCCTACATGCGAGCTGTAGGCGTCAATACTGCAACCGAAATTTATTCCCCTCCCACTCACTAACAGAAGCTGTTTTTTCATATGCATGCTGTAGTTTTGTTATTTTCCTACATGCGCAGCTGCCTTGTGTTGTCCTCTTTCCCCACTTACTCCCGTAAGTCACACGCGAGCTGAAGGCGTCACTACTGCGACCAAAATTTAGTCCCCTCCCCCCTCACTTCCATAAGCTGTTTTTTCATATACATGGCCGCTGTAGTTTTTTTTCCTACATGCGCTAAGCTGTCTTGTCTTGTGCTCTTTCCCACTTACTCCCATAAGGCACATGCGAGCTGAAGGCGTCACTGCTGCGACCGAAATTTATTCTCCTCCCCACTCTGCTGTAGTTTTGTTTTTTTCCTACATACGCGCAGCTGCCTTGTCTTGTGCTCTTTCCCACTTACTCCCATAAGGCACATGCGAGCTGAAGGCGTCACTACTGCGACCGAAATTTATTCTCCTCCCCCCTTACTACTATAAGCTGTTTTTTTCATATGTATGGCTGCTGTAGTTTTGTGTTTTTCCTACATACGCGCAGCTGCCTTGTCTTGTGCTCTTTCCCACTTACTCCCATAAGGCACATGCGAGTTGAACGCGTCGCTACTGCGACCGAAATGTATCCCCCTCCCCCACGCACTTCCAGAAGCTGTTTTTTTCATATGCATGGCTGCTGTAGTTTTGTTATTTTCCAACATGCGCGCAGCTGCCTTGTGTTGTCCTCTTTACCACTTACTCCCGTAAGGCACACGCGAGCTGAAGGCGTCACTACTGCGACCAAAATTTAGTCCCCTCCCCCCTCACTTCAATAAGCTGTTTTTTCATATGCACGGCTGCTGTAGTTTTGTTATTTTCCAACATGCGCGCAGCTTCCTTGTGTTGTCCTCTTTCCCACTTACTCCCGTAAGGCGCACGCGAGCTGAAGGCGTCACTACTGCGACCAAAATTTATTCCCCTCCTCCCTCACTTCCATAAGCTGTTTTTTCATATGCATGGCTGCTGTAGTTTTGTTTTTTTTTTTCATATGCAGGGCTGCTGTAGTTTTGTTTTTTTCCTACATGCGAGCTGTAGGCGTCATTACTGCAACCGAAATCTATTCCCCTCCCCACTCACTAACAGAAGCTGTTTTTTCATATGCATGGCTGCTGTAGTTTTGTTATTTTCCTACATGCGCGCAGCTGCCTTGTGTTGTCCTCTTTACCACTTATTCCCGTAAGGCACACGCGAGCTGAAGGCGTCACTACTGCGACCAAAATTTAGTCCCCCCCCACCATCACTTCCATAAACTGTTATTTCATATGCATGGCTGCTGTAGTTTTGTTTTTTTCATATGCAGGGCTACTGTAGTTTTGTTTTTGTTCCTACATGCGAGCTGTAGGCGTCATTACTGCAACCGAAATTTATTCCCCTCCCCACTTACTAACAGAAGCTGTTTTTTCATATGCATGGCTGCTGTAGTTTTGTTATTTTCCTACATGCGCGCAGCTGCCTTGTGTTGTCCTCTTTCAAACTTACTCCCGTAAGTCACACGCGAGCTGAAGGCGTCACTACTGCGACCAAAATTTAGTCCCCTCCCCCCTCACTTCCATAAGCTGTTTTTTCATATACATGGCCGTTGCAGTTTTTTTTATTGTCTTTTGTATTGTCCTCTTTCCCACTTACTCCCGTAAAGCACATGCGAGCTGAAGGCGTCACTGCTGCGACCGAAATTTATTCTCCTCCCCACTCTGCTGTAGTTTTGTTTTTTTTCCTACATACGCGCAGCTGCCTTGTCTTGTGCTCTTTCCCACCTACTCCCATAAGGCACATGCGAGCTGAAGGCGTCACTGCTGCGACCGAAATTTATTCTCCTCCCCACTCTGCTGTAGTTTTGTTTTTTTCCTACATACGCGCAGCTGCCTTGTCTTGTGCTCTTCCCCACTTACTCCCATAAGGCACATGCGAGCTGAAGGCGTCACTACTGCGACCGAAATTTATTCTCCTCCCCCCTTATTACTATAAGCTGTTTTTTTCATATGTATGGCTGCTGTAGTTTTGTGTTTTTCCTACATACGCGCAGCTGCCTTGTCTTGTGCTCTTTCCCACTTACTCCCATAAGGCACATGCGAGTTGAACGCGTCGCTACTGCGACCGAAATGTATCCCCCTCCCCCACGCACTTCCAGAAGCTGTTTTTTTCATATGCATGGCTGCTGTAGTTTTGTTTTTTTTCATATGCAGGGCTGCTGTAGTTTTGTTTTTTTCCTACATGCGAGCTGTAGGCGTCATTACTGCAACCGAAATTTATTCTCCTCCCCACTCTGCTGTAGTTTTGTTATTTTCCAACATGCGCGCAGCTGCCTTGTGTTGTCCTCTTCCCCACTTACTCCCGTAAGGCACACGCGAGCTGAAGGCGTCAGTACTGCGACCAAAATTTAGTCCCCTCCCCCCTCACTTCCATAAGCTGTTTTTTCATATGCATGGCTGCTGTAGTTTTGTTTATGCTGCAGGGCTGCTGTAGTTTTGTTTTTTTCCTACATGCGAGCTGTAGGCGTCACTACTGCGACCGAAATTTTTTCTCCTCCCCACTTACTAACAGAAGCTGTTTTTTTTATATGCGCAGCTGCCTTGTTTTGTGTTCTTTCCCACTTACTCCCATAGACACATGCGAGCTGAAGGCGTCACTACTGCGACCGAAAATTATTCCCCTCCCCACTCACTAACAGAAGCTGTTTCTTTCATATGCATGGCTGCTGCAGTTTTTTTTCCTATATGCGAGCTGAAGGCGTCACTACTGCGACCGAAATTTTTTCTCCTCCCCACTCACTAACAGAAGCTGTTTTTTTATGTGCGCAGCTGCCTTGTTTTGTGCTCTTTCCCACTTACTCCCGTAAAGCACAACTGAGTTGAACGCGTCGCTACTGCGACCGATATTTATTCCCCTCCCTCCACAACTACCATAAGCTGTTTTTTACGGGCTGCTTTCTTCATATACAGGGCTGTTTTTTCTGCTGTAGTGTTATGTTGTTTTTCTCCTGCATACGCGAAGCTGCCTTGTTTTGCGTTCTTTCCCATTTACCCCCGTAAGGCACATCCCTCCACTCAGAAGCTGTTTTATTCATCTATGCAGGGTTGTTTTTCCCGCTGCAGTTTTGTTGTTTTTTTTTTACTTACGCGTGCTCCCTTGTTTTGCGCTCTTTCCCACGTACTCCCGTAGGGTATAGGCAAGGTGAACGCGTCGCTACTGCGACCGAAATTTATTCCCATCCCCCTCACTAACAGAAGCTGTTTTTTCATATGCGCAGCTACCTTGTTTTGCGCTCTTTCCCACTTAATCCCGTAAGGTACACGCGAGCTGAAGGCGTCACTACTGCGACCAAAATTTATTCCCCTCCCCCATCACTTCCATAAGCTGTTTTTTTCATATGTATGGCTGCTGTAGTTTTGTTATTTTTCTACATGCGCGCAGCTGCCTTGTGTTGTCCTCTTTCCCACTTACTCCCGTAAGGCACACGCGAGCTTAAGGCGTCACTACTGCGACCAAAATTTATTCCCCTCCCCCATCACTTCCATAAGCTGTTTTTTTCATATGTATGGCTGCTGTAGTTTTGTTATTTTTCTACATGCGCGCAGCTGCCTTGTGTTGTCCTCTTTCCCACTTACTCCCGTAAGGCACACGCGAGCTTAAGGCGTCACTACTGCGACCAAAATTTAGTCCCCTCCCCCCTCACTTCCATAAGCTGTTTTTTCATATGCATGGCTGCTGTAGTTTTGTTTTTGTTCCTACATGCGAGCTGTAGGCGTCATTACTGCAACCGAAATTTATTCCCTCCCCCTCACTAACAGAAGCTGTTTTTTCATATGCACGCGGCCTGTAGTGCGTCTTTCCCAGCAATTCGTTTTCCTCCCACTCTCACTACTGCACAGAATCCTTTTGTTTTTTCATATGCATGGCTGCTGTAGTTTTGTTATTTTCCCTACATGCGCGCAGCTGCCTTGTGTTGTCCTCTTTCCCACTTACTCCAGTAAGTCACACGCGAGCTGAAGGCGTCACTACTGCGACCAAAATTTAGTCCCCAACCCCCTCACTTCCATAAGCTGTTTTTTCATATACATGGCTGCTGTAGTTTTTTCTTTCCACATGCCCTAAGCTGCCTTGTATTGTCCTCTTTCCCACTTACTCCCGTAAAGCACATGCACCCTTAAAGCGTTTGCAGGCGTCATTGCAGGGCTCTGGACCAATTTATTCCCCTCCCACCCTCGTGCGCTGTAGTTTTGTTTTCCTACATGCGCCAGCTGCCTTGTTTGTCTCTTTCCCACTTACTCCCGTAAGGCACATGCGAGCTGAAGGCGTCACTGCTGCGACCGAAATTTATTCCCCTCCCCTCACTCTGCTGTAGTTTTGTTTTTTTCCTACATACGCGCAGCTGCCTTGTCTTGTGCTCTTTCCCACTTACTCCCATAAGGCACATGCGAGCTGAAGGCGTCACTGCTGCGACCGAAATTTATTCTCCTCCCCCTCTGCTGTTTTTCTACTACGCGCACTGTCTTGTCTTGTTCTTTCCCACTACCCCATGCAGCGGCGCACTGCTGCGACCGTTTATTCTCCTCCCCACTCTGCTGTAGTTTTGTTTTTTCCTACATACGCGCAGCTGCCTTGTCTTGTGCTCTTTCCCACTTACTCCCATAAGGCACATGCGAGCTGAAGGCGTCACTACTGCGACCGAAATTTATTCTCCTCCCCTTACTACTAAAGCTGTTTTTTTCATATGTATGGCTGCTGTAGTTTTGTGTTTTTCCTACATACGCGCAGCTGCCTTGTCTTGTGCTCTTTCCCACTTACTCCCATAAGGCACATTCGAGTTGAACGCGTCGCTACTGCGACTGAAATGTATCCCCCTCCCCCACGCACTCCGGGTTTTTTTTCTTATGCATGGCTGCTGTAGTTTTGTTATTTTCCAACATGCGCGCAGCTGCCTTGTGTTGTCCTCTTTCCCACTTACTCCCGTAAGGCACACGCGAGCTGAACGCGTCGCTACTGCTACCGAAATGTATCCCCCTCCCCCACGCACTTTCAGAAGCTGTTTTTTTCATATGCATGGCTGCTGTAGTTTTGTTATTTTCCAACATGCGCGCAGCTGTCTTGTGTTGTCCTCTTTCCCACTTACTCCCGTAAGGCACACGCGAGCTGAAGGCGTCACTACTGCGACCAAAATTTAGTCCCCTCCCCCCTCACTTCCATAAGCTGTTTTTTCATATGCATGGCTGCTGTAGTTTTGTTATTTTCCAACATGCGCGCAGCTTTCTGTGTTGTCGTCTTTCCCACTTACTCCCGTAAGGCGCACGCGAGCTGAAGGCGTCACTACTGCGACCAAAATTTATTCTCCTCCTCCCTCACTTCCATAAGCTGTTTTTTCATATGCATGGCTGCTGTAGTTTTGTTTTTTTTTCATATGCAGGGCTGCTGTAGTTTTGTTTTTTTCCTACATGCGAGCTGTAGGCGTCATTACTGCAACCGAAATTTATTCCCCTCCCCACTCACTAACAGAAGCTGTTTTTTCATATGCATGGCTGCTGTAGTTTTGTTATTTTCCTACATGCGCGCAGCTGCCTTGTGTTGTCCTCTTTCCCACTTATTCCCGTAAGGCACACGCGAGCTGAAGGCGTCACTACTGCGACCAAAATTTAGTCCCCTCCCCCCTCACTTCCATAAGCTGTTTTTTCATATGCATGGCTGCTGTAGTTTTGTTTTTTTCATATGCAGGGCTGCTGTAGTTTTGTTTTTGTTCCTACATGCGAGCTGTAGGCGTCATTACTGCAACCGAAATTTATTCCCCTCCCCACTCACTAACAGAAGCTGTTTTTTCATATGCATGGCTGCTGTAGTTTTGTTATTTTCCTACATGCGCGCAGCTGCCTTGTGTTGTCCTCTTTCCCACTTACTCCCGTAAGGCACACGCGAGCTGAAGGCGTCACTACTGCGACCAAAATTTAGTCCCCTCCCCCCTCACTTCCATAAGCTGTTTCTTTCATATGCATGGCTGCTGTAGTTTTTTTTCCTATATGCGAGCTGAGGGCGTCACTACTGCGACCGAAATTTTTTCTCCTCCCCACTCACTAACAGAAGCTGTTTTTTTATATGCGCAGCTGCCTTGGTTTGTGCTCTTTCCCACTTACTCCCGTAGGCACATGCGAGCTGAAGGCGTCACTACTGCGACCGAAAATTATTCCCCTCCCCACTCACTAATAGAAGCTGTTTCTTTCATATGCATGGCTGCTGTAGTTTTTTTTTCCTATATGCGAGCTGAAGGCGCCACTACTGCGACCAAAATTTATTCTCCACCCCCTCACTAACAGAAGCTGTTTTTTTTCATATTCGCAGCTGCCCTGTCTTGTGCTCTTTTCCACTTACTCCCGTAGCCACATGCGAGCTGAAGGCGTCACTACTGCGACCGAAATTTATTCTCCTCCCCCCTTACTACTATAAGCTGTTTTTTCATATGTATGGCTGCTGTAGTTTTGTGTTTTTCCTACATACGCGCAGCTGCCTTGTCTTGTGCTCTTTCCCACTTACTCCCATAAGGCACATGCGAGTTGAACGCGTCGCTACTGCGACCGAAATGTATCCCCCTCCCCCACGCACTTCCAGAAGCTGTTTTTTTCATATGCATGGCTGCTGTAGTTTTGTTATTTTCCAACATGCGCGCAGCTGCCTTGTGTTGTCCTCTTTCCCACTTACTCCCGTAAGGCACACGCGAGCTGAAGGCGTCACTACTGCGACCAAAATTTAGTCCCCTCCCCCCTCACTTCCATAAGCTGTTTTTTCATATGCATGGCTGCTGTAGTTATGTTATTTTCCAACATGCGCGCAGCTTCCTTGTGTTGTCCTCTTTCCCACTTACTCCCGTAAGGCGCACGCGAGCTGAAGGCGTCACTACTGCGACCAAAATTTATTCCCCTCCTCTCTCACTTCCATAAGCTGTTTTTTCATATGCATGGCTGCTGTAGTTTTGTTTTTTTTCATATGCAGGGCTGCTGTAGTTTTGTTTTTTCCTACATGCGAGCTGTAGGCGTCATTACTGCAACCGAAATTTATTCCCCTCCCCACTCACTAACAGAAGCTGTTTTTTCATATGCATGGCTGCTGTAGTTTTGTTATTTTCCTACATGCGCGCAGCTGCCTTGTGTTGTCCTCTTTCCCACTTATTCCCGTAAGGCACACGCGAGCTGAAGGCGTCACTACTGCGACCAAAATTTAGTCCCCTCCCCCCTCACTTCCATAAGCTGTTTTTTCATATGCATGGCTGCTGTAGTTTCGTTTTTTTCATATGCAGGGCTGCTGTAGTTTTGTTTTTTTTTCCTACATGCGAGCTGTAGGCGTCACTACTGCGACCGAAATTTTTTCTCCTCCCCACTCACTAACAGAAGCTGTTTTTTTATATGCGCAGCTGCCTTGTTTTGTGTTCTTTCCCACTTACTCCCGTAGGCACATGCGAGCTGAAGGCGTCACTACTGCGACCGAAAATTATTCCCCTCCCCACTCACTAACAGAAGCTGTTTCTTTCATATGCATGGCTGCTGCAGTTTTTTTTTCCTATATGCGAGCTGAAGGCGTCACTACTGCGACCGAAATTTTTTCTCCTCCCCACTCACTAACAGAAGCTGTTTTTTTATATGCGCAGCTGCCTTGTTTTGTGCTCTTTCCCACTTACTCCCGTAAGGCACAACTGAGTTGAACGCGTCGCTACTGCGACCGATATTTATTCCCCTCCCTCCCCAACTACCATAAGCTGTTTTTTACGGGCTGCTTTCTTTATATACAGGGCTGTTTTTTTGCTGCTGTAGTTATGTTGTTTTTTCCTGCATACGCGAAGCTGCCTTGTTTTGCGTTTTTTCCCATTTACCCCCGTAAGGCACATCCCTCTCACTTCCAGAAGCTGTTTTCTTCATATGAAGGGTTGTTTTTTTCTGCTGCAGTTTTGTTGTTTTTTTTTTTTACTTACGCGTAGCTGCCTTGTTTTGCGCTCTTTCCCACGTACTCCCGTAGGGTATAGCCAAGGTGAACGCGTCGCTACTGCGACCGAAATTTATTCCCATCCCCCCTCACTAACAGAAGCTGTTTTTTCATATGCACAGCTACCTTGTTTTGCGCTCTTTCCCACTTAATCCCGTAAGGTACACGCGAGCTGAAGGCGTCACTACTGCGACCAAAATTTATTCCCCTCCCCCATCACTTCCATAAGCTGTTTTTTTCATATGTATGGCTGCTGTAGTTTTGTTATTTTTCTACATGCGCGCAGCTGCCTTGTGTTGTCCTCTTTCCCACTTACTCCCGTAAGGCACACGCGAGCTTAAGGCGTCACTACTGCGACCAAAATTTATTCCCCTCCCCCATCACTTCCATAAGCTGTTTTTTCATATACATGGCCGCTGTAGTTTTTTTTCCTACATGCGCTCAGCTGCCTTGTATTGTCCTCTTTCCCACTTACTCCCGTAAAGCACATGCGAGCTGAAGGCGTCACTGCTGCGACCGAAATTTATTCTCCTCCCCACTCTGCTGTAGTTTTGTTTTTTTCCTACATACGCGCAGCTGTCTTGTCTTGTGCTCTTTCCCACTTACTCCCATAAGGCACACGCGAGCTGAAGGCGTCACTACTGCGACCAAAATTAAGTCCCCTCCCCCCTCACTTCCATAAGCTGTTTTTTCATATGCATGGCTGCTGTAGTTTTGTTATTTTCCAACATGCGCGCAGCTTCCTTGTGTTGTCCTCTTTCCCACTTACTACCGTAAGGCACACGCGAGCTGAAGGCGTCACTACTGCGACCAAAATTTAGTCCCCTCCCCCCTCACTTCCATAAGCTGTTTTTTCATATGCATGGCTGCTGTAGTTTTGTTATTTTCCAACATGCGCGCAGCTTCCTTGTGTTGTCCTCTTTCCCACTTACTCCCGTAAGGCGCACGCGAGCTGAAGGCGTCACTACTGCGACCAAAATTTATTCCCCTCCTCCCTCACTTCCATAAGCTGTTTTTTCATATGCATGGCTGCTGTAGTTTTGTTTTTTTTCATATGCAGGGCTGCTGTAATTTTGTTTTTTTCCTACATGCGAGCTGTAGGCGTCATTACTGCAACCGAAATTTATTCCCCTCCCCACTCACTAACAGAAGCTGTTTTTTCATATGCATGGCTGCTGTAGTTTTCTTATTTTCCTACATGCGCGCAGCTGCCTTGTGTTGTCCTCTTTCCCACTTATTCCCGTAAGGCACACGCGAGCTGAAGGCGTCACTACTGCGACCAACATTTAGTCCCCTCCCCCCTCACTTCCATAAGCGGTTTTTTCATATGCATGGCTGCTGTAGTTTTGTTTTTTTCATATGCAGGGCTGCTGTAGTTTTGTTTTTGTTCCTACATGCGAGCTGTAGGCGTCATTACTGCAACCGAAATTTATTCCCCTCCCCACTCACTAACAGAAGCTGTTTTTTCATATGCATGGCTGCTGTAGTTTTGTTATTTTCCTACATGCGCGCAGCTGCCTTGTGTTGTCCTCTTTCCCACTTACTCCAGTAAGGCACACGCGAGCTGAAGGCGTCACTACTGCGACCAAAAATTAGTCCCCTCCCCCCTCACTTCCATAAGCTGTTTCTTTCATATGCATGGCTGCTGTAGTTTTTTTTTTCCTATATGCGAGCTGAAGGCGTCACTACTGCGACCGAAATTTTTTCTCCTCCCCACTCACTAACAGAAGCTGTTTTTTTATATGCGCAGCTGCCTTGGTTTGTGCTCTTTCCCACTTACTCCCGTAGGCACATGCGAGCTGAAGACGTCACTACTGCGACCGAAAATTATTCCCCTCCCCACTCACTAACAGAAGCTATTTCTTTCATATGCATGGCTGCTGTAGTTTTTTTTCCTATATGCGAGCTGAAGGCGCCACTACTGCGACCGAAATTTATTCTCCACCCCCTCACTAACAGAAGCTGTTTTTTTATATGCGCAGCTGCCTTGTTTTGTGCTCTTTCCCACTTACTCCCGTAGGCACATGCGAGCTGAAGGCGTCACTACTGCGACCGAAAATTATTCCCCTCCCCACTCACTAACAGAAGCTGTTCTTTCATATGCATGGCTGCTGTAGTTTTTTTTCCTATATGCGAGCTGAAGGCGTCACTACTGCGACCGAAATTTTTTCTCCTCCCCACTCACTAACAGAAGCTGTTTTTTTATATGCGCAGCTGCCTTGTTTTGTGTTCTTTCCCACTTACTCCCGTAGGCACATGCGAGCTGAAGGCGTCACTACTGCGACCGAATATTATTCCCCTCCCCACTCACTAACAGAAGCTGTTTCTTTCATATGCATGGCTGCTGCAGTTTTTTTTCCTACATGCGAGCTGTAGGCGTCATTACTGCAACCGAAATTTATTCCCCTCCCCACTCACTAACAGAAGCTGTTTTTTCATATGCATGGCTGCTGTAGTTTTGTTATTTTCCTACATGCGCGCAGCTGCCTTGAGTTGTCCTCTTTCCCACTTACTCCTGTAAGGCACACGCGAGCTGAAGGCGTCACTACTGCGACCAAAATTTATTCCCCTCCCCCCTCACTTCCATAAGCTGTTTTTTTTACGGGCTGCTTTCTTCATATACAGGGCTGTTTTTTTTGCTGCTGTAGTTATGTTGTTTTTTCCTGCATACGCGAAGCTGCCTTGTTTTGCGTTCTTTCCCATTTACCCCCGTAAGGCACATCCCTCTCACTTCCAGAAGCTGTTTTCTTCATATGCAGGGTTGTTTTTTCTGCTGCAGTTTTGTTGTTTTTTTTTTACTTACGCGTAGCTGCCTTGTTTTGCGCTCTTTCCCACGTACTCCCGTAGGGTATAGCCAAGGTGAACGCGTCGCTACTGCGACCGAAATTTATTCCCATCCCCCCTCACTAACAGAAGCTGTTTTTTCATATGCGCAGCTACCTTGTTTTGCACTCTTTCCCACTTAATCCCGTAAGGTACATGCGAGCTGAAGGCGTCACTGCTGCGACCGAAATTTATTCTCCTCCCCACTCTGCTGTAGTTTTGTTTTTTTCCTACATACGCGCAGCTGTCTTGTCCTTTGCTCTTTCCCACTTACTCCCATAAGGCACATGCGAGCTGAAGGCGTCACTGCTGCGACCGAAATGTATTCTCCTCCCCACTCTGCTGTAGTTTTGTTTTTTTCCTACATACGCGCAGCTGCCTTGTCTTGTGCTCTTTCCCACTTACTCCCATAAGGCACATGCGAGCTGAAGGCGTCACTACTGCGACCGAAATTTATTCTCCTCCCCCCTTACTACCATAAGCTGTTTTTTTCATATGCATGGCTGCTGTAGTTTTATTTTTTTTCCTACATACGCGCAGCTGCCTTGTCTTGTGCTCTTTCCCACTTACTACCATAAGGCACATGCGAGCTGAAGGCGTCACTGCTGCGACCGAAATTTATTCTCCTCCCCCACTCTGCTGTAGTTTTGTTTTTTTCCTACATACGCGCAGCTGTCTTGTCCTTTGCTCTTTCCCACTTACTCCCATAAGGCACATGCGAGCTGAAGGCGTCACTACTGCGACCGAAATTTATTCTCCTCCCCACTCTGCTGTAGTTTTGTTTTTTTCCTACATACGCGCAGCTTCCTTGTGTTGTCCTCTTTCCCACTTACTCCCGTAAGGCACACGCGAGCTGAAGGCGTCACTACTGCGACCAAAATTTAGTCCCCTCCCCCCTCACTTCCATAAGCTGTTTTTTCATATGCATGGCTGCTGTAGTTTTGTTATTTTCCAACATGCGCGCAGCTTCCTTGTGTTGTCCTCTTTCCCACTTACTCCCGTAAGGCGCACGCGAGCTGAAGGCGTCACTACTGCGACCAAAATTTATTCCCCTCCTCCCTCACTTCCATAAGCTGTTTTTTCATATGCATGGCTGCTGTAGTTTTTTTTTGTTTTTTTTCATATGCAGGGCTGCTGTAATTTTGTTTTTTCTACATGCGAGCTGTAGGCGTCATTACTGCGACCGAAATTTATTCCCCTCCCCACTCACTAACAGAAGCTGTTTTTTCATATGCATGGCTGCTGTAGTTTTGTTATTTTCCCTACATGCGTCGCAGCTGCCTTGTGTTGTCCTCTTTCCCACTTATTCCCGTAAGGCACACGCGAGCTGAAGGCGTCACTACTGCGACCAACATTTAGTCCCCTCCCCCTCACTTCCATAAGCTGTTTTTTCATATGCATGGCTGCTGTAGTTTTGTTTTTTCATATGCAGGGCTGCTGTAGTTTTGTTTTGTTCCTACATGCGAGCTGTAGGCGTCATTACTGCAACCGAAACTTATTCCCCTCCCCACTCACTAACAGAAGCTGTTTTTTCATATGCATGGCTGCTGTAGTTTTGTTATTTTCCTACATGCGCAGCTGCCTTGTGTTGTCCTCTTTCCCACTTACTCCCGTAAGGCACACGCGAGCTGAAGGCGTCACTACTGCGACCAAAATTTAGTCCCCTCCCCCCTCACTTCCATAAGCTGTTTCTTTCATATGCATGGCTGCTGTAGTTTTTTTTTTCCTATATGCGAGCTGAAGGCGTCACTACTGCGACCGAAATTTTTTCTCCTCACCACTCACTAACAGAAGCTGTTTTTTTATATGCGCAGCTGCCTTGGTTTGTGCTCTTTCCACTTACTCCCGTAGGCACATGCGAGCTGAAGGCGTCACTACTGCGACCGAAAATTTATTCCCCTCCCCACTTCACTAACAGAAGCTATTTCTTTCATATGCATGGCTGCTGTAGTTTTTTTTTCCCATATGCGGAGCTGAAGGCGCCACTACTGCGACCGAAATTTATTCTCCACCCCCTCACTAACAGAAGCTGTTTTTTTATATGCCAGCAGCTGCCTTGTTTTGTGCTTTTCCCACTTACTCCCGTAGGCACATGCGAGCTGAAGGCGTCACTACTGCGACCGAAAATTTATTCCCCTCCCCACTCACTAACAGAAGCTGTTCTTTCATATGCATGGCTGCTGTAGTTTTTTTTCCTATATGCGAGCTGAAGGCGTCACTACTGCGACCGAAATTTTTTCTCCTCACCACTCACTAACAGAAGCTGTTTTTTTATATGCGCAGCTGCCTTGTTTTGTGTTCTTTCCCACTTACTCCCGTAGGCACATGCGAGCTGAAGGCGTCACTACTGCGACCGAATATTATTCCCCTCCCCACTCACTAACAGAAGCTGTTTCTTTCATATGCATGGCTGCTGCAGTTTTTTTTCCTACATGCGAGCTGTAGGCGTCATTACTGCAACCGAAATTTATTCCCCTCCCCACTCACTAACAGAAGCTGTTTTTTCATATGCATGGCTGCTGTAGTTTTGTTATTTTCCTACATGCGCGCAGCTGCCTTGAGTTGTCCTCTTTCCCACCCCACTTACTCCTGTAAAGGCACACGCGAGCTGAAGGCGTCACTACTGCGACCAAAATTTATTCCCCCCCTCACTTCCATAAGCTGTTTTTTTACGGGCTGCTTTCTTCATATACAGGGCTGTTTTTTTCGCTGCTGTAGTTATGTTGTTTTTTCCTGCATACATACAGAAGCTGCCTTGTTTTGCGTTCTTTCCCATTTACCCCCGTAAGGCATAAGGCACATCCCTCTCACTTCCAGAAGCTGTTGTCTTCATATGCAGGGTTGTTTTTTCTGCTGCAGTTTTGTTGTTTTTTTTTTACTTACGCGTAGCTGCCTTGTTTTGCGCTCTTTCCCACGTACTCCCGTAGGGTATAGCCAAGGTGAACGCGTCGCTACTGCGACCGAAATTTATTCCATCCCCCCTCACTAACAGAAGCTGTTTTTTCATATGCGCAGCTACCTTGTTTTGCACTCTTTCCCACTTAATCCCGTAAGGTACATGCGAGCTGAAGGCGTCACTGCTGCGACCGAAATTTATTCTCCTCCCCACTCTGCTGTAGTTTTGTTTTTTTCCTACATACGCGCAGCTGTCTTGTCTTGTGCTCTTTCCCACTTACTCCCATAAGGCACATGCGAGCTGAAGGCGTCACTGCTGCGACCGAAATGTATTCTCCTCCCCACTCTGCTGTAGTTTTGTTTTTTTCCTACATACGCTCAGCTGCCTTGTCTTGTGCTCTTTCCCACTTACTCACATAAGGCACATGCGAGCTGAAGGCGTCACTACTGCGACCGAAATTTATTCTCCTCCCCCCTTACTACCATAAGCTGTTTTTTTCATATGCATGGCTGCTGTAGTTTTATTTTTTTTCCTACATACGCGCAGCTGCCTTGTCTTGTGCTCTTTCCCACTTACTACCATAAGGCACATGCGAGCTGAAGGCGTCACTGCTGCGACCGAAATTTATTCTCCTCCCCACTCTGCTGTAGTTTTGTTTTTTTCCTACATACGCGCAGCTGTCTTGTCTTGTGCTCTTTCCCACTTACTCCCATAAGGCACATGCGAGCTGAAGGCGTCACTACTGCGACCGAAATTTATTCTCCTCCCCACTCTGCTGTAGTTTTGTTTTTTTCCTACATACGCGCAGCTTCCTTGTGTTGTCCTCTTTCCCACTTACTCCCGTAAGGCACACGCGAGCTGAAGGCGTCACTACTGCGACCAAAATTTAGTCCCCTCCCCCCTCACTTCCATAAGCTGTTTTTTCATATGCATGGCTGCTGTAGTTTTGTTATTTTCCAACATGCGCGCAGCTTCCTTGTGTTGTCCTCTTTCCCACTTACTCCCGTAAGGCGCACGCGAGCTGAAGGCGTCACTACTGCGACCAAAATTTATTCCCCCTCCCCCACTCACTTCCATAAGCTGTTTTTTCATATGCATGGCTGCTGTAGTTTTGTTTTTTTTTCATATGCAGGGCTGCTGTAATTTTGTTTTTTTCCTACATGCGAGCTGTAGGCGTCATTACTGCGACCGAAATTTATTCCCCTCCCACTCACTAACAGAAGCTGTTTTTTCATATGCATGGCTGCTGTAGTTTTGTTATTTTCCACTTACTGGCGCAGCTGCCTTGTGTTGTCCTCTTTCCCACTTATTCCCGTAAGGCACACGCGAGCTGAAGGCGTCACTACTGCGACCAACATTTAGTCCCCTCCCCCTCACTTCCATAAGCTGTTTTTTCATATGCATGGCTGCTGTAGTTTTGTTTTTTTCATATGCAGGGCTGCTGTAGTTTTGTTTTTGTTCCTACATGCGAGCTGTAGGCGTCATTACTGCAACCGAAATTTATTCCCCTCCCCACTCACTAACAGAAGCTGTTTTTTCATATGCATGGCTGCTGTAGTTTTGTTATTTTCCTACATGCGCGCAGCTGCCTTGTGTTGTCCTCTTTCCCACTTACTCCCGTAAGGCACACGCGAGCTGAAGGCGTCACTACTGCGACCAAAATTGAGTCCCCTCCCCCTCACTTCCATAAGCTGTTTCTCTATATGCATGGCTGCTGTAGTTTTTTTTTCCTATATGCGAGCTGAAGGCGTCACTACTGCGACCGAAATTTTTTCTCCTCCCCACTCACTAACAGAAGCTGTTTTTTTATATGCGCAGCTGCCTTGGTTTGTGCTCTTTCCCACTTACTCCCGTAGGCACATGCGAGCTGAAGGCGTCACTACTGCGACCGAAAATTATTCCCCTCCCCACTCACTAACAGAAGCTATTTCTTTCATATGCATGGCTGCTGTAGTTTTTTCCTATATGAGCTGAAGGCGCCACTACTGCGACCGAAATTTATTCTCCACCCTCACTAACAGGCAGCTGTTTTTTTATATGCGAGCTGCCTTGTTTTGTGCTTTTTCCCACTTACTCCCGTAGGCACATGCGAGCTGAAGGCGTCACTACTGCGACCGAAATTTATCCCCTCCCCACTCACTAACAGAGCTGTTCTTTCATATGCATGGCTGCTGTAGTTTTGTTATTTTCCTACATGCGCGAGCTGCCTTGTGTTGTCCTCTTTCCCACTTATTCCCATAAGGCACACGCGAGCTGAAGGCGTCACTACTGCGACCAACATTTAGTCCTCTCCTCCCCCCTACTTCCATAAGCTGTTTTTTCATATGCATGGCTGCTGTAGTTTTGTTTTTTTCATATGCAGGGCTGCTGTAGTTTTGTTTTTTCCTACACATGCGAGCTGTAGGCGTCATTACTGCAACCGAAATTTATTCCCCTCCCACTCACTAACAGAAGCTGTTTTTCATATGCATGGCTGCTGTAGTTTTGTTATTTTCCTACATACGCGCAGCTGCCTTGTGTTGTCCTCTTTCCCACTTACTCCCGTAAGGCACACGCGAGCTGAAGGCGTCACTACTGCGACCAAAATTTAGTCCCCTCCCCACTCACTAACAGAAGCTATTTCTTTCATATGCATGGCTGCTGTGGTTTTTAATAGAGCTGAAGGCGCCACTACGCCGAATTTATTCTCCACCCCACTAACAACGTAGCTGTTTTTTTCCACATACGCGCAGCTGCCTTGTCTTGTGCTCTTTCCCACTTACTCCCGTAGGCACATGCGAGCTGAAGGCGTCACTACTGCGACCGAAATTTATTCCCTCCCTCCCACTCACTAACAGAGTATTTCTTTTCATATGCATGGCTGCTGTGTTTTTTTTTTTTTATATGCGAGCTGAGAGGCGCCACTACTGCGACTCGAATTTATTCTCCACCCCCTCACTAACAGAAGCTGTTTTTTTATACTACGCGCAGCTGCCTTGTTTTGTGCTTTTCCCACTTACTCCCGTAGGCACATGCGAGCTGAAGGCGTCACTACTGCGACCGAAAATTATTCCCTCCCCCTCACTAACAGAAGCTGTTCTTTCATATGCATGGCTGCTGTAGTTTTTTTTCCTATATGCGAGCTGAAGCGCGTCACTACTGCGACCGAAATTTTTTCTCCTCCCCACTCACTAACAGAAACTGTTTTTTTATATGCAGCTGCCTTGTTTTGTGTTCTTTCCCTTTCTTACTCCCCGTAGGCACATGCGAGCTGAAGGCGTCACTACTGCGACCGAATATTATTCCCCTCCCACTCACTAACAGAAGCTGTTTCTTTCATATGCATGGCTGCTGCAGCTTTCCAGCTTTTTCTTTCCGTACATGCGAGCTGTAGGCGTCATTACTGCAACCGAAATTATTCCCTCCCCACTCACTAACAGAAGCTGTTTTTCATATGCATGGCTGCTGTAGTTTTGTGTTTTTCCCTACATGCGCGCAGCTGCCTTGAGTTGTCCTCTTTCCCACTTACCCTGTAAGGCACACGCGAGCTGAAGGCGTCACTACTGCGACCAAAATTTATTCCCCTCCCCTCCACTTCATAAGCTGTTTTCATATTATGGGGCTGCTTTCTTCATATACAGGGCTGTTTTTTTTGCTTGTAGTTATGTTGTTTTTTCCCCTGCATACGTCAAGCTGCTCTTGTTTGCTGCGTTCTTTTTTTTCCCATTTACCCAGCTGCCGTCATGTGCTCATCCCTCTCACTTCCAGAAGCTGTTTTCTTCATATGCAGGGTTGTTTTTCTGCTGCAGTTTTGTTGTTTTTTTTGCTTACGCGTAGCTGCCTTGTTTTGCCCTCTTTCCCACGTACTCCCGGTAGGGTATAGCCAGCTGAACGCGTCGCTACTGCGACCGAAATTTATTCCCATCCCCCTCACTAACAGAAGCTGTTTTTTCATATGCGCAGCTACCTTGTTTTGCACTCTTTTCCCACTTAATCCCGTAAGGCACATGCGAGCTGAAGGCGTCACTGCTGCGACCGAAATTTATTCCCCCCCACTCTGCTGTTTAGTTTTGTTTTTCCTACATACGCGCAGCTGTCTTGTCTTGTGCTCTTTCCCACTTACTCCCCATAAGGCACATGCAAGCTGAAGGCGTCACTGCTGCGACCGAAATGTATTCCCCTCCCCACCTCCAAAGTTTTTCATAGCCTGCTGGGTTTTGTGTTTTTTCCTACATACGCGCAGCTGCCTTGTCTTGTGCTCTTTCCCACTTACTCCCATAAGGCACATGCGAGCTGAAGGCGTCACTACTGCGACCAAATTTATTCTCCTCCCCCTTACTACCATAAGCTGTTTTTTCATATGCATGGCTGCTGTAGTTTTATTTTTTTCCTACATACGCGCAGCTGCCTTGTCTTGTGCTCTTTCCCACTTACTCCTTAAGGCACATGCAAGAGCTGAAGGCGTCACTGCTGGACTGAAATTTATTCCTCCTCCCCACTCTGCTGTAGTTTTGTTTTTTTCCCCTACATACGCGCAGCTGTCTTGTCTTGTGCTCTTTCCCACTTACTCCCATAAGGCACATGCGAGCTGGAAGGCGTCACTACTGCGACCGAAATTTATTCTCCTCCCCACTCCTGCTGTTTTTCAAAACTGTAGTTTTGTTTTTCCTACATACGCAGCTTCCTTGTGTTGTCCTCTTTCCCACTTACTCCCGTAAGGCACACGCGAGCTGAAGGCGTCACTACTGCGACCAAAATTTAGTCCCCTCCCCCTCACTTCCATAAGCTGTTTTTTCATATGCATGGCTGCTGTAGTTATGTTATTTTCCAACATGCGCGCAGCTTCCTTGTGTTGTCCTCTTTCCCACTTACTCCCGTAAGGCGCACGCGAGCTGAAGGGCGTCACTACTGCGACCAAAATTTATTCCCCTCCTCCCTCACTTCCATAAGCTGTTTTTTCATATGCATGGCTGCTGTAGTTTTGTTTTTTTCATATGCAGGGCTGCTGTAATTTTGTTTTTTTCCCTACATGCGAGCTGTAGGCGTCATTACTGCGACCGAAATTTATTCCCCTCCCCACTCACTAACAGAAGCTGTTTTTTCATATGCATGGCTGCTGTAGTTTTGTTATTTTCCTACATGCGCAGCTGCCTTGTGTTGTCCTCTTTCCCACTTATTCCCGTAAGGCACACGCGAGCTGAAGGCGTCACTACTGCGACCAACATTTAGTCCCTCCCCCTCACTTCCATAAGCTGTTTTTTCATATGCATGGCTGCTGTAGTTTTGTTTTTTTCATATGCAGGGCTGCTGTAGTTTTGTTTTTGTTCCTACATGCGAGCTGTAGGCGTCATTACTGCAAACTGAAATTTATTCCCCTCCCCACTCACTAACAGAAGCTGTTTTTTTCATATGCATGGCTGCTGTAGTTTTGTTATTTTCCTACATGCGCGCAGCTGCCTTGTGTTGTCCTCTTTCCCACTTACTCCCGTAAGGCACACGAGCTGAAGGCGTCACTACTGCGACCAAAATTTAGTCCCTCCTCCCCCTCACTTCCATAAGCTGTTTCTTTCATATGCATGGCTGCTGTAGTTTTTTTTTCCTATATGCGAGCTGAAGGCGTCACTACTGCGACCGAAATTTTTTCTCCTCCCCACTCACTAACAGAAGCTGTTTTTTTATATGCGCAGCTGCCTTGGTTTGTGCTCTTTCCCACTTACTCCCGTAGGCACATGCGAGCTGAAGGCGTCACTACTGCGACCGAAAATTATTCCCCTCCCCACTCACTAACAGAAGCTATTTCTTTCATATGCATGGCTGCTGTAGTTTTTTTTTCCTATATGCGAGCTGAAGGCGCCACTACTGCGACCGAAATTTATTCTCCACCCCCTCACTAACAGAAGCTGTTTTTTTATATGCGCAGCTGCCTTGTTTTGTGCTTTTTCCCACTTACTCCCGTAGGCACATGCGAGCTGAAGGCGTCACTACTGCGACCGAAAATTATTCCCCTCCCCACTCACTAACAGAAGCTGTTCTTTCATATGCATGGCTGCTGTAGTTTTTTTCCCTATATGCGAGCTGAAGGCGTCACTACTGCGACCGAAATTTTTCTCCTCACCACTCACTAACAGAAGCTGTTTTTATATGCGCAGCTGCCTTGTTTTGTGTTCTTTCCCACTTACTCCCGTAGGCACATGCGAGCTGAAGGCGTCACTACTGCGACCGAATATTATTCCCCTCCCCACTCACTAACAGAAGCTGTTTCTTTCATATGCATGGCTGCTGCAGTTTTTTTTTTTTTCCTACATGCGAGCTGTAGGCGTCATTACTGCAACCGAAATTTATTCCCCTCCCCACTCACTAACAGAAGCTGTTTTTTTATATTGCATGGCTGCTGTAGTTTTGTTATTTTCCTACATGCGCGCAGCTGCCTTGAGTTGTCCTCTTTCCCACTTCACTCCTGTAAGGCACACGCCTGAAGGCGTCACTACTGCGACCAAAATTTATTCCCCTCCCCCTCACTCCATAAGCTGTTTTTTTTACGGGCTGCTTTCTTCATATACAGGGCTGTTTTTTCTTCCATCAGCTTAGTTATGTTGTTTTTTCCTGCATACGCGAAGCTGCCTTGTTTTGCGTTCTTTCCCATTTACCCCCGTAAGGCACATCCCTCTCACTTCCAGAAGCTGTTTTCTTCATATGCAGGGTTGTTTTTTCTGCTGCAGTTTTGTTGTTTTTTTTACTTACGCGTAGCTGCCTTGTTTTGCGCTCTTTCCCACGTACTCCCGTAGGGCAAGCCAAGGTGAACGCGTCGCTACTGCGACCGAAATTTATTCCCATCCCCCCTCACTAACAGAAGCTGTTTTTTCATATGCGCAGCTTTTATTTTCTATTGTTTTGTACTCTTTCCCACTTACTCCCGTAAGGTACATGCGAGCTGAAGGCGTCACTGCTGCGACCGAAATTTATTCTCCTCCCCACTCTGCTGTAGTTTTGTTTTTTCCTACATACGCGCAGCTGTCTTGTCTTGTGCTCTTTCCCACTTACTCCCCATAAGGCACATGCGAGCTGAAGGCGTCACTGCTGCGACCGAAATGTATTCTCCTCCCCACTCTGCTGTAGTTTTGTTTTTTCCTACATACACGCGCAGCTGCCTTGTCTTGTGCTCTTTCCCACTTACTCCCATAAGGCACATGCGAGCTGAAGGCGTCACTACTGCGACCGAAATTTATTCTCCTCCCCCCTTACTACCATAAGCTGTTTTTTTCATATGCATGGCTGCTGTAGTTTTATTTTTTTTCCTACATACGCGCAGCTGCCTTGTCTTGTGCTCTTTCCCACTTACTACCATAAGGCACATGCGAGCTGAAGGCGTCACTACTGCGACCGAAATTTATTCTCCTCCCCACTCTGCTGTAGTTTTGTTTTTTCCTACATACAGCGCAGCTGCCTTGTCTTGTGCTCTTTCCCACTTACTCCCATAAGGCACATGCGAGCTGAAGGCGTCACTACTGCGACCGAAATTTATTCTCCTCCCCCTTACTGTCCAAAGCTGTTTTTTTTTCTCTGCGCAGCTGCTTGTTTGCTCTTCCCATTCCCCGTATAGCCATATGTATGGCTCGCTACTGCGACCGAAATTTTTCCCCTCCCCCACTTACAGTCTTTTTTTCATATACGCGCAGCTGGTTTGTTTTGTCGTCTTTTTCACTTACTCCAGTAACGCACATGCGAGCTGAAGGCGTCACTACTGCGACCAAAATTTATTCCCCTCCCCCATCACTTCCATAAGCTGTTTTTTTCATATGCATATGTATGGCTGCTGTAGTTTTGTTATTTTTCTACATGCGCGCAGCTGCCTTGTGTTGTCCTCTTTCCCACTTACTCCCGTAAGGCACACGCGAGCTTAAGGCGTCACTACTGCGACCAAAATTTATTCCCCTCCCCATCACTTCCATAAGCTGTTTTTTCATATGCATGGCTGCTGTAGTTTTGTGTTTTTCCTACATGCGCTCAGCTGCCTTGTCTTGTGCTCTTTCCCACTTACTCCCGTAAGGCACATGCGAGCTGAAGGCGTCACTACTGCGACCGAAATTTATCCCCCTCCCCACTCCTAAAGCTGTTTTTCATATGTTTTGTTTTTCCTACATACGCGCAGCTGTCTTGTCTTGTGCTCTTTCCCACTTACTCCCATAAGGCACATGCGAGCTGAAGGCGTCACTGCTGCGACCGAAATTTATTCTCCTCCCCACTCTGCTGTAGTTTTGTTTTTTCCTTCATACGCGCAGCTGCTCTTGTCTTGTGCTCTTTCCCACTTACTCCCATAAGGCACATGCGAGCTGAAGGCGTCACTACTGCGACCGAAATTTATTCTCCTCCCCCCTTACTACCATAAGCTGTTTTTTCATATGTATGGCTGCTGTAGTTTTGTGTTTTTCCTACATACGCGCAGCTGGTTTGTGTTGTCGTCTTACCCACTTACTCCAGTAACGCACACGCGAACTGAAGGCGTCACTACTGCGACCAAAATTTATTCCCCTCCCCCATCACTTCCATAAGCTGTTTTTTCATATGCATGGCTGCTGTAGGTTTGTTTTTTTTTCATATGCAGAGCTGCGTAGTTTGATTTTTCCCCCTACATGCAAGCTGTTTTTTCATTACTGCGACCGAACCTTTTCCCCCCCCCTCTACATAAGCTGTTTTTCATATGCATGGCTGCTGTAGTTTTGTTTTTTTCCTACATGCGCGCAGCTGCCTTGTGTTGTGCTCTTTCCCATTTACTCTCGTAAGGCACATGCGAGCTGAAGGCGTCACTACTGCGACCAAAATTTATTCTCCTCCCCCTCACTTCCATAAGCTGTTTTTCCTTTTCATGTATTTTTGATGTAGTTTTGTTGTTTTTCCTACATACGCTCAGCTGTGTTGTGCTCTTTCCCACTTACTCCCCGTAAGGCACATGCCGGTGAAGGCGTCACTACTGCGACCGAATTTATTCCCCCCCCCTACTGCAGAAGCTGTATTTTTCATATGCTAAGATGTTTTTTGCTGGTTTAGTTTGCTTCTTTCCTACATACGCGCAGCTACTTTGTAAGGGAAAGATGGGAAGAGCTGAAGGCGTCACTACTGCGACCGAAAAAATTCCCCCCTTTTTTCATATGTATGGCTGTGTTTTTGTGTTTTTTCCTTACATACGCGCAGCTGGTTTGTGTTGTCCTCTTTCCCACTTAATCCCGTAAGGCACATGCGAGCTGAAGACGTCACTACTGCGACCGAAATTTATTCCCCCCCCTCACTAACATAAGCTGTTTTTTTCATATGCAGCTGCTGTAGTTTTGTTTTTTTCCTACATACGCGCAGCTGCCTTGTGTTGTGCTCTTTCCCACTTACTCCCAAGAAGGCACACGCGAGCTGAAGGCGTCACTACTGCGACCAAAATTTATTCCGGTCTTCCATATGCTTGGCTGAACTGGTTTTTTTTCCTAATGCGCGAGCTACTGCCTGAAATTTAGTTCCCCCCCTGCCTAATAGAATCTGCTTTTTACATATGCGCAGCTGCCTTGTTCTGCCCTCTTTCCCACTTACTCCAGTAAGGCACATGCGAGCTGAAGGCGTCACTACTGCAACCGAAATTTATTCCCCTCCCCCTTACTTCCATAAGCTGTTGTTTCATATGGCTGCTGTGTTTTGTTTTTTTCCTACATGCGCAGCAGTTGCCTTGTCTTGTGCTCTTTCCCCCCTTACTCCCATAAGGCACATGCGAGCTGAAGGCGTCACTACTGCGACGAAATTTCCCCCCCCCCACTTCCATAAACTGTTTTTTTCATATGGCACTGACTCTGTATTTGGCTCTTTCCCACTTATTCCTACATGTTCACAGCGAGCTGAAGGCGTCACTACTGCAACCAAAATTTATTCCCCTCCCCCTACTAACAAAAGCTGTTTTTTCATATGCACAGCTGCCTTAGTTTCTCGCCTTTCCCACTTAAAAACCTCACTTCCAGAAGTTGTTTTCTTCATATGCAGGGTTGTTTTTCTGCTGCAGTTTTGTTTTTTTTCCTACATACGCGTAGCTGCCTTGTTTTGCGCTCTTTTCCACGTACTCCAAATGTAGCGTAGCTGTAGGCGTCATTACTGCGACCGAAATTTATTCCCATCCCCCTCACTAACAGAAGCTGTTTTTTTCATATGCATGGCTGCTGTAGTTTTGCTCTTTCCCAATCCCTAAGGTACATGCGCGCTGAAAGCTTCACTACTGTGAAAATTGTCCCTCTTCCCCACTAAAAAAGAAGCTATTCCTTTCATATGCATGGCTGCTGTAGTTTTTTTTTCCTATATGCGAGCTGAAGGCGCCACTACTGCGACCGAAATTTATTCCCCTCCTCCCTCACTTCCATAAGCTGTTTTTTCATATGCATGGCTGCTGTAGTTTTGTTTTTTTTCATATGCAGGGCTGCTGTAATTTTGTTTTTTTCCTACATGCGAGCTGTAGGCGTCATTACTGCGACCGAAATTTATTCCCCTCCCCACTCACTAACAGAAGCTGTTTTTTCATATGCATGGCTGCTGTAGTTTTGTTATTTTCCTACATGCGCGCAGCTGCCTTGTGTTGTCCTCTTTCCCACTTATTCCCGTAAGGCACACGCGAGCTGAAGGCGTCACTACTGCGACCAACATTTAGTCCCCTCCCCCCTCACTTCCATAAGCTGTTTTTTCATATGCATGGCTGCTGTAGTTTTGTTTTTTTTCATATGCAGGGCTGCTGTAATTTTGTTTTTTTCCTACATGCGAGCTGTAGGCGTCATTACTGCGACCGAAATTTATTCCCCTCCCCACTCACTAACAGAAGCTGTTTTTTCATATGCATGGCTGCTGTAGTTTTGTTATTTTCCTACATGCGCGCAGCTGCCTTGTGTTGTCCTCTTTCCCACTTACTCCCGTAAGGCACACGCGAGCTGAAGGCGTCACTACTGCGACCAAAATTTAGTCCCCTCCCCCCTCACTTCCATAAGCTGTTTCTTTCATATGCATGGCTGCTGTAGTTTTTTTTTTCCTATATGCGAGCTGAAGGCGTCACTACAGCGACCGAAATTTTTTCTCCTCCCCACTCACTAACAGAAGCTGTTTTTTATATGCGCAGCTGCCTTGGTTTGTGCTCTTCCCACTCCCGTAGGCACATGCGAGCTGAAGGCGTCACTCAAAAAAAAAATTTTCCCCCCCCCCTCACTAACAGAAGCTATTTTCTTTCATATGCATGGCTGCTGTAGTTTTTTCCTATATGGAGCTGAAGGCGCCACTACTGCGACCGAAATTTATTCTCCACCCCCTCACTAACAGAAGCTGTTTTTTTATATGCGCAGCTGCCTTGTTTTGTGCTTTTTCCCACTTACTCCCGTAGGCACATGCGAGCTGAAGGCGTCACTACTGCGACCGAAAATTATTCCCCTCCCCACTCACTAACAGAAGCTGTTCTTTCATATGCATGGCTGCTGTAGTTTTTTTTCCTATATGCGAGCTGAAGGCGTCACTACTGCGACCGAAATTTTTTCTCCTCACCACTCACTAACAGAAGCTGTTTTTTTATATGCGCAGCTGCCTTGTTTTGTGTTCTTTCCCACTTACTCCCGTAGGCACATGCGAGCTGAAGGCGTCACTACTGCGACCGAATATTATTCCCCTCCCCACTCACTAACAGAAGCTGTTTCTTTCATATGCATGGCTGCTGCAGTTTTTTTTCCTACATGCGAGCTGTAGGCGTCATTACTGCAACCGAAATTTATTCCCCTCCCCACTCACAAACAGAAGCTGTTTTTTCATATGCATGGCTGCTGTAGTTTTGTTATTTTCCTACATGCGCGCAGCTGCCTTGAGTTGTCCTCTTTCCCACTTACTCCTGTAAGGCACACGCGAGCTGAAGGCGTCACTACTGCGACCAAAATTTATTCCCCTCCCCCCTCACTTCCATAAGCTGTTTTTTTTACGGGCTGCTTTCTTCATATACAGGGCTGTTTTTTTTGCTGCTGTAGTTATGTTGTTTTTTCCTGCATACGCGAAGCTGCCTTGTTTTGCGTTCTTTCCCATTTACCCCCGTAAGGCACATCCCTCTCACTTCCAGAAGCTGTTTTCTTCATATGCAGGGTTGTTTTTTCTGCTGCAGTTTTGTTGTTTTTTTTTTTTACTTACGCGTAGCTGCCTTGTTTTGCGCTCTTTCCCACGTACTCCCGTAGGGTATAGCCAAGGTGAACGCGTCGCTACTGCGACCGAAATTTATTCCCATCCCCCCTCACTAACAGAAGCTGTTTTTTCATATGCGCAGCTACCTTGTTTTGCACTCTTTCCCACTTAATCCCGTAAGGTACATGCGAGCTGAAAGCGTCACTGCTGCGACCGAAATTTATTCTCCTCCCCACTCTGCTGTAGTTTTGTTTTTTTCCTACATACGCGCAGCTGTCTTGTCTTGTGCTCTTTCCCACTTACTCCCATAAGGCACATGCGAGCTGAAGGCGTCACTGCTGCGACCGAAATGTATTCTCCTCCCCACTCTGCTGTAGTTTGTTTTTTTTTTTCCTACATACGCGCAGCTGCCTTGTCTTGTGCTCTTTCCCACTTACTCCCATAAGGCACATGCGAGCTGAAGGCGTCACTACTGCGACCGAAATTTATTCTCCTCCCCCCTACTACCATAAGCTGTTTTTTTTCATATGCATGGCTGCTGTGTTTTTTTTTTTCCTACATACGCGCAGCTGCCTTGTCTTGTGCTCTTTCCCACTTACTACCATAAGGCACATGCGAGCTGAAGGCGTCACTGCTGCGACCGAAATTTATTCTCCTCCCCACTCTGCTGTAGTTTTGTTTTTTTCCTACATACGCGCAGCTGTCTTGTCTTGTGCTCTTTCCCACTTACTCCCATAAGGCACATGCGAGCTGAAGGCGTCACTACTGCGACCGAAATTTATTCTCCTCCCCACTCTGCTGTAGTTTTGTTTTTTTCCTACATACGCGCAGCTGCCTTGTCTTGTGCTCTTTCCCACTTACTCCCATAAGGCACATGCGAGCTGAAGGCGTCACTACTGCGACCGAAATTTATTCTCCTCCCCCCTTACTACCATAAGCTGTTTTTTTCATATGTATGGCTGCTGTAGTTTTGTGTTTTTCCTACATACGCGCAGCTGGTTTGTGTTGTCGTCTTACCCACTTACTCCAGTAACGCACACGCGAGCTGAAGGCGTCACTACTGCGACCAAAATTTATTCCCCTCCCCCATCACTTCCATAAGCTGTTTTTTTCATATGCATGGCTGCTGTAGTTTTGTTATTTTCCTACATGCGCGCAGCTGCCTTGAGTTGTCCTCTTTCCCACTTACTCCTGTAAGGCACACGCGAGCTGAAGGCGTCACTACTGCGACCAAAATTTATTCCCCTCCCCCCTCACTACCATAAGCTGTTTTTTTTACGGGCTGCTTTCTTCATATACAGGGCTTTTTTTTGCTGCTGTAGTTATGTTGTTTTTTCCTGCATACGCGAAGCTGCCTTGTTTTGCGTTCTTTCCCATTTACCCCCGTAAGGCACATCCCTCTCACTTCCAGAAGCTGTTTTCTTCATATGCAGGGTTGTTTTTTCTGCTGCAGTTTTGTTGTTTTTTTACTTACGCGTAGCTGCCTTGTTTTGCGCTCTGTCCCACGTACTCCCAGGTAAGATAGCCAAGGTGAACGCGTCGCTACTGCGACCGAAATTTATTACCATCCCCCCTCACTAACAGAAGCTGTTTTTTCATATGCGCAGCTACCTTGTTTTGCGCTCTTTCCCACTTAATCCCGTAAGGTACATGCGAGCTGAAGGCGTCACTACTGCGACCAAAATTTATTCCCCTCCCCCATCACTTCCATAAGTTGTTTTTTTCATATGTATGGCTGCTGTAGTTTTGTTATTTTTCTACATGCGCGCAGCTGCCTTGTGTTGTCCTCTTTCCCACTTACTCCCGTAAGGCACACGCGAGCTTAAGGCGTCACTACTGCGACCAAAATTTATTCCCCTCCCCCATCACTTCCATAAGCTGTTTTTTCATATACATGGCCGCTGTAGTTTTTTTTCCTACATGCGCTCAGCTGCCTTGTATTGTCCTCTTTCCCACTTACTCCCGTAAAGCACATGCGAGCTGAAGGCGTCACTGCTGCGACCGAAATTTATGCTCCTCCCCACTCTGCTGTAGTTTTGTTTTTTTCCTACATACGCGCAGCTGTCTTGTCTTGTGCTCTTTCCCACTTACTCCCATAAGGCACATGCGAGCTGAAGGCGTCACTGCTGCGACCGAAATGTATTCTCCTCCCCACTCTGCTGTAGTTTTGTTTTTTTCCTACATACGCGCAGCTGCCTTGTCTTGTGCTCTTTCCCACTTACTCCCATAAGGCACATGCGAGCTGAAGGCGTCACTACTGGGACCGAAATTTATTCTCCTCCCCCCTTACTACCATAAGCTGTTTTTTTTCATATGTATGGCTGCTGTAGTTTTGTGTTTTTCCTACATACGCGCAGCTGGTTTGTGTTGTCGTCTTACCCACTTACTCCAGTAACGCACACGCGAACTGAAGGCGTCACTACTGCGACCAAAATTTATTCCCCTCCCCCATCACTTCCATAAGCTGTTTTTTCATATGCATGGCTGCTGTAGGTTTGTTTTTTTTTCATATGCAGGGCTGCTGTAGTTTTGTTTTTTTCCTACATGCGAGCTGTAGGCGTCATTACTGCGACCGATATTTATCCCCCCCCCCCACTTCCATAAGCTGTTTTTTTCATATGCATGGCTGCTGTAGTTTTGTTATTTTCCTACATGCGCGCAGCTGCCTTGAGTTGTCCTCTTTCCCACTTACTCCTGTAAGGCACACGCGAGCTGAAGGCGTCACTACTGCGACCAAAATTTATTCCCCCCCCCACACTTCCATAAGCTGTTTTTTTTTTTCATATGTATGGCTGATGTAGTTTTGGTTTATCCTACATACGTTGTGTTGTCCTCTTTCCCACTTACTCCAGTAAGGCACATGCGAGCTGAAGACGTCGCTACTGTGACTGAAATTTATTCCACTCCCCCCTACTAACATACGCTGTTTTTTTCATATGCGCAGCTGCCTTGGTTTGCGCTCCTTCCCACGCACTCCCGTAAGGCACAGCTGAGTTGAACGCGTCGCTACTGCGACCGATATTTATCCCCCCCCCACTACCATACACTGTTTTTTTCATATGTGCAGCTACCTTGTTTTGCGCTCTTTCCCACTTATTCCCGTAAGGCACAAGCGAGCTGAAGGCGTCACTACTGCGACCAAAATTTATTCCCCTCCTCCCTCACTTCCAAAAGCTGTTTTTTCATATGCATGGCTGCTGTAGTTTTGTTTTTTTTCATACGCATGGCTGCTGTAGTTTTGTTTTTTTCCTACATGCGAGCTGTAGGCGTCATTACTGCAACCGAAATTTATTCCCCTCCCCACTCACTAACAGAAGCTGTTTTTTCATATGCATGGCTGCTGTAGTTTTGTTATTTTCCTACATGCGCGCAGCTGCCTTGTGTTGTCCTCTTTCCCACTTATTCCCGTAAGGCACACGCGAGCTGAAGGCGTCACTACTGCGACCAAAATGTAGTCCCCTCCCCCCTCACTTCCTTAAGCTGTTTTTTCATATGCATGGCTGCTGTAGTTTTGTTTTTTTCATATGCAGGGCTGCTGTAGTTTTGTTTTTGTTCCTACATGCGAGCTGTAGGCGTCATTACTGCAACCGAAATTTATTCCCCTCCCCACTCACTAACAGAAGCTGTTTTTTCATATGCATGGCTGCTGTAGTTTTGTTATTTTCCTACATGCGCGCAGCTGCCTTGTGTTGTCCTCTTTCCCACTTACTCCCGTACGGCACACGCGAGCTGAAGGCGTCACTACTGCGACCAAAATTTAGTCCCCTCCCCCCTCACTTCCATAAGCTGTTTCTTTCATATGCATGGCTGCTGTAGTTTTTTTTCCTATATGCGAGCTGAAGGCGTCACTACTGCGACCGAAATTTTTTCTCCTCCCCACTCACTAACAGAAGCTGTTTTTTTATATGCGCAGCTGCCTTGGTTTGTGCTCTTTCCCACTTACTCCCGTAGGCACATGCGAGCTTAAGGCGTCACTACTGCGACCGAAAATTATTCCCCTCCCCACTCACTAACAGAAGCTGTTTCTTTCATATGCATGGCTGCTGTAGTTTTTTTTTCCTATATGCGAGCTGAAGGCGCCACTACTGCGACCGAAATTTATTCTCCACCCCCTCACTAACAGAAGCTGTTTTTTTTTTTCATATTCGCAGCTGCCCTGTCTTGTGCTCTTTTCCACTTACTCCCGTAGCCACATGCGAACTGAAGGCGTCACTACTGCGACCGAAATTTTTTCTCCTCCCCACTCACTAACAGAAGCTGTTTTTTTATATGCGCAGCTGCCTTGTTTTGTGCTCTTTCCCACTTACTCCCGTAGGCACATGCGAGCTGAAGGCGTCACTACTGCGACCGAAAATTATTCCCCTCCCCACTCACTAACAGAAGCTGTTCTTTCATATGCATGGCTGCTGTAGTTTTTTTTCCTATATGCGAGCTGAAGGCGTCACTACTGCGACCGAAATTTTTTCTCCTCCCCACTCACTAACAGAAGCTGTTTTTTTATATGCGCAGCTGCCTTGTTTTGTGTTCTTTCCCACTTACTCCCGTAGGCACATGCGAGCTGAAGGCGTCACTACTGCGACCGAATATTATTCCCCTCCCACTCACTAACAGAAGCTGTTTCTTTCATATGCATGGCTGCTGCAGTTTTTTTTCCTATATGCGAGCTGAAGGCGTCACTACTGCGACCGAAATTTTTTCTCCTCCCCACTCACTAACAGAAGCTGTTTTTATATGTGCGCAGCTGCCTTGTTTTGTGCTCTTTCCCACTTACTCCCATAAGCCACAACTGAGTTGAACGCGTCGCTACTGCGACCGATATTTATTCCCCTCCCTCCCCAACTACCATAAGCTGTTTTTTTACGGGCTGCTTTCTTCATATACAGGGCTGATTTTTTTGCTGCTGTAGTTATGTTGTTTTTTCCTGCATACGCGAAGCTGCCTTGTTTTGCGTTCTTTCCCATTTACCCCCGTAAGGAACATCCCTCTCACTTCCAGAAGCTGTTTTCTTCATATGCAGGGTTGTTTTTTCTGCTGCAGTTTTGTTGTTTTTTTTTTACTTACGCGTAGCTGCCTTGTTTTGCGCTCTTTCCCACGTACTCCCGTAGGGTATAGCCAAGGTGAACGCGTCGCTACTGCGACCGAAATTTATTACCATCCCCCTCACTAACAGAAGCTGTTTTTTCATATGCGCAGCTACCTTGTTTTGCGCTCTTTCCCATTAATCCCGTAAGGTACATGCGAGCTGAAGGCGTCACTACTGCGACCAAAATTTATTCCCTCTCCCCATCACTTCCATAAGCTGTTTTTTTCATATGTATGGCTGCTGTAGTTTTGTTATTTTTCTATATGCGCGCAGCTGCCTTGTGTTGTCCTCTTTCCCACTTACTCCCGTAAGGCACACGCGAGCTTAAGGCGTCACTACTGCGACCAAAATTTATTCCCCTCCCCCATCACTTCCATAAGCTGTTTTTTCATATACATGGCCGCTGTAGTTTTTTTTTCCTACATGCGCTCAGCTGCCTTGTATTGTCCTCTTTCCCACTTACTCCCGTAAAGCACATGCGAGCTGAAGGCGTCACTGCTGCGACCGAAATTTATGCTCCTCCCCACTCTGCTGTAGTTTTGTTTTTTTCCTACATACGCGCAGCTGTCTTGTCTTGTGCTCTTTCCCACTTACTCCCATAAGGCACATGCGAGCTGAAGGCGTCACTGCTGCGACCGAAATGTATTCTCCTCCCCACTCTGCTGTAGTTTTGTTTTTCCTACATACGCGCAGCTGCCTTGTCTTGTGCTCTTTCCCACTTACTCCCATAAGGCACATGCGAGCTGAAGGCGTCACTACTGCGACCGAAATTTATTCTCCTCCCCCTTACTACCATAAGCTGTTTTTTTCATATGTATGGCTGCTGTAGTTTTGTGTTATTCCTACATACGCGCAGCTGCCTTGTCTTGTGCTCTTTCCCCTTTTACTCCCATAAGGCACATGCGAGTTGAACGCGTCGCTACTGCGACCAAAATGTATCCCCCTCCCCCACGCACTTCCAGAAGCTGTTTTTTTCATATGCATGGCTGCTGTAGTTTTATTTTTTTTCCTACATACGCGCAGCTGCCTTGTCTTGTGCTCTTTCCCACTTACTACCATAAGGCACATGCGAGCTGAAGGCGTCACTGCTGCGACCGAAATTTATTCTCCTCCCCACTCTGCTGTAGTTTTGTTTTTTTCCTACATACGCGCAGCTGTCTTGTCTTGTGCTCTTTCCCACTTACTCCCATAAGGCACATGCGAGCTGAAGGCGTCACTGCTGCGACCGAAATGTATTCTCCTCCCCACTCTGCTGTAGTTTTGTTTTTTCCTACATACGCGCAGCTGCCTTGTCTTGTGCTCTTTCCCACTTACTCCCATAAGGCACATGCGAGCTGAAGGCGTCACTGCTGCGACCGAAATGTATTCTCCTCCCCACTCTGCTGTAGTTTTGTTTTTTCCTACATACGCGCAGCTGCCTTGTCTTGTGCTCTTTCCCACTTACTCCCATAAGGCACATGCGAGCTGAAGGCGTCACTACTGCGACCGAAATTTATTCTCCTCCCCCCTTACTACCATAAGCTGTTTTTTTCATATGTATGGCTGCTGTAGTTTTGTGTTTTTCCTACATACGCGCAGCTGGTTTGTGTTGTCGTCTTACCCACTTACTCCAGTAACGCACACGCGAGCTGAAGGGATCACTACTGCGACCAAAATTGATCCCCCTCCCCATCACTTCCATTAGCTGTTTTTTCATATGCATGGCTGCGGTAGGTTTGTTTTTTTTTCATATGCAGGGCTGCTGTAGTTTTGGTTTTTTCCTACATGCGAGCTGTAGGCGTCATTATTGCGACCGATATTTATTCCCGTAATTCCCGTTATTCCCGTATTTACCCCCGTAAGGCACATCCCTCTCACTTCCAGAAGCTGTTTTCTTCATATGCAGGGTTGTTTTTTCTGCTGCAGTTTTGTTGTTTTTTTTTTACTTACGCGTAGCTGCCTTGTTTTGCGCTCTGTCCCACGTACTCCCCGTAGGGTATAGCCAAGGTGAACGCGTCGCTACTGCGACCGAAATTTATTCCCATCCCCCTCACTAACAGAAGCTGTTTTTTCATATGCGCAGCTACCTTGTTTTGCGCTCTTTCCCACTTAATCCCGTAAGGTACATGCGAGCTGAAGGCGTCACTACTGCGACCAAAATTTATTCCCCTCCCCATCACTTCCATAAGCTGTTTTTTCATATGTATGGCTGCTGTAGTTTTGTTATTTTTCTATATGCGCGCAGCTGCCTTGTGTTGTCCTCTTTCCCGCTTACTCCCGTAAGGCACACGCGAGCTTAAGGCGTCACTACTGCGACCAAAATTTATTCCCCTCCCCCATCACTTCCATAAGCTGTTTTTTCATATACATGGCCGCTGTAGTTTTTTTTCCTACATGCGCTCAGCTGCCTTGTATTGTCCTCTTTCCCACTTACTCCCGTAAAGCACATGCGAGCTGAAGGCGTCACTGCTGCGACCGAAATTTATGCTCCTCCCCACTCTGCTGTAGTTTTGTTTTTTTCCTACATACGCGCAGCTGTCTTGTCTTGTGCTCTTTCCCACTTACTCCCATAAGGCACATGCGAGCTGAAGGCGTCACTGCTGCGACCGAAATTTATTCTCCTCCCCACTCTGCTGTAGTTTTGTTTTTTTTCCTACATACGCGCAGCTGCCTTGTCTTGTGCTCTTTCCCACCTACTCCCATAAGGCACATGCGAGCTGAAGGCGTCACTGCTGCGACCGAAATGTATTCTCCTCCCCACTCTGCTGTAGTTTTGTTTTTTCCTACATACGCGCAGCTGCCTTGTCTTGTGCTCTTTCCCACTTACTCCCATAAGGCACATGCGTCACTACTGCGACCGAAATTTATTCTCCTCCCCCCTTACTACCATAAGCTGTTTTTTTCATATGTATGGCTGCTGTAGTTTTGTTTTTTTCATATGCAGGGCTACTGTAGTTTTGTTTTTGTTCCTACATGCGAGCTGTAGGCGTCATTACTGCAACCGAAATTTATTCCCCTCCCCACTTACTAACAGAAGCTGTTTTTTCATATGCATGGCTGCTGTAGTTTTGTTATTTTCCTACATGCGCGCAGCTGCCTTGTGTTGTCCTCTTTCAAACTTACTCCCGTAAGTCACACGCGAGCTGAAGGCGTCACTACTGCGACCAAAATTTAGTCCCCTCCCCCCTCACTTCCATAAGCTGTTTTTTCATATACATGGCCGTTGCAGTTTTTTTTGTATTGTCTTTTGTATTGTCCTCTTTCCCACTTACTCCCGTAAAGCACATGCGAGCTGAAGGCGTCACTGCTGCGACCGAAATTTATTCTCCTCCCCACTCTGCTGTAGTTTTGTTTTTTTTCCTACATACGCGCAGCTGCCTTGTCTTGTGCTCTTTCCCACCTACTCCCATAAGGCACATGCGAGCTGAAGGCGTCACTGCTGCGACCGAAATGTATTCTCCTCCCCACTCTGCTGTAGTTTTGTTTTTTCCTACATACGCGCAGCTGCCTTGTCTTGTGCTCTTTCCCACTTACTCCCATAAGGCACATGCGTCACTACTGCGACCGAAATTTATTCTCCTCCCCCCTTACTACCATAAGCTGTTTTTTTCATATGTATGGCTGCTGTAGTTTTGTGTTATTCCTACATACGCGCAGCTGCCTTGTCTTGTGCTCTTTCCCCTTTTACTCCCATAAGGCACATGCGAGTTGAACGCGTCGCTACTGCGACCAAAATGTATCCCCCTCCCCCACGCACTTCCAGAAGCTGTTTTTTTCATATGCATGGCTGCTGTAGTTTTATTTTTTTTCCTACATACGCGCAGCTGCCTTGTCTTGTGCTCTTTCCCACTTACTACCATAAGGCACATGCGAGCTGAAGGCGTCACTGCTGCGACCGAAATTTATTCTCCTCCCCACTCTGCTGTAGTTTTGTTTTTTTTCCTACATACGCGCAGCTGTCTTGTCTTGTGCTCTTTCCCACTTACTCCCATAAGGCACATGCGAGCTGAAGGCGTCACTACTGCGACCGAAATTTATTCTCCTCCCCACTCTGCTGTAGTTTTGTTTGTTTCCTACATACGCGCAGCTGCCTTGTCTTGTGCTCTTTCCCACTTACTCCCATAAGGCACATGCGAGCTGAAGGCGTCACTACTGCGACCGAAATTTATTCTCCTCCCCCCTTACTACCATAAGCTGTTTTTTTCATATGTATGGCTGCTGTAGTTTTGTGTTTTTCCTACATACGCGCAGCTGGTTTGTGTTGTCGTCTTACCCACTTACTCCAGTAACGCACACGCGAGCTGAAGGGATCACTACTGCGACCAAAATTGATCCCCCTCCCCCATCACTTCCATTAGCTGTTTTTTCATATGCATGGCTGCGGTAGGTTTGTTTTTTTTTCATATGCAGGGCTGCTGTAGTTTTGGTTTTTTCCTACATGCGAGCTGTAGGCGTCATTATTGCGACCGATATTTATTCCCGTAATTCCCGTTATTCCCGTATTTACCCCCGTAAGGCACATCCCTCTCACTTCCAGAAGCTGTTTTCTTCATATGCAGGGTTGTTTTTTCTGCTGCAGTTTTGTTGTTTTTTTTTTACTTACGCGTAGCTGCCTTGTTTTGCGCTCTGTCCCACGTACTCCCGTAGGGTATAGCCAAGGTGAACGCGTCGCTACTGCGACCGAAATTTATTCCCATCCCCCCTCACTAACAGAAGCTGTTTTTTCATATGCGCAGCTACCTTGTTTTGCGCTCTTTCCCACTTAATCCCGTAAGGTACATGCGAGCTGAAGGCGTCACTACTGCGACCAAAATTTATTCCCCTCCCCCATCACTTCCATAAGCTGTTTTTTTCATATGTATGGCTGCTGTAGTTTTGTTATTTTTCTACATGCGCGCAGCTGCCTTGTGTTGTCCTCTTTCCCACTTACTCCCGTAAGGCACACGCGAGCTTAAGGCGTCACTACTGCGACCAAAATTTATTCCCCTCCCCCATCACTTCCATAAGCTGTTTTTTTCATATGTATGGCTGCTGTAGTTTTGTGTTTTTCCTACATACGCGCAGCTGCCTTGTCTTGTGCTCTTTCCCACTTACTCCCATAAGGCACATGCGAGCTGAAGGCGTCACTACTGCGACCGAAATTTATTCTCCTCCCCCCTTACTACCATAAGCTGTTTTTTTCATATGTATGGCTGCTGTAGTTTTGTGTTATTCCTACATACGCGCAGCTGCCTTGTCTTGTGCTCTTTCCCACTTACTCCCATAAGGCACATGCGAGCTGAAGGCGTCACTACTGCGACCGAAATTTATTCTCCTCCCCCCTTACTACCATAAGCTGTTTTTTTCATATGTATGGCTGCTGTAGTTTTGTGTTATTCCTACATACGCGCAGCTGCCTTGTCTTGTGCTCTTTCCCCTTTTACTTCCATAAGGCACATGCGAGTTGAACGCGTCGCTACTGCGACCAAAATGTATCCCCCTCCCCCACGCACTTCCAGAAGCTGTTTTTTTCATATGCATGGCTGCTGTAGTTTTATTTTTTTTCCTACATACGCGCAGCTGCCTTGTCTTGTGCTCTTTCCCACTTACTACCATAAGGCACACGCGAGCTGAAGGCGTCACTACTGCGACCAAAATTTATTCCCCCCCCCACACTTCCATAAGCTGTTTTTTTTTTCATATGTATGGCTGATGTAGTTTTGGTTTATCCTACATACGTTGTGTTGTCCTCTTTCCCACTTACTCCAGTAAGGCACATGCGAGCTGAAGACGTCACTACTGTGACTGAACTTTATTCCCCTCCCCCCTACTAACAGAAGCTGTTTATTTTCATATGCGCAGCTGCCTTGGTTTGCGCTCCTTTCCACTTACTCCCGTAAGGCACATGCGAGCTGAAGGCGTCACTACTGCGACCGAAATATATTCCCCCCCCCCCTGTTTTTTCATATGTATGGCTGCTGTAGTTTTGTGTTTTTCCTATATACGCGCAGCTGGTTTGTGTTGTCCTCTTTCCCACTTACTCCAGTAAGGCACATGCGAGCTGAAGACGTCACTACTGTGACTGAAATATATTCCCCTCCCCATCACTTCCATAAGCTGTTTTTTTCATATGTATGGCTGCTGTAGTTTTGTGTTTTTCCTACATACGCGCAGCTGGTTTGTGTTGTCCTCTTACCCACTTACTCCAGTAACGCACACGCGAGCTGAAGGCGTCACTACTGCGACCAAAATTTATTCCCCTCCCCCCTCACTTCCATAAACTGTTTTTTTTTCATATGTATGGCTGATGTAGTTTTGTTTTTTCCTACATACGCGCAGCTGCCTTGTGTTGTCCTCTTTCCCACTTACTCCAGTAAGGCACATGCGAGCTGAAGACGTCGCTACTGTGACTGAAATTTATTCCACTCCCCCCTACTAACAGACGCTGTTTTTTTCATATGCGCAGCTGCCTTGGTTTGCGCTCCTTCCCACGCACTCCCGTAAGGCACAGCTGAGTTGAACGCGTCGCTACTGCGACCGATATTTATCCCCCCCCCACTACCATACACTGTTTTTTTCATATGTGCAGCTACCTTGTTTTGCGCTCTTTCCCACTTATTCCCGTAAGGCACAAGCGAGCTGAAGGCGTCACTACTGCGACCAAAATTTATTCCCCTCCTCCCTCACTTCCATAAGCTGTTTTTTCATATGCATGGCTGCTGTAGTTTTGTTTTTTTTCATATGCATGGCTGCTGTAGTTTTGTTTTTTTCCTACATGCGAGCTGTAGGCGTCATTACTGCAACCGAAATTTATTCCCCTCCCCACTCACTAACAGAAGCTGTTTTTTCATATGCATGGCTGCTGTAGTTTTGTTATTTTCCTACATGCGCGCAGCTGCCTTGTGTTGTCCTCTTTCCCACTTACTCCCGTACGGCACACGCGAGCTGAAGGCGTCACTACTGCGACCAAAATTTAGTCCCCTCCCCCCTCACTTCCTTAAGCTGTTTTTTCATATGCATGGCTGCTGTAGTTTTGTTTTTTTCATATGCAGGGCTGCTGTAGTTTTGTTTTTGTTCCTACATGCGAGCTGTAGGCGTCATTACTGCAACCGAAATTTATTCCCCTCCCCACTCACTAACAGAAGCTGTTTTTTCATATGCATGGCTGCTGTAGTTTTGTTATTTTCCTACATGCGCGCAGCTGCCTTGTGTTGTCCTCTTTCCCACTTACTCCCGTACGGCACACGCGAGCTGAAGGCGTCACTTCTGCGACCAAAATGTAGTCCCCTCCCCCCTCACTTCCTTAAGCTGTTTTTTCATATGCATGGCTGCTGTAGTTTTGTTTTTTTCATATGCAGGGCTGCTGTAGTTTTGTTTTTGTTCCTACATGCGAGCTGTAGGCGTCATTACTGCAACCGAAATTTATTCCCCTCCCCACTCACTAACAGAAGCTGTTTTTTCATATGCATGGCTGCTGTAGTTTTGTTATTTTCCTACATGCGCGCAGCTGCCTTGTGTTGTCCTCTTTCCCACTTACTCCCGTACGGCACACGCGAGCTGAAGGCGTCACTACTGCGACCAAAATTTAGTCCCCTCCCCCCTCACTTCCATAAGCTGTTTCTTTCATATGCATGGCTGCTGTAGTTTTTTTTTCCTATATGCGAGCTGAAGGCGTCACTACTGCGACCGAAATTTTTTCTCCTCCCCACTCACTAACAGAAGCTGTTTTTTTATATGCGCAGCTGCCTTGGTTTGTGCTCTTTCCCACTTACTCCCGTAGGCACATGCGAGCTTAAGGCGTCACTACTGCGACCGAAAATTATTCCCCTCCCCACTCACTAACAGAAGCTGTTTCTTTCATATGCATGGCTGCTGTAGTTTTTTTTCCTATATGCGAGCTGAAGGCGCCACTACTGCGACCGAAATTTATTCTCCACCCCCTCACTAACAGAAGCTGTTTTTTTTTTCATATTCGCAGCTGCCCTGTCTTGTGCTCTTTTCCACTTACTCCCGTAGCCACATGCGAACTGAAGGCGTCACTACTGCGACCGAAATTTTTTCTCCTCCCCACTCACTAACAGAAGCTGTTTTTTTATATGCGCAGCTGCCTTGTTTTGTGCTCTTTCCCACTTACTCCCGTAGGCACATGCGAGCTGAAGGCGTCACTACTGCGACCGAAAATTATTCCCCTCCCCACTCACTAACAGAAGCTGTTCTTTCATATGCATGGCTGCTGTAGTTTTTTTTCCTATATGCGAGCTGAAGGCGTCACTACTGCGACCGAAATTTTTTCTCCTCCCCACTCACTAACAGAAGCTGTTTTTTTATATGCGCAGCTGCCTTGTTTTGTGTTCTTTCCCACTTACTCCCGTAGGCACATGCGAGCTGAAGGCGTCACTACTGCGACCGAATATTATTCCCCTCCCCACTCACTAACAGAAGCTGTTTCTTTCATATGCATGGCTGCTGCAGTTTTTTTTCCTATATGCGAGCTGAAGGCGTCACTACTGCGACCGAAATTTTTTCTCCTCCCCACTCACTAACAGAAGCTGTTTTTTTATATGCGCAGCTGCCTTGTTTTGTGCTCTTTCCCACTTACTCCCATAAGCCACAACTGAGTTGAACGCGTCGCTACTGCGACCGATATTTATTCCCCTCCCTCCCCAACTACCATAAGCTGTTTTTTTACGGGCTGCTTTCTTCATATACAGGGCTGTTTTTTTTGCTGCTGTAGTTATGTTGTTTTTTCCTGCATACGCGAAGCTGCCTTGTTTTGCGTTCTTTCCCATTTACCCCCGTAAGGCACATCCCTCTCACTTCCAGAAGCTGTTTTCTTCATATGCAGGGTTGTTTTTTCTGCTGCAGTTTTGTTGTTTTTTTTTTACTTACGCGTAGCTGCCTTGTTTTGCGCTCTTTCCCACGTACTCCCGTAGGGTATAGCCAAGGTGAACGCGTCGCTACTGCGACCGAAATTTATTACCATCCCCCCTCACTAACAGAAGCTGTTTTTTCATATGCGCAGCTACCTTGTTTTGCGCTCTTTCCCACTTAATCCCGTAAGGTACATGCGAGCTGAAGGCGTCACTACTGCGACCAAAATTTATTCCCCTCCCCCATCACTTCCATAAGCTGTTTTTTTCATATGTATGGCTGCTGTAGTTTTGTTATTTTTCTATATGCGCGCAGCTGCCTTGTGTTGTCCTCTTTCCCACTTACTCCCGTAAGGCACACGCGAGCTTAAGGCGTCACTACTGCGACCAAAATTTATTCCCCTCCCCCATCACTTCCATACGCTGTTTTTTCATATACATGGCCGCTGTAGTTTTTTTTCCTACATGCGCTCAGCTGCCTTGTATTGTCCTCTTTCCCACTTACTCCCGTAAAGCACATGCGAGCTGAAGGCGTCACTGCTGCGACCGAAATTTATGCTCCTCCCCACTCTGCTGTAGTTTTGTTTTTTTCCTACATACGCGCAGCTGTCTTGTCTTGTGATCTTTCCCACTTACTCCCATAAGGCACATGCGAGCTGAAGGCGTCACTGCTGCGACCGAAATGTATTCTCCTCCCCACTCTGCTGTAGTTTTGTTTTTTCCTACATACGCGCAGCTGCCTTGTCTTGTGCTCTTTCCCACTTACTCCCATAAGGCACATGCGAGCTGAAGGCGTCACTACTGCGACCGAAATTTATTCTCCTCCCCCCTTACTACCATAAGCTGTTTTTTTCATATGTATGGCTGCTGTAGTTTTGTGTTATTCCTACATACGCGCAGCTGCCTTGTCTTGTGCTCTTTCCCCTTTTACTCCCATAAGGCACATGCGAGTTGAACGCGTCGCTACTGCGACCAAAATGTATCCCCCTCCCCCACGCACTTCCAGAAGCTGTTTTTTTCATATGCATGGCTGCTGTAGTTTTATTTTTTTTCCTACATACGCGCAGCTGCCTTGTCTTGTGCTCTTTCCCACTTACTACCATAAGGCACATGCGAGCTGAAGGCGTCACTGCTGCGACCGAAATTTATTCTCCTCCCCACTCTGCTGTAGTTTTGTTTTTTTCCTACATACGCGCAGCTGTCTTGTCTTGTGCTCTTTCCCACTTACTCCCATAAGGCACATGCGAGCTGAAGGCGTCACTACTGCGACCGAAATTTATTCTCCTCCCCACTCTGCTGTAGTTTTGTTTTTTTCCTACATACGCGGAGCTGCCTTGTCTTGTGCTCTTTCCCACTTACTCCCATAAGGCACATGCGAGCTGAAGGCGTCACTACTGCGACCGAAATTTATTCTCCTCCCCCCTTACTACCATAAGCTGTTTTTTTCATATGTATGGCTGCTGTAGTTTTGTGTTTTTCCTACATACGCGCAGCTGGTTTGTGTTGTCGTCTTACCCACTTACTCCAGTAACGCACACGCGAGCTGAAGGGATCACTACTGCGACCAAAATTGATCCCCCTCCCCCATCACTTCCATTAGCTGTTTTTTCATATGCATGGCTGCGGTAGGTTTGTTTTTTTTTCATATGCAGGGCTGCTGTAGTTTTGGTTTTTTCCTACATGCGAGCTGTAGGCGTCATTATGGCGACCGATATTTATTCCCGTAATTCCCGTTATTCCCGTATTTACCCCCGTAAGGCACATCCCTCTCACTTCCAGAAGCTGTTTTCTTCATATGCAGGGTTGTTTTTTCTGCTGCAGTTTTGTTGTTTTTTTTTTACTTACGCGTAGCTGCCTTGTTTTGCGCTCTGTCCCATTTACTCCCGTAGGGTATAGCCAAGGTGAACGCGTCGCTACTGCGACCGAAATTTATTCCCATCCCCCCTCACTAACAGAAGCTGTTTTTTCATATGCGCAGCTACCTTGTTTTGCGCTCTTTCCCACTTAATCCCGTAAGGTACATGCGAGCTGAAGGCGTCACTACTGCGACCAAAATTTATTCCCCTCCCCCATCACTTCCATAAGCTGTTTTTTTCATATGTATGGCTGCTGTAGTTTTGTTATTTTTCTACATGCGCGCAGCTGCCTTGTGTTGTCCTCTTTCCCACTTACTCCCGTAAGGCACACGCGAGCTTAAGGCGTCACTACTGCGACCAAAATTTATTCCCCTCCCCCATCACTTCCATAAGCTGTTTTTTTCATATGTATGGCTGCTGTAGTTTTGTGTTTTTCCTACATACGCGCAGCTGCCTTGTCTTGTGCTCTTTCCCACTTACTCCCATAAGGCACATGCGAGTTGAACGCGTCGCTACTGCGACCGAAATGTATCCCCCTCCCCCACTCACTTCCAGAAGCTGTTTTTTTCATATGCATGGCTGCTGTAGTTTTATTTTTTTTCCTACATACGCGTGCTCTTTCCCACTTACTACCATAAGGCACATGCGAGCTGAAGGCGTCACTGCTGCGACCGAAATTTATTCTCCTCCCCACTCTGCTGTAGTTTTGTTTTTTTCCTTCATACGCGCAGCTGTCTTGTCTTGTGCTCTTTCCCACTTACTCCCATAAGGCACATGCGAGCTGAAGGCGTCACTACTGCGACCGAAATTTATTCTCCTCCCCCCTTACTACCATAAGCTGTTTTTTTCATATGTATGGCTGCTGTAGTTTTGTGTTTTTCCTACATACGCGCAGCTGGTTTGTGTTGTCGTCTTACCCACTTACTCCAGTAACGCACACGCGAACTGAAGGCGTCACTACTGCGACCAAAATTTATTCCCCTCCCCCATCACTTCCATAAGCTGTTTTTTCATATGCATGGCTGCTGTAGGTTTGTTTTTTTTTTCATATGCAGGGCTGCTGTAGTTTTGTTTTTTTCCTACATGCGAGCTGTAGGCGTCATTACTGCGACCGATATTTATTCCCCCCCCACTTCCATAAGCTATTTTTTTCATATGCATGGCTGCTGTAGTTTTGTTATTTTCCTACATGCGCGCAGCTGCCTTGAGTTGTCCTCTTTCCCACTTACTCCTGTAAGGCACACGCGAGCTGAAGGCGTCACTACTGCGACCAAAATTTATTCCCCCCCCCACACTTCCATAAGCTGTTTTTTTTTTTCATATGTATGGCTGATGTAGTTTTGGTTTATCCTACATACGTTGTGTTGTCCTCTTTCCCACTTACTCCAGTAAGGCACATGCGAGCTGAAGACGTCACTACTGTGACTGAACTTTATTCCCCTCCCCCCTACTAACAGAAGCTGTTTATTTTCATATGCGCAGCTGCCTTGGTTTGCGCTCCTTTCCACTTACTCCCGTAAGGCACATGCGAGCTGAAGGCGTCACTACTGCGACCGAAATATATTCCCCTCCCCCCTTACTACCATAAGCTGTTTTTTCATATGTATGGCTGCTGTAGTTTTGTGTTTTTCCTATATACGCGCAGCTGGTTTGTGTTGTCCACTTTCCCACTTACTCCAGTAAGGCACATGCGAGCTGAAGACGTCACTACTGTGACTGAAATATATTCCCCTCCCCATCACTTCCATAAGCTGTTTTTTTCATATGTATGGCTGCTGTAGTTTTGTGTTTTTCCTACATACGCGCAGCTGGTTTGTGTTGTCCTCTTACCCACTTACTCCAGTAACGCACACGCGAGCTGAAGGCGTCACTACTGCGACCAAAATTTATTCCCCTCCCCCCTCACTTCCATAAACTGTTTTTTTTTCATATGTATGGCTGATGTAGTTTTGTTTTTTCCTACATACGCGCAGCTGCCTTGTGTTGTCCTCTTTCCCACTAACTCCAGTAAGGCACATGCGAGCTGAAGATGTCGCTACTGTGACTGAAATTTATTCCACTCCCCCTACTAACAGACGCTGTTTTTTCATATGCGCAGCTGCCTTGGTTTGCGCTCCTTCCCACGTACTCCCGTAAGGCACAGCTGAGTTGAACGCGTCGCTACTGCGACCGATATTTATCCCCCCCCCCCCACTACCATACACTGTTTTTTTCATATGTGCAGCTACCTTGTTTTGCGCTCTTTCCCACTTATTCCCGTAAGGCACACGCGAGCTGAAGGCGTCACTACTGCGACCAAAATTTATTCCCCTCCCCCATCACATCCAAAAGCTGTTTTCTTCATATACAGGGCTGTTTTTTTTGCTGCTGTAGTTATGTTGTTTTTTCCTGCATACGCAAAGCTGCATTGTTTTGCGTTCTTTCCCATTTACCCCCGTAAGGCACATCCCTCTCACTTCCAGAAGTTGTTTTCTTCATATGCAGGGTTGTTTTTTTCTGCTGCAGTTTTGTTGTTTTTTTTCTACATACGCGTAGCTGCCTTGTTTTGCGCTCTTTCCCACGTACTCCCGTAGGGTATAGCCAAGGTGAACGCGTCGCTACTGCGACCGAAATTTATTCCCACCCCCCCTCACTAACCGAAGCTGTTTTTTTCATATGCGCAGCTACCTTGTTTTGCGCTCTTTCCCACTTACTCCCGTAAGGCACATGAAGGCTGAAGTCGTCACTACTGCGACCGAAATATACCCCCCCCCACTCCAATAAGCTGTTTTTTTGCATATGATGGGCTGTTTTTTTGCTGCTGTAGTTTTGTTGTTTTTTCCTACAAACGCGCAGCTGCTTTGTTGTGCCCTCTTTCCCATTCTTTCCCACTCTTTCCCGCAAAACAAAGCAGCTGCGCGTATGTAGGAAAGAACAACAAAACTACACCAGCAAAAAAACATCTTAGAATATGAAAAATACAGCTTCTTGCTGGGAGGGGGCGGGGACTAAATTTCGGTCGCAGTAGCGACGCGTTCACCTTGGCTATGCCCTACGGGAGTAAGTGGGAAAGAGCGCAAAACAAGGCAGCTGAGCGTATGTAGGAAAAAACAACAAAACTACAGCAAAAAAAACAGCCCTGCATATGAAAAAAACAGCTTATGTAAGTGAGGGGGAGGAGAATAAATGTCGGTCGCAGTAGTGATGCCTGCAGCTCGCAAGTGCCTTACGAAAGTAAATGGGAAAGAGCACAATACAAGGCAACTGCGCGCATGTAGGAAAAAAACAAAACTACATCAGCCATGCATATGAAAAAAACAGCTTATGTAAGTGAGGGGGAGGAGAAAGAGTACATCAGCCATGCATATGAAAAAAACAGCTTATGTAAGTGAGGGGGTGGGAATAAAATTTCGATTGCAGTAATGACGCCTTCAGCTCGCATATAGGAAAAAAAAGAAAACTACAGCAGCCATGCATATGAAAAAACAGCTTATGGAAGTAAGGGGGGGAGAATAAATGTCGGTCGCAGTAGTGACGCCTTCAGCTCGCATGTGCCTTACGGGAGTAAGTGGGAAAGAGCGCAAAACAAGGCAGCTGCGCATATGAAAAAAACAGCTTCTGTTAGTAGGGGGAGGGGAATAAATTTCGGTTGCAGTGATGACGCCTTCAGCTCGCATGTAGGAAAAAAAAACAAAATTACAGCAGTCATGCATATGAAAAAAACAGCTTATGGAAGTGTGGGGGGGGGCGGAAATTTCGTTCGCAGTAGTGACGCCTTCAGCTCGCATGTGCCTTATGGGAGTAAGTGGGAAAGAGCACAAGACAAGGCAACTGCGCGCATGTAGGAAAAAAACAAAACTACAGCAGCCATATGAAACAACAGCTTATGGAAGTAAGGGGGGAGGGGAATAAATTTCGGTTGCAGTAGTGACGCCTTCAGCTCGCATGTGCCTTACGAAAGTAAGTGGGAAAGAGCGCAGAACAAGGCAGCTGCGCATATGAAAAAAGCAGATTCTATTAGTAGGGGGGTGGGAATAAATTTCAGTCGCAGTAGCTGCGCGCATGTAGGAAAAAACAAAACTACATCAGCCATGCATATGAAACATTCTCAACATAAATTTCGGTCGCAGTAGCGACGCCTGCAGCTCGCATTAGCCTTATGGGAGTAAGTGGGAAAGAGCGCAAAACTAGGCAGCTGCGCATATGAAAAAAACAGCTTCTGTTAGTGAGGGGGAGGAGAATAAATGTTGGTCGCAGTAGTGATGCCGATATTTATTCCCCCCCCCACTTCCATAAGCTGTTGTTTTCATATGCATGGCTGCTGTAGTTTTGTTATTTTCCTACATGCGCGCAGCTGCCTTGAGTTGTCCTCTTTCCCACTTACTCCTGTAAGGCACACGCGAGCTGAAGGCGTCACTACTGCGACCAAAATTTATTCCCTCCCCCCCACTTCAATAAGCTGTTTTTTTGCATATGATGGGCTGTTTTTTTGCTGCTGTAGTTTTGTTGTTTTTTCCTACAAACGCGCAGCTGCTTTGTTGTGCCCTCTTTCCCATTCTTTCCCACTCTTTCCCGCAAAACAAAGCAGCTGCGCGTATGTAGGAAAGAACAACAAAACTACACCAGCAAAAAAACATCTTAGAATATGAAAAATACAGCTTCTTGCAGGGAGGGGGCGGGGACTAAATTTCGGTCGCAGTAGCGACGCGTTCACCTTGGCTATGCCCTACGGGAGTAAGTGGGAAAGAGCTCAAAACAAGGCAGCTGAGCGTATGTAGGAAAAAACAACAAAACTACAGCAAAAAAAACAGCCCTGCATATGAAAAAAACAGCTTATGTAAGTGAGGGGGAGGAGAATAAATGTCGGTCGCAGTAGTGATGCCTGCAGCTCGCAAGTGCCTTACGAAAGTAAATGGGAAAGAGCACAATACAAGGCAACTGCGCGCATGTAGGAAAAAAACAAAACTACATCAGCCATGCATATGAAAAAAACAGCTTATGTAAGTGAGGGGGAGGAGAAAGAGTACATCAGCCATGCATATGAAAAAAACAGCTTATGTAAGTGAGGGGGTGGTAATAAAATTTCGATTGCAGTAATGACGCCTTCAGCTCGCATATAGGAAAAAAAAGAAAACTACAGCAGCCATGCATATGAAAAAACAGCTTATGGAAGTAAGGGGGGGAGAATAAATGTCGGTCGCAGTAGTGACGCCTTCAGCTCGCATGTGCCTTACGGGAGTAAGTGGGAAAGAGCGCAAAACAAGGCAGCTGCGCATATGAAAAAAACAGCTTCTGTTAGTAGGGGAGGGGAATAAATTTCGGTTGCAGTGATGACGCCTTCAGCTCGCATGTAGGAAAAAAACAAAATTACAGCAGTCATGCATATGAAAAAACAGCTTATGGAAGTGTGGGGGGGCGGAAATTTCGTTCGCAGTAGTGACGCCTTCAGCTCACGCATGTGCCTTATGGGAGTAAGTGGGAAAGAGCACAAGACAAGGCAACTGCGCGCATGTAGGAAAAAAACAAAACTACAGCAGCCATATGAAACAACAGCTTATGGAAGTAAGGGGGGAGGGGAATAAATTTCGGTTGCAGTAGTGACGCCTTCATCTCGCATGTGCCTTACGAAAGTAAGTGGGAAAGAGCGCAGAACAAGGCAGCTGCGCATATGAAAAAAGCAGATTCTATTAGTAGGGGGGTGGGAATAAATTTCAGTCGCAGTAGCTGCGCGCATGTAGGAAAAAACAAAACTACATCAGCCATGCATATGAAACATTCTCAACATAAATTTCGGTCGCAGTAGCGACGCCTGCAGCTCGCATTAGCCTTATGGGAGTAAGTGGGAAAGAGCGCAAAACTAGGCAGCTGCGCATATGAAAAAAACAGCTTCTGTTAGTGAGGGGGAGGAGAATAAATGTTGGTCGCAGTAGTGATGCCGATATTTATTCCCCCCCCACTTCCATAAGCTGTTTTTTTCATATGCATGGCTGCTGTAGTTTTGTTATTTTCCTACATGCGCGCAGCTGCCTTGAGTTGTCCTCTTTCCCACTTACTCCTGTAAGGCACACGCGAGCTGAAGGCGTCACTACTGCGACCAAAATTTATTCCCTCCCCCCCCCACACTTCCATAAGCTGTTTTTTTTTTCATATGTATGGCTGATGTAGTTTTGGTTTATCCTACATACGTTGTGTTGTCCTCTTTCCCACTTACTCCAGTAAGGCACATGCGAGCTGAAGACGTCACTACTGTGACTGAACTTTATTCCCCTCCCCCCTACTAACAGAAGCTGTTTATTTTCATATGCGCAGCTGCCTTGGTTTGCGCTCCTTTCCACTTATTCCCGTAAGGCACATGCGAGCTGAAGGCGTCACTACTGCGACCGAAATATATTCCCCTCCCCCCTTACTACCATAAGCTGTTTTTTCATATGTATGGCTGCTGTAGTTTTGTGTTTTTCCTATATACGCGCAGCTGGTTTGTGTTGTCCTCTTTCCCACTTACTCCAGTAAGGCACATGCGAGCTGAAGACGTCACTACTGTGACTGAAATATATTCCCCTCCCCATCACTTCCATAAGCTGTTTTTTTCATATGTATGGCTGCTGTAGTTTTGTGTTTTTCCTACATACGCGCAGCTGGTTTGTGTTGTCCTCTTACCCACTTACTCCAGTAACGCACACGCGAGCTGAAGGCGTCACTACTGCGACCAAAATTTATTCCCCTCCCCCCTCACTTCCATAAACTGTTTTTTTTTCATATGTATGGCTGATGTAGTTTTGTTTTTTCCTACATACGCGCAGCTGCCTTGTGTTGTCCTCTTTCCCACTTACTCCAGTAAGGCACATGCGAGCTGAAGACGTCGCTACTGTGACTGAAATTTATTCCACTCCCCCCTACTAACAGACGCTGTTTTTTTCATATGTGCAGCTACCTTGTTTTGCGCTCTTTCCCACTTATTCCCGTAAGGCACACGCGAGCTGAAGGCGTCACTACTGCGACCAAAATTTATTCCCCTCCCCCATCACTTCCAGAAACTGTTTTCTTCATATACAGGGCTGTTTTTTTGCTGCTGTAGTTATGTTGTTTTTTCCTGCATACGCGAAGCTGCATTGTTTTGCGTTCTTTCCCATTTACCCCCGTAAGGCACATCCCTCTCACTTCCAGAAGTTGTTTTCTTCATATGCAGGGTTGTTTTTTTCTGCTGCAGTTTTGTTGTTTTTTTTCTACATACGCGTAGCTGCCTTGTTTTGCGCTCTTTCCCACGTACTCCCGTAGGGTATAGCCAAGGTGAACGCGTCGCTACTGCGACCGAAATTTATTCCCACCCCCCTCACTAACCGAAGCTGTTTTTCATATGCGCAGCTACCTTGTTTTGCGCTCTTTCCCACTTACTCCCGTAAGGCACATGAAGGCTGAAGTCGTCACTACTGCGACCGAAATATACCCCCCCCCACTCCAATAAGCTGTTTTTTTGCATATGATGGGCTGTTTTTTTGCTGCTGTAGTTTTGTTGTTTTTTCCTACAAACGCGCAGCTGCTTTGTTGTGCCCTCTTTCCCATTCTTTCCCACTCTTTCCCGCAAAACAAAGCAGCTGCGCGTATGTAGGAAAGAACAACAAAACTACACCAGCAAAAAAACATCTTAGAATATGAAAAATACAGCTTCTTGCAGGGAGGGGGCGGGGACTAAATTTCGGTCGCAGTAGCGACGCGTTCACCTTGGCTATGCCCTACGGGAGTAAGTGGGAAAGATCGCAAAACAAGGCAGCTGAGCGTATGTAGGAAAAAACAACAAAACTACAGCAAAAAAAACAGCCCTGCATATGAAAAAAACAGCTTATGTAAGTGAGGGGGAGGAGAATAAATGTCGGTCGCAGTAGTGATGCCTGCAGCTCGCAAGTGCCTTACGAAAGTAAATGGGAAAGAGCACAATACAAGGCAACTGCGCGCATGTAGGAAAAAAACAAAACTACATCAGCCATGCATATGAAAAAAACAGCTTATGTAAGTGAGGGGGAGGAGAAAGAGTACAAAATGGGAAAGAGTACAAAACAAGGAAGCTGTGCGAATGTAGGAAAAAAAACACGAAAGTAAATGGGAAAAAGTACAAAACAAGGAAGCTGCGCGTATGTAGAAAAAAAAAAAACAAAACTATACCAGCCATGCATATTGGGGGGAGAATAAATGTCGGTCGCAGTAGTGACGCCTTCAGCTCGCATGTGCCTTACGGGAGTAAGCGGGAAAGAGCACAATACAAGGCAGCTGCGCGCATGTAGGAAAAAAAACAAAACTACAACAGCCATGCATATGAAAACAACAGCCTTTGGTAGTGAGGTGGTGGGAATAAATTTCGGTTGCAGTAATCACGCCTTCAGCTCGAATATACGAAAAAAAGGAAAACTACAGCAGCCATGCATATGCAAACACAGCTTATGGAAGTAAGGGGGGGGAATAAATGTCGGTCGCAGTAGTGACGCCTTCAGCTCGCATGTGCCTTACGGGAGTAAGTGGGAAAGAGCGCAAAACAAGGCAGCTGCGCATATGAAAAAAACAGCTTCTGTTAGTAGGGGGAGGGGAATAAATTTCAGTCGCATTAGTGACGCCTTCAGCTCGAATGTGTCTTACGACGGTGAGTTGGAAAGAGCACAAAATAAGGCAGCTGCGCGCATGTAGGAAAAAAATAAAACTACATCAGCCAATCATATGAAAAAAACACCTTATGTAAGTGAGGGGGTGGGGAATAAATTTCGTTCGCAGTAGTGACGCCTTCAGCTCGCATGTGCCTTACGGGAGTAAGTGGGAAAGAGCGCAGAAAAAGGCAGCTGCGCATATGAAAAAACAGCTTCTGTTAGTAGGGGAAAAGGAATAAATTTCAGTCGCATTAGTGACGCCTTCAGCTCGAATGTGTCTTACGACGGTAAGTGGGAAAGAGCACAAAATAAGGCAGCTGCGCGCATGTAGGAAAAAAATTAAACTACATCAGCCATGCATATGAAAAAACAGCTTATGTAAGTGAGGGGGTGGGAATAAATTTCGGTTGCAGTAATGACGGCTTCAGCTCGAATATACGAAAAAAAAGAAAACTACAGCAGCCATGCATATGAAAAAACAGCTTATGGAAGTAAGGGGGGAGAATAAATGTCGGTCGCAGTAGTGACGCCTTCAGCTCGCATGTGCCTTACGGGAGTAAAAACAAGACAACTGCGCATATGAAAAAAACAGCTTCTGTTAGTAGGGGGAGGGGAATAAATTTCAGTCACAGTAGTGACGCCTTTAGCTCGCATGTGCCTTACGACGGTAAGTGGGAAAAAGCACAAAATAAGGCAGCTGCGCATATGAAAAAAACAGCTTCTGTTAGTAGGGGGAGGGGAATAAATTTCGGTTGCAGTAGTGACGCCTTCAGCTCGCATGTGCCTTATGGGAGTAAGTGGGAAAGAGCGCAAAACTAGGCAGCTGCGCATATGAAAAACAGCTTCTGTTAGTGAGTGGTGAGGGGACTACATTTCTTTTTTTTTTCCAAATGCACTTCACACAAATTGTTTATTGTGATTCGATGCAAAACCAATCAGAACTTCCTCATCTAGGCGCTATTGAAAAAACTTAGTTGCGACGACTAAAGTTGTTGGTGTTGGGCTGAGTGAGCTGCAGGCCTCGAATGTTGTGGAAGTCCAACAGCTTCAACATCTCCTTGGTGTCGGCATCGACGTAGATGATGTCCTGCTCCAGAGCGGAGACGGCCGGGACGTAGTTGTCGCGACGCTCACGCACCTTCTCCTGCAGCTTGATGGAGATACCGCGCACCTGGGAGTGACGCAGGCGACCCATCAAGTGGGTGACATAGCCAGCAATCTTGTTGCGGAGGGGCTCGGTGGGAATGATGGCCACCTCCTCGCAGATGCGCTTATTGGTGTGGAAGTCCAGCGTCAGATGCGTGTAGTACTTCTCAATGATGACCTTAGCGGCCTTCTTCACCGTCTTGGTTCGTACACGACCCATTTTGTTTCACGATTTCTGGATGATGCGAAGTCCGCCTTGAATCTAAAGAAATATAAATACTAGGCAAATCGAAAAGTTTAAAAAAAGAGAAATTTTCGGTCGCAGTAGTGACGCCTTCAGCTCGCATGTGCCTTACGGGAGTAAGTGGGAAAGAGCGCAGAACAAGGCAGCTGCGCATATGAAAAAAAACAGCTTCTGTTAGTAGGGGGGGGAAATAAATTTCAGTCGCATTAGTGACGCCTTCAGCTTGAATGTGTCTTACGACGGTAAGTGGGAAAGAGCACAAAATAAGGCAGCTATGCGCATGTAGGAAAAAAACAAAACTACATTAGCCATGCATATGAAAAAAACAGCTTATGTAAGTGAGGGGGAGGGGAATAAATTTCGGTCGCAGTAGTGACGCCTTTAGCTCGCATGTGCCTTACGGGAGTAAGTGGGAAAGAGCGCAGAACAAGGCAGCTGCACATATGAAAAAACAGCTTCTGTTAGTAGGGGGAAAGGAATAAATTTCAGTCGCATTAGTGACGCCTTCAGCTCGCATGTAGGAAAAAAAAACAAAATTACAGCAGCCATGCATATGAAAAAACAGCTTATGGAAGTGAAGGGGGAGGGGAAAAAATTCCGTTCGCAGTAGTGACGCCTTCAGCTCGCATGTGCCTTACGGGATTAAGTGGGAAAGAGCGCAGAACAAGGCAGCTGCGCATATGAAAAAAACAGCTTCTGTTAGTAGGGGGGGGAATAAATTTCAGTCACAGTAGTTACGCCTTCAGCTCGGATGTGTCTTACGACGGTAAGTGGGAAAGAGCACAAAATAAGGCAGCTGCGCGCATGTAGGAAAAAAAAAACTACATCAGCCATGCATATGAAAAAAACAGCTTATGTAAGTGAGGGGAGGGGAATAAATTTCGGTCGCAGTAGTGACGCCTTCAGCTCGCATGTGCCTTACGGGAGTAAGTGGGAAAGAGCGCAGAACAAGGCAGCTGCGCATATGAAAAAAACAGCTTCTGTTAGTAGGGGGAAAGGAATAAATATCAGTCGCATTAGTGACGCCTACAGCTCGAATGTGTCTTACGACGGTAAATGGGAAAGAGCACAAAATAAGGCAGCTGCGCGTATGTAGGAAAAAAACAAAACTACATCAGCCATGCAAATGAAAAAAACAGCTTATGTAAGTGAGGGGGTGGGAATAAATTTCGGTTGCAGTAGTGACGCCTTCAGCTCGCATATAGGAAAAAAAGAAAACTACAGCAGCCATGCATATGAAAAAACAGCTTATGGTAGTAAGGGGGGAGGGGAATAAATTTCGGTCGCAGTAGTGACGTCTTCAGCTCGCATGTGCCTTATGGGAGTAAGTGGGAAAGAGCGCAAAACTAGGCAGCTGCGCATATGAAAAAAACATCTTCTGTTAGTGAGGGGGAGGAGAATAAATGTCGGTCGCAGTAGTGATGCCTGCAGCTCGCATGTGCCTTACGAAAGTAAATGGGAAAGAGTACAAAACAAGGAAGCTGTGCGTATGTAGGAAAAAAAAACAAAACTACAGAAGCCATGCATATGAAAACAACAGCTTATGGAATTGTGGAGGGGGGGTAAATTTCGGTCGCTATAGCGACGCGTTCAACTCAGCTGTGCCTTACGGGAGAAAGTGGGAAAGAGCGCAAAACAAGGCAGCTGCGCATATGAAAAAACAGTTTCTGTTAGAAGGGGGGGTAAATTTCGGTCGCAGTAGTGACGCCTACAGCTCGAATGTGTCTTACGACGGTAAATGGGAAAGAGCACAAAATAAGGCAGCTGCGCGTATGTAGGAAAAAAACAAAACTACAACAGCCACGCAAATGAAAAAAACAGCTTATGTAAGTGAGGGGGTGGGAATAAATTTCGGTTGCAGTAGTGACGCCTTCAGCTCGCATATAGGAAAAAAAGAAAACTACAGCAGCCATGCATATGAAAAAACAGCTTATGGTAGTAAGGGGGGAGGGGAATAAATTTCGGTCGCAGTAGTGACGTCTTCAGCTCGCATGTGCCTTATGGGAGTAAGTGGGAAAGAGCGCAAAACTAGGCAGCTGCGCATATGAAAAAAACATCTTCTGTTAGTGAGGGGGAGGAGAATAAATGTCGGTCGCAGTAGTGATGCCTGCAGCTCGCATGTGCCTTACGAAAGTAAATGGGAAAGAGTACAAAACAAGGAAGCTGTGCGTATGTAGGAAAAAAAAACAAAACTACAGAAGCCATGCATATGAAAACAACAGCTTATGGAATTGAGGAGGGGGGGGGGTAAATTTCGGTCGCTATAGCGACGCGTTCAACTCAGCTGTGCCTTACGGGAGTAAGTGGGAAAGAGCGCAAAACAAGGCAGCTGCGCATATGAAAAAACAGTTTCTGTTAGAAGGGTGGGGGGGGGTAAATTTCGGTCGCAGTAGTGACGCCTTCAGCTCGCATATAGGAAAAAAACAAAACTACATCAGCCATGCATATGAAAAAACAGCTTATGTAAGTGAGGGGGGGAATAAATTTCGGTCGCAGTAGTGACGTCTTCAGCTCGCATGTGCCTTATGGGAGTAAGTGGGAAAGAGCGCAAAACAAGGCAGCTGCGCATATGAAAAAACAGTTTCTGTTAGTAGGGGGGGGGCGTAAATTTAGGTCGCAGTAGTGACGCCTTCAGCTCGCATATAGGAAAAAAACAAAACTACATCAGCCATGCATATGAAAAAAACAGCTTATGTAAGTGAGGGGGGGGAATAAATTTCGGTCGCAGTAGTGACGCCTTCAGCTCGCATGTGCCTTACGGGAGTAAGTGGGAAAGAGCGCAGAACAAGGCAGCTGCGCATATGAAAAAAACAGCTTCTGTTAGTAGGGGGAAAGGAATAAATTTCAGTCGCATTAGTGACGCCTACAGCTCGAATGTGTCTTACGACGGTAAATGGGAAAGAGCACAAAATAAGGAAGCTGCGCGTATGTAGGAAAAAAACAAAACTACATCAGCCATGCATATGAAAAAAACAGCTTATGTAAGTGAGGGGGTGGGAATAAATTTCGGTTGCAGTAGTGACGCCTTCAGCTCGCATATAGGAAAAAAAGAAAACTACAGCAGCCATGCATATGAAAAAACAGCTTATGGAAGTAAGGGGGGGAGGAGAATAAATGTCGGTCGAGGTAGTGACGCCTTCAGCTCGCATGTGCCTTTGGGAGTAAGTGGGAAATAGCGCAAAACAAGGCAGCTGCGCATATGAAAAAAACAGCTTCTGTTAGTAGGGGGGTTGGAAAAAATTTCAGTCGCAGTAGTGACGCCATGCATATGAAAAAAACAGCTTATGTAAGTGAGGGGGTGGGAATAAATTTCGGTTGCAGTAGTGACGCCTTCAGCTCGCATATAGGAAAAAAAGAAAACTACAGCAGCCATGCATATGAAAAAACAGATAAAAACAAATAAAACTATGGAAGTAAGGGGGGGAGGAGAATAAATGTCGGTCGAAGTAGTGACGCCTTCAGCTCGCATGTGCCTTTGGGAGTAAGTGGGAAAGAGCGCAAAACAAGGCAGCTGCGCATATGAAAAAAACAGCTTCTGTTAGTAGGCGGAGGGGAATAAATTTCAGTCACAGTAGTGACGCCTTCAGCTCGCATGTACCTTACGACGGTAAGTGGGAAAGAGCACAAAATAAGGCAGCTGCGCGCATGTAGAAAAAAACAAAACTACAGCAGCTATGCATATGAAGAAAACAGCTTATGGAAGTGAGGGGGAGGGGAATATGGGAAAAAAAAACAAAACTACAGCAGCCATGCATATGAAAAAACAGCTTATGGAAGTGAAGGGGGAGGGGAATAAATTTCGGTCGCAGTAGTGACGCCTTCGGCTCGCACGTGCCTTTGGGAGTAAGTGGGAAATAGCGCAAAACAAGGCAGCTGCGCATATGAAAAAAAACAGCTTCTGTTAGTAGGGGGAGGGGAATAAATTTCGGTTGCAGTAATGACGCCTTCAGCTCGCATGTAGAAAAAAAAAAAACAAAATTAAAGCAGCCATGCATATGAAAAAACAGCTTATGGAAGTGAAGGGGAGGGAAAAATTTCGTTCGCAGTAGTGACGCCTTCAGCTCGCATGTGCCTTACGGGAGTAAGTGGGAAAGAGCGCAGAAAAAGGCAGCTGCGCATATGAAAAAAAACAGCTTCTGTTAGTAGGGGAAAAGGAATAAATTTCAGTCGCATTAGTGACGCCTTCAGCTCGAATGTGTCTTACGACGGTAAGTGGGAAAGAGCACAAAATAAGGCAGCTGCGCGCATGTAGGAAAAAATAAAACTACATCAGCCATGCATATGAAAAAAACAGCTTATGTAAGTGAGGGGGGGAATAAATTTCGGTCGCAGTAGTGACGCCTTCAGCTCGCATGTGCCTTACGGGAGTAAGTGGGAAAGAGCGCAGAACAAGGCAGCTGCGCATATGAAAAAAACAGCTTCTGTTAGTAGGGGGAAGGAATAAATTTCAGTCGCATTAGTGACGCCTTCAGCTCGAATGTGTCTTACGACGGTAAGTGGGAAAGAGCACAAAATAAGGCAGCTGCGCGCATGTAGGAAAAAAACAAAACTACATCAGCCATGCATATGAAAAAAACAGCTTATGTAAGTGAGGGGGGAGGGGAATAAAATTCGGTCGCAGTAGGGACGCCTTCAGCTCGCATGTGCCTTACGGGAGTAAGTGAGAAAGAGCGCAGAACAAGGCAGCTGCGCATACGAAAAAAAACAGCTTCTGTTAGTAGGGGGAAAGGAATAAATTTCAGTCGCATTAGTGACGCCTTCAGCTCGAATATGAATGTGTAAGTGGGAATGAGCACAAAATAAGGCAGCTATGCGCATGTAGGAAAAAAACAAAACTACATTAGCCATGCATATGAAAAAAACAGCTTATGTAAGTGAGGGGGAGGGGAATAAATTTCGGTCGCAGTAGTGACGCCTTCAGCTCGCATGTGTCTTACGGGAATAAATTTCGGTCGCAGTAGTGACGCCTTCAGCTCGCATGTGCCTTACGGGAGTAAGTGAAAGAGCGCAGAACAAGGCAGCTGCGCATACGAAAAAAAACAGCTTCTGTTAGTAGGGGGAAAGGAATAAATTTCAGTCGCATTAGTGACGCCTTCAGCTCGCATGTAGGAAAAAAAAAAACAAAATTACAGCAGCCAAGCATATGAAAAAAACAGCTTATGGAAGTGAAGGGGAGGGGAAAAATTCCGTTCGCAGTAGTGACGCCTTCAGCTCGCATGTGCCTTACGGGATTAAGTGGGAAAGAGCGCAGAACAAGGCAGCTGCGCATATGAAAAATCAGCTTCTGTTAGTAGGGGGGGAAATAAATTTCAGTCACAGTAGTTACGCCTTCAGCTCGAATGTGTCTTACGACGGTAAGTGGGAAAGAGCACAAAATAAGGCAGCTGCGCGCATGTAGGAAAAAAACAAAACTACATCAGCCATGCATATGAAAAAAACAGCTTATGTAAGTGATGGGGGGGGGGGGAATAAATTTCGGTCGCAGTAGTGACGCCTTCAGCTCGCATGTGCCTTACGGGAGTAAGTGGGAAAGAGCGCAGAACAAGGCAGCTGCGCATATGAAAAAAACAGCTTCTGTTAGTAGGGGGAAAGGAATAAATTTCAGTCGCATTAGTGACGCCTACAGCTCGAATGTGTCTTACGACGGTAAATGGGAAAGAGCACAAAATAAGGCAGCTGCGCGTATGTAGGAAAAAAACAAAACTACATAAGCCATGCATATGAAAAAAACAGCTTATGTAAGTGAGGGGGTGGGAATAAATTTCGGTTGCAGTAGTGACGCCTTCAGCTCGCATATAGGAAAAAAAGAAAACTACAGCAGCCATGCATATGAAAAAACAGCTTATGGAAGTAAGGGGGGAGGGGAATAAATTTCGGTCGCAGTAGTGACGTCTTCAGCTCGCATGTGCCTTATGGGAGTAAGTGGGAAAGAGCGCAAAACTAGGCAGCTGCGCATATGAAAAAAACATCTTCTGTTAGTGAGGGGGAGGAAAATAAATGTCGGTCGCAGTAGTGATGCCTGCAGCTCGCATGTGCCTTACGAAAGTAAATGGGAAAGAGTACAAAATAAGGCAGCTGCGCGCATGTAGAAAAAAACAAAACTACAGCAGCTATGCATATGAAGAAAACAGCTTATGGAAGTGAGGGGGAGGGGAATATGGGAAAAAAAACAAAACTACAGCAGCCATGCATATGAAAAAACAGCTTATGGAAGTGAAGGGGGAGGGGAATAAATTTCGGTCGCAGTAGTGACGCCTTCGGCTCGCACGTGCCTTTGGGAGTAAGTGGGAAATAGCGCAAAACAAGGCAGCTGCGCATATGAAAAAAAACAGCTTCTGTTAGTAGGGGGAGGGGAATAAATTTCGGTTGCAGTAATGACGCCTTCAGCTCGCATGTAGAAAAAAAAAAACAAAATTAAAGCAGCCATGCATATGAAAAAACAGCTTATGGAAGTGAAGGGGGAGGGGAAAAATTTCGTTCGCAGTAGTGACGCCTTCAGCTCGCATGTGCCTTACGGGAGTAAGTGGGAAAGAGCGCAGAAAAAGGCAGCTGCGCATATGAAAAAAAACAGCTTCTGTTAGTAGGGGAAAAGGAATAAATTTCAGTCGCATTAGTGACGCCTTCAGCTCGAATGTGTCTTACGACGGTAAGTGGGAAAGAGCACAAAATAAGGCAGCTGCGCGCATGTAGGAAAAAAATAAAACTACATCAGCCATGCATATGAAAAAAACAGCTTATGTAAGTGAGGGGGGGAATAAATTTCGGTCGCAGTAGTGACGCCTTCAGCTCGCATGTGCCTTACGGGAGTAAGTGGGAAAGAGCGCAGAACAAGGCAGCTGCGCATATGAAAAAAACAGCTTCTGTTAGTAGGGGGGAAGGAATAAATTTCAGTCGCATTAGTGACGCCTTCAGCTCGAATGTGTCTTACGACGGTAAGTGGGAAAGAGCACAAAATAAGGCAGCTGCGCGCATGTAGAAAAAAAACAAAACTACATCAGCCATGCATATGAAAAAAACAGCTTATGTAAGTGAGGGGGGAGGGGAATAAAATTCGGTCGCAGTAGGGACGCCTTCAGCTCGCATGTGCCTTACGGGAGTAAGTGAGAAAGAGCGCAGAACAAGGCAGCTGCGCATACGAAAAAAAACAGCTTCTGTTAGTAGGGGGAAAGGAATAAATTTCAGTCGCATTAGTGACGCCTTCAGCTCGAATATGAATGTGTAAGTGGGAATGAGCACAAAATAAGGCAGCTATGCGCATGTAGGAAAAAAACAAAACTACATTAGCCATGCATATGAAAAAAACAGCTTATGTAAGTGAGGGGGAGGGGAATAAATTTCGGTCGCAGTAGTGACGCCTTCAGCTCGCATGTGTCTTACGGGAATAAATTTCGGTCGCAGTAGTGACGCCTTCAGCTCGCATGTGCCTTACGGGAGTAAGTGAGAAAGAGCGCAGAACAAGGCAGCTGCGCATACGAAAAAAAACAGCTTCTGTTAGTAGGGGGAAAGGAATAAATTTCAGTCGCATTAGTGACGCCTTCAGCTCGCATGTAGGAAAAAAAAACAAAATTACAGCAGCCAAGCATATGAAAAAAACAGCTTATGGAAGTGAAGGGGGAGGGGAAAAAATTCCGTTCGCAGTAGTGACGCCTTCAGCTCGCATGTGCCTTACGGGATTAAGTGGGAAAGAGCGCAGAACAAGGCAGCTGCGCATATGAAAAATCAGCTTCTGTTAGTAGGGGGGGAAATAAATTTCAGTCACAGTAGTTACGCCTTCAGCTCGAATGTGTCTTACGACGGTAAGTGGGAAAGAGCACAAAATAAGGCAGCTGCGCGCATGTAGGAAAAAAACAAAACTACATCAGCCATGCATATGAAAAAAACAGCTTATGTAAGTGAGGGGGGGAATAAATTTCGGTCGCAGTAGTGACGCCTTCAGCTCGCATGTGCCTTACGGGAGTAAGTGGGAAAGAGCGCAGAACAAGGCAGCTGCGCATATGAAAAAAACAGCTTCTGTTAGTAGGGGGAAAGGAATAAATTTCAGTCGCATTAGTGACGCCTACAGCTCGAATGTGTCTTACGACGGTAAATGGGAAAGAGCACAAAATAAGGCAGCTGCGCGTATGTAGGAAAAAACAAACTACATAAGCCATGCATATGAAAAAAACAGCTTATGTAAGTGAGGGGTGGGAATAAATTTCGGTTGCAGTAGTGACGCCTTCAGCTCGCATATAGGAAAAAAGAAAACTACAGCAGCCATGCATATGAAAAAACAGCTTATGGAAGTAAGGGGGAGGGGAATAAATTTCGGTCGCAGTAGTGACGTCTTCAGCTCGCATGTGCCTTATGGGAGTAAGTGGGAAAGAGCGCAAAACTAGGCAGCTGCGCATATGAAAAAAACATCTTCTGTTAGTGAGGGGGAGGAAAATAAATGTCGGTCGCTGTAGTGATGCCTGCAGCTCGCATGTGCCTTACGAAAGTAAATGGGAAAGAGTACAAAACAAGGAAGCTGTGCGTATGTAGGAAAAAAAAACAAAACTACAGCAGCCATGCATATGAAAACAACAGCTTATGGAATTGAGGAGGGGGGGGGTAAATTTCGGTCGCAGTAGTGACGCCTTCAGCTCGCATATAGGAAAAAAACAAAACTACATCAGCCATGCATATAAAAAAAACAGCTTATGTAAGTGAGGGGGGGGAATAAATTTCGGTCGCAGTAGTGACGCCTTCAGCTCGCATGTGCCTTACGGGAGTAAGTGGGAAAGAGCGCAGAACAAGGCAGCTGCGCATATGAAAAAAACAGCTTCTGTTAGTAGGGGGAAAGGAATAAATTTCAGTCGCATTAGTGACGCCTACAGCTCGAATGTGTCTTACGACGGTAAATGGGAAAGAGCACAAAATAAGGCAGCTGCGCGTATGTAGGAAAAAAACAAAACTACATCAGCCATGCATATGAAAAAAACAGCTTATGTAAGTGAGGGGGTGGGAATAAATTTCGGTTGCAGTAGTGACGCCTTCAACTCGCATATAGGAAAAAAAGAAAACTACAGCAGCCATGCATATGAAAAAACAGCTTATGGAAGTAAGGGGGGAAGGAGAATAAATGTCGGTCGAAGTAGTGACGCCTTCAGCTCGCATGTGCCTTTGGGAGTAAGTGGGAAATAGCGCAAAACAAGGCAGCTGCGCATATGAAAAAAACAGCTTCTGTTAGTAGGGGGGTGGAATAAATTTCAGTCGCAGTAGTGACGCGTTCAACTCAGCTGTGCCTTACGGGAGTAAGTGGGAAAGAGCGCAGAACAAGGCAGCTGCGCATATGAAAAAAACAGCTTCTGTTAGTAGGGGGGGGAAATAAATTTCAGTCACAGTAGTTACGCCTTCAGCTCGGATGTGTCTTACGACGGTAAGTGGGAAAGAGCACAAAATAAGGCAGCTGCGCGCATGTAGGAAAAAAACAAAACTACATCAGCCATGCATATGAAAAAAACAGCTTATGTAAGTGAGGGGGGGGAATAAATTTCGGTCGCAGTAGTGACGCCTTCAGCTCGCATGTGCCTTACGGGAGTAAGTGGGAAAGAGCGCAGAACAAGGCAGCTGCGCATATGAAAAAAACAGCTTCTGTTAGTAGGGGGAAGGAATAAATTTCAGTCGCATTAGTGACGCCTTCAGCTCGAATGTGTCTTACGACGGTAAGTGGGAAAGAGCACAAAATAAGGCAGCTGCGCGCATGTAGGAAAAAACAAAACTACATCAGCCATGCATATGAAAAAAACAGCTTATGTAAGTGAGGGGGGAGGGGAATAAATTTCGGTCGCAGTAGTGACGCCTTCAGCTCGCATGTGCCTTACGGGAGTAAGTGAGAAAGAGCGCAGAACAAGGCAGCTGCGCATACGAAAAAAAACAGCTTCTGTTAGTAGGGGGAAAGGAATAAATTTCAGTCGCATTAGTGACGCCTTCAGCTCGAATGTGTCTTACGACGGTAAGTGGGAAAGAGCACAAAATAAGGCAGCTATGCGCATGTAGGAAAAAAACAAAACTACATTAGCCATGCATATGAAAAAAACAGCTTATGTAAGTGAGGGGAGGGGAATAAATTTCGGTCGCAGTAGTGACGCCTTCAGCTCGCATGTGCCTTACGGGAGTAAGTGGGAAAGAGCGCAGAACAAGGCAGCTGCACATATGAAAAAACAGCTTCTGTTAGTAGGGGGAAAGGAATAAATTTCAGTCGCATTAGTGACGCCTTCAGCTCGCATGTAGGAAAAAAAAACAAAATTACAGCAGCCATGCATATGAAAAAACAGCTTATGGAAGTGAAGGGGGGGGGAAAAAATTCCGTTCGCAGTAGTGACGCCTTCAGCTCGCATGTGCCTTACGGGATTAAGTGGGAAAGAGCGCAGAACAAGGCAGCTGCGCATATGAAAAAAACAGCTTCTGTTAGTAGGGGGGGGAATAAATTTCAGTCACAGTAGTTACGCCTTCAGCTCGAGTGTGTCTTACGACGGTAAGTGGGAAAGAGCACAAAATAAGGCAGCTGCGCGCATGTAGGAAAAAAACAAAACTACATCAGCCATGCATATGAAAAAAACAGCTTATGTAAGTGAGGGGAGGGGGAATAAATTTCGGTCGCAGTAGTGACGCCTTCAGCTCGCATGTGCCTTACGGGAGTAAGTGGGAAAGAGCGCAGAACAAGGCAGCTGCGCATATGAAAAAAACAGCTTCTGTTAGTAGGGGGAAAGGAATAAATTTCAGTCGCATTAGTGACGCCTACAGCTCGAATGTGTCTTACGACGGTAAATGGGAAAGAGCACAAAATAAGGCAGCTGCGCGTATGTAGGAAAAAAACAAAACTACATCAGCCATGCAAATGAAAAAAACAGCTTATGTAAGTGAGGGGGTGGGAATAAATTTCGGTTGCAGTAGTGACGCCTTCAGCTCGCATATAGGAAAAAAAGAAAACTACAGCAGCCATGCATATGAAAAAACAGATAAAAACAAATAAAACTATGGAAGTAAGGGGGGGAGGAGAATAAATGTCGGTCGAAGTAGTGACGCCTTCAGCTCGCATGTGCCTTTGGGAGTAAGTGGGAAAGAGCGCAAAACAAGGCAGCTGCGCATATGAAAAAAACAGCTTCTGTTAGTAGGCGGAGGGGAATAAATTTCAGTCACAGTAGTGACGCCTTCAGCTCGCATGTACCTTACGACGGTAAGTGGGAAAGAGCACAAAATAAGGCAGCTGCGCGCATGTAGAAAAAAACAAAACTACAGCAGCTATGCATATGAAGAAAACAGCTTATGGAAGTGAGGGGAGGGGAATATGGGAAAAAAAACAAAACTACAGCAGCCATGCATATGAAAAAACAGCTTATGGAAGTGAAGGGGAGGGAATAAATTTCGGTCGCAGTAGTGACGCCTTCGGCTCGCACGTGCCTTTGGGAGTAAGTGGGAAATAGCGCAAAACAAGGCAGCTGCGCATATGAAAAAACAGCTTCTGTTAGTAGGGGGAGGGGAATAAATTTCGGTTGCAGTAATGACGCCTTCAGCTCGCATGTAGAAAAAAAAAAACAAAATTAAAGCAGCCATGCATATGAAAAAACAGCTTATGGAAGTGAAGGGGGAGGGGAAAAATTTCGTTCGCAGTAGTGACGCCTTCAGCTCGCATGTGCCTTACGGGAGTAAGTGGGAAAGAGCGCAGAACAAGGCAGCTGCGCATATGAAAAAAACAGCTTCTGTTAGTAGGGGAAAAGGAATAAATTTCAGTCGCATTAGTGACGCCTTCAGCTCGAATGTGTCTTACGACGGTAAGTGGGAAAGAGCACAAAATAAGGCAGCTGCGCGCATGTAGGAAAAAAATAAAACTACATCAGCCATGCATATGAAAAAAACAGCTTATGTAAGTGAGGGGGGGGGGAATAAATTTCGGTTGCAGTAATGACGCCTTCAGCTCGCATGTAGAAAAAAAAAAACAAAATTAAAGCAGCCATGCATATGAAAAAACAGCTTATGGAAGTGAAGGGGGAGGGGAAAAATTTCGTTCGCAGTAGTGACGCCTTCAGCTCGCATGTGCCTTACGGGAGTAAGTGGGAAAGAGCGCAGAACAAGGCAGCTGCGCATATGAAAAAAACAGCTTCTGTTAGTAGGGGGGAAGGAATAAATTTCAGTCGCATTAGTGACGCCTTCAGCTCGAATGTGTCTTACGACGGTAAGTGGGAAAGAGCACAAAATAAGGCAGCTGCGCGCATGTAGGAAAAAACAAAACTACATCAGCCATGCATATGAAAAAAACAGCTTATGTAAGTGAGGGGGGAGGGGAATAAAATTCGGTCGCAGTAGTGACGCCTTCAGCTCGCATGTGCCTTACGGGAGTAAGTGAGAAAGAGCGCAGAACAAGGCAGCTGCGCATACGAAAAAAAACAGCTTCTGTTAGTAGGGGGAAAGGAATAAATTTCAGTCGCATTAGTGACGCCTTCAGCTCGAATATGAATGTGTAAGTGGGAATGAGCACAAAATAAGGCAGCTATGCGCATGTAGGAAAAAAACAAAACTACATTAGCCATGCATATGAAAAAAACAGCTTATGTAAGTGAGGGGGAGGGGAATAAATTTCGGTCGCAGTAGTGACGCCTTCAGCTCGCATGTGTCTTACGGGAATAAATTTCGGTCGCAGTAGTGACGCCTTCAGCTCGCATGTGCCTTACGGGAGTAAGTGAGAAAGAGCGCAGAACAAGGCAGCTGCGCATACGAAAAAAAAACAGCTTCTGTTAGTAGGGGAAAGGAATAAATTTCAGTCGCATTAGTGACGCCTTCAGCTCGCATGTAGGAAAAAAAAACAAAATTACAGCAGCCAAGCATATGAAAAAAACAGCTTATGGAAGTGAAGGGGGAGGGGAAAAAATTCCGTTCGCAGTAGTGACGCCTTCAGCTCGCATGTGCCTTACGGGATTAAGTGGGAAAGAGCGCAGAACAAGGCAGCTGCGCATATGAAAAATCAGCTTCTGTTAGTAGGGGGGGAAATAAATTTCAGTCACAGTAGTTACGCCTTCAGCTCGAATGTGTCTTACGACGGTAAGTGGGAAAGAGCACAAAATAAGGCAGCTGCGCGCATGTAGGAAAAAAACAAAACTACATCAGCCATGCATATGAAAAAAACAGCTTATGTAAGTGAGGGGGGGAATAAATTTCGGTCGCAGTAGTGACGCCTTCAGCTCGCATGTGCCTTACGGGAGTAAGTGGGAAAGAGCGCAGAACAAGGCAGCTGCGCATATGAAAAAAACAGCTTCTGTTAGTAGGGGGAAAGGAATAAATTTCAGTCGCATTAGTGACGCCTACAGCTCGAATGTGTCTTACGACGGTAAATGGGAAAGAGCACAAAATAAGGCAGCTGCGCGTATGTAGGAAAAAAACAAAACTACATCAGCCATGCATATGAAAAAAACAGCTTATGTAAGTGAGGGGTGGGAATAAATTTCGGTTGCAGTAGTGACGCCTTCAACTCGCATATAGGAAAAAAAGAAAACTACAGCAGCCATGCATATGAAAAAACAGCTTATGGAAGTAAGGGGGGAAGGAGAATAAATGTCGGTCGAAGTAGTGACGCCTTCAGCTCGCATGTGCCTTTGGGAGTAAGTGGGAAATAGCGCAAAACAAGGCAGCTGCGCATATGAAAAAAACAGCTTCTGTTAGTAGGGGGGTGGAATAAATTTCAGTCGCAGTAGTGACGCGTTCAACTCAGCTGTGCCTTACGGGAGTAAGTGGGAAAGAGCGCAAAACAAGGCAGCTGCGCATATGAAAAAAACAGCTTCTGTTAGTAGGCGGAGGGGAATAAATTTCAGTCACAGTAGTGACGCCTTCAGCTCGCATGTGCCTTACGACGGTAAGTGGGAAAGAGCATAAAATAAGGCAGCTGCGCGCATGTAGAAAAAAACAAAACTACAGCAGCCATGCATATGAAGAAAACAGCTTATGGAAGTGAGGGGGAGGGGAATATGGGAAAAAAAACAAAACTACAGCAGCCATGCATATGAAAAAACAGCTTATGGAAGTGAAGGGGGAGGGGAATAAATTTCGGTCGCAGTAGTGACGCCTTCGGCTCGCACGTGCCTTTGGGAGTAAGTGGGAAATATCGCAAAACAAGGCAGATGCGCATATGAAAAAAACAGCTTCTGTTAGTAGGGGGGTGGGAATAAATTTCAGTCGCAGTAGTGACGCGTTCAACTCAGCTGTGCCTTACGGGAGTAAGTGGGAAAGAGCACAAAACAAGGCAGATGCGTGCATGTACGAAAAAAAAAACAAAACTACAACAGCCATGCATATGAAAAAACAGCTTATGAAAGTAAGGGGGGAGGAGAATAAATGTCGGTCGCAGCAGTGACGCCTTCAGCTCGCATGTGTCTTACGGCGGTAAGTGGGAAAGAGCACAAAATAAGGCAGCTGCGCGCATGTAGGAAAAAAACAAAACTACATCAGCCATGCATATGAAAAAAACAGCTTATGTAAGTGAGGGGGGAGGAGAATAAATTTCGGTCGCAGTAGTGACGCCTTCAGCTCGCATGTGCCTTACGGGAGTAAGTGGGAAAGAGCGCAGAACAAGGCAGCTGCGCATATGAAAAAAACAGCTTCTGTTAGTAGGGGGGAAGGAATAAATTTCAGTCGCATTAGTGACGCCTTCAGCTCGCATGTGCCTTACGGGAGTAAGTGGGAAAGAGCGCAGAACAAGGCAGCTGCGCATAGTGACGCCTTCAGCTCGAATGTGTCTTACGACGGTAAGTGGGAAAGAGCACAAAATAAGGCAGCTGCGCGCATGTAGGAAAAAAACAAAACTACATCAGCCATGCATATGAAAATAACAGCTTATGTAAGTGAGGGGGGAGGAGAATAAATTTCGGTCGCAGTAGTGACGCCTTCAGCTCGCATGTGCCTTACGGGAGTAAGTGGGAAAGAGCGCAGAACAAGGCAGCTGCGCATATGAAAAAAACAGCTTCTGTTAGTAGGGGGGAAGGAATAAATTTCAGTCGCATTAGTGACGCCTTCAGCTCGAATGTGTCTTACGACGGTAAGTGGGAAAGAGCACAAAATAAGGCAGCTGCGCGCATGTAGGAAAAAACAAAACTACATCAGCCATGCATATGAAAAAAACAGCATATGTTAGTGAGGGGGGAGGGGAATAAATTTCGGTCGCAGTAGTGACGCCTTCAGCTCGCATGTGCCTTACGGGATTAAGTGGGAAAGAGCGCAGAACAAGGCAGCTGCGCATATGAAAAAAACAGCTTCTGTTAGTAGGGGGGGAATAAATTTCAGTCACAGTAGTTACGCCTTCAGCTCGAATGTGTCTTACGACGGTAAGTGGGAAAGAGCACAAAATAAGGCAGATGCGTGCATGTACGAAAAAAAAAACAAAACTACAACAGCCATGCATATGAAAAAACAGCTTATGGAAGTAAGGGGGGAGGAGAATAAATGTCGGTCGCAGCAGTGACGCCTTCAGCTCGCATGTGCCTTACGGGAGTAAGTGGGAAAGAGCGCAGAACAGGCAGCTGCGCATATGAAAAAAACAGCTTCTGTTAGTAGGGGGAAAGGAATAAATTTCAGTCGCATTAGTGACGCCTTCAGCTCGAATGTGTCTTACGACGGTAAGTGGGAAAGAGCACAAAATAAGGCAGCTGCGCGCATGTAGGAAAAAACAAAACTACAGCAGCCATGCATATGAAAAAACAGCTTATGGAAGTAAGGGGGGGAGGAGAATAAATGTCGGTCGAAGTAGTGACGCCTTCAGCTCGCATGTGCCTTTGGGAGTAAGTGGGAAATAGCGCAAAACAAGGCAGCTGCGCATATGAAAAAAACAGCTTCTTTTAGTAGGGGGGTTGGAATAAATTTCAGTCGCAGTAGTGACGCGTTCAACTCAGCTGTGCCTTACGGGAGTAAGTGGGAAAGAGCACAAAACAAGGCAGATGCGTGCATGTACGAAAAAAAAAACAAAACTACAACAGCCATGCATATGAAAAAACAGCTTATGGAAGTAAGGGGGGAGGAGAATAAATGTCGGTCGCAGCAGTGACGCCTTCAGCTCGCATGTGTCTTACGGCGGTAAGTGGGAAAAAGCACAAAATAAGGCAGCTGCGCGCATGTAGGAAAAAAACAAAACTACATCAGCCATGCATATGAAAAAAACAGCTTATGTAAGTGAGGGGGGAGGAGAATAAATTTCGGTCGCTGTAGCGACGCGTTCAACTCAGCTGTGCCTTATGGGAGTAAGTGGGAAAGAGCGCAAAACAAGGCAGCTGCGCATATGAAAAAAACAGTTTCTGTTAGTAGGGGGGGGGGGATAAATTTCGGTCGCAGTAGTGACGCCTTCAGCTCGCATATAGGAAAAAAAGAAAACTACAGCAGCCATGCATATGAAAAAACAGCTTATGGAAGTAAGGGGGGGAGGAGAATAAATGTCGGTCGCAGTAGTGACGCCTTCAGCTCGCATGTGCCTTTGGGAGTAAGTGGGAAATAGCGCAAAACAAGGCAGCTGCGCATATGAAAAAAACAGCTTCTGTTAGTAGGGGGTGGGAATAAATTTTAGTCGCAGTAGTGACGCGTTCAACTCAACTGTGCCTTACGGGAGTAAGTGGGAAAGAGCGCAAAACAAGGCAGCTGCGCATATGAAAAAACAGCTTCTGTTAGTAGGGGGAGGGTAATACATTTCAGTCACAATAGTGACGCCTTCAGCTCGCATGTGCCTTACGACGGTAAGTGGGAAAGAGCACAAAACAAGGCAGCTGCGTGCATGTACGAAAAAAAAAAACAAAACTACAACAGCCATGCATATGAAAAAACAGCTTATGGAAGTAAGGGGGGAGGAGAATAAATGTCGGTCGCAGTAGTGACGCCTTCAGCTCGCATGTGCCTTATAGGAGTAAGTGGGAAAGAGCGCAAAACTAGGCAGCTGCGCATATGAAAAAAACAGCTTCTGTTAGTAGGGGGAAAGGAATAAATTTCAGTCGCATTAGTGACGCCTTCAGCTCGAATGTGTCTTACGACGGTAAGTGGGAAAGAGCACAAAATAAGGCAGCTGCGCGCATGTAGGAAAAAAACAAAACTACATCAGCCATGCATATGAAAAAAACAGCTTATGTAAGTGAGGGGGGAGGAGAATAAATTTCGGTCGCATTAGTGACGCCTTCAGCTCGCATGTGCCTTACGGGAGTAAGTGGGAAAGAGCGCAGAACAAGGCAGCTGCGCATATGAAAAAACAGCTTCTGTTAGTAGGGGGGAAGGAATAAATTTCAGTCGCATTAGTGACGCTTTCAGCTCGAATGTGTCTTACGACGGTAAGTGGGAAAGAGCACAAAATAAGGCAGCTGCGCGCATGTAGGAAAAAAACAAAACTACATCAGCCATGCATATGAAAAAAACAGCTTATGTAAGTGAGGGGGGAGAAGAATAAATTTCGGTCGCAGTAGTGAAGCCTTCAGCTCGCATGTGCCTTACGGGAGTAAGTGGGAAAGAGCGCAGAACAAGGCAGCTGCGCATATGAAAAAAACAGCTTCTGTTAGTAGGGGGGAAGGAATAAATTTCAGTCGCATTAGTGACGCCTTCAGCTCGCATGTGCCTTACGGGAGTAAGTGGGAAAGAGCGCAGAACAAGGCAGCTGCGCATAGTGACGCCTTCAGCTCGAATGTGTCTTACGACGGTAAGTGGGAAAGAGCACAAAATAAGGCAGCTGCGCGCATGTAGGAAAAAACAAAACTACATCAGCCATGCATATGAAAAAAACAGCATATGTTAGTGAGGGGGGAGGGGAATAAATTTCGGTCGCAGTAGTGACGCCTTCAGCTCGCATGTGCCTTACGGGAGTAAGTGAGAAAGAGCGCAGAACAAGGCAGCTGCGCATACGAAAAAAAACAGCTTCTGTTAGTAGGGGGAAAGGAATAAATTTCAGTCGCATTAGTGACGCCTTCAGCTCGAATGTGTCTTACGACGGTAAGTGGGAAAGAGCACAAAATAAGGCAGCTATGCGCATGTGGGAAAAAAACAAAACTACATTAGCCATGCATATGAAAAAAACAGCTTATGTAAGTGATGGGGAGGGGAATAAATTTCGGTCGCAGTAGTGACGCCTTCAGCTCGCATGTGCCTTACGGGAGTAAGTGGGAAAGAGCGCAGAACAAGGCAGCTGCACATATGAAAAAACAGCTTCTGTTAGTAGGGGGAAAGGAATAAATTTCAGTCGCATTAGTGACGCCTTCAGCTCGCATGTAGGAAAAAAAAACAAAATTACAGCAGCCATGCATATGAAAAAAACAGCTTATGGAAGTGAAGGGGGAGGGGAAAAAATTCCGTTCGCAGTAGTGACGCCTTCAGCTCGCATGTGCCTTACGGGATTAAGTGGGAAAGAGCGCAGAACAAGGCAGCTGCGCATATGAAAAAAACAGCTTCTGTTAGTAGGGGTGGGAAATAAATTTCAGTCACAGTAGTTACGCCTTCAGCTCGAATGTGTCTTACGACGGTAAGTGGGAAAGAGCACAAAATAAGGCAGCTGCGCGCATGTAGGAAAAAAACAAAACTACATCAGCCATGCATATGAAAAAACAGCTTATGTAAGTGAGGGGGGGGGAATAAATTTCGGTCGCAGTAGTGACGCCTTCAGCTCGCATGTGCCTTACGGGAGTAAGTGGGAAAGAGCGCAGAACAAGGCAGCTGCGCATATGAAAAAAACAGCTTCTGTTAGTAGGGGGAAAGGAATAAATTTCAGTCGCATTAGTGACGCCTTCAGCTCGAATGTGTCTTACGACGGTAAGTGGGAAAGAGCACAAAATAAGGCAGCTGCGCGTATGTAGGAAAAAAAACAAAACTACAGCAGCCATGCACATGAAAAAAATCAGCGTATGTAAGTGAGGGGGTGGGAATAAATTTCGGTTTCAGTAGTGACGCCTTCACCTCGCATATAGGAAAAAAAGAAAACTACAGCAGCCATGCATATGAAAAAACAGCTTATGGTAGTAAGGGGGGAGAGGGATAAATTTCGGTCGCAGTAGTGACGTCTTCAGCTCGCATGTGCCTTATGGAAGTAAGTGGGAAAGAGCGCAAAACTAGGCAGCTACGCATATGAAAAAAACAGCTTCTGTTAGTGAGGGGGAGGAGAATAAATGTCGGTCGCAGTAGTGATGCCTGCAGCTCGCATGTGCCTTACGAAAGTAAATGGGAAAGAGTACAAAACAAGGAAGCTGTGCGTATGTAGGAAAAAAAAAACACAACTACAGCAGCCATGCATATGAAAACAACAGCTTATGGAATTGAGGAGGGGGGGGGGTAAATTTCGGTCGCTGTAGCGACGCGTTCAACTCAGCTGTGCCTTATGGGAGTAAGTGGGAAAGAGCGCAAAACAAGGCAGCTGCGCATATGAAAAAACAGTTTCTGTTAGTAGGGGGGGGGATAAATTTCGGTCGCAGTAGTGATGCCTGCAGCTCGCATGTGCCTTACGAAAGTAAATGGGAAAGAGTACAAAACACGGAAGCTGTGCGTATGTAGGAAAAAAAAACAAAACTACAGCAGCCATGCATATGAAAACAACAGCTTATGGAATTGTGGAGGGGGGGGGGTAAATTTCGGTCGCTGTAGCGACGCGTTCAACTCAGCTGTGCCTTATGGGAGTAAGTGGGAAAGAGCGCAAAACAAGGCAGCTGCGCATATGAAAAAACTGTTTCTGTTAGTAGGGGGGGGGTAAATTTCGGTCGCAGTAGTGACGCCTTCAGCTCGCATATAGGAAAAAAAGAAAACTACAGCAGCCATGCATATGAAAAAACAGCTTATGGAAGTAAGGGGGGGAGGAGAATAAATGTCGGTCGCAGTAGTGACGCCTTCAGCTCGCATGTGCCTTTGGGAGTAAGTGGGAAATAGCGCAAAACAAGGCAGCTGCGCATATGAAAAAAACAGCTTCTGTTAGTAGGGGGGTTGGAATAAATTTCAGTCGCAGTAGTGACGCGTTCAACTCAGCTGTGCCTTACGGGAGTAAGGCACAGTTACGGGAGTAACAGCTTATGGAAGTGAAGGGGGAGGGGAATAAATTTCGGTCGCAGTAGTGACGCCTTCGGATCGCATGTGCCTTTGGGAGTAAGTGGGAAATAACGCAAAACAAGGCAGCTGCGCATATGAAAAAAACAGCTTCTGTTAGTAGGGGGGTGGGAATAAATTTCAGTCGCAGTAGTGACGCGTTCAACTCAGCTGTGCCTTACGGGAGTAAGTGGGAAAGAGCGCAAAACAAGGCAGCTGCGCATATGAAAAAACAGCTTCTGTTAGTAGGGGGAGGGGAATACATTTCAGTCACAATAGTGACGCCTTCAGCTCGCATGTGCCTTACGACGGTAAGTGGGAAAGAGCACAAAATAAGGCAGCTGCGCGCATGTAGGAAAAAAACAAAACTACAGCAGCCATGCATATGAAGAAAACAGCTTATGGAAGTGAGGGGGAGGGGAATATGGGAAAAAAAAACAAAACTACAGCAGCCATGCATATGAAAAAACAGCTTATGGAAGTGAAGGGGGAGGGGAATAAATTTCGGTCGCAGTAGTGACGCCTTCGGCTCGCATGTGCCTTTGGGAGTAAGTGGGAAATAGCGCAAAACAAGGCAGATGCGCATATGAAAAAAACAGCTTCTGTTAGTAGGGGGTGGGAATAAATTTCAGTCGCAGTAGTGACGCGTTCAACTCAGCTGTGCCTTACGGGAGTAAGTGGGAAAGAGCGCAAAACAAGGCAGCTGCGCATATGAAAAAACAGCTTCTGTTAGTAGGGGGAGGGGAATACATTTCAGTCACAATAGTGACGCCTTCAGCTCGCATGTGCCTTACGACGGTAAGTGGGAAAGAGCACAAAACAAGGCAGCTGCGTGCATGTACGAAAAAAAAAAAACAAAACTACAACAGCCATGCATATGAAAAAACAGCTTATGGAAGTAAGGGGGGAGGAGAATAAATGTCGGTCGCAGCAGTGACGCCTTCAGCTCGTATGTGCCTTATGGGAGTAAGTGGGAAAGAGCGCAAAACTAGGCAGCTGCGCATATGAGAAAAAAGCTTCTGTTAGTGAGTGGGGAGGGGAATACATTTCGGTCGCAGTAGTGACGCGTTCAACTCAGCTGTGCCTTACGGGAGTAAGTGGGAAAGAGCGAAAACAAGGCATCTGCGCATATGAAAAAACAGCTTCTGTTAGTAGGGGGGGGAAATAAATTTCAGTCACAGTAGTTACGCCTTCAGCTCGCATGTGCCTTACGACGGTAAGTGGGAAAGAGCACATAAGAGGGCATAAATTTCAGTCGCAGTAGTTACGCCTTTTTAGCTCGAATGTGTCTTACGCGGTAAGTGGGAAAGAGCACAAAATAAGGCAGCTGCGCGCATGTAGGAAAAAAACAAAACTACAGCAGCCATGCATATGAAGAAAACAGCTTATGGAAGTGAGGGGGAGGGGAATATGGGAAAAAAAAAAACAAAACTACAGCAGCCATGCATATGAAAAAACAGCTTATGGAAGTGAAGGGGGAGGGGAATAAATTTCGGTCGCAGTAGTGACGCCTTCGGCTCGCATGTGCCTTTGGGAGTAAGTGGGAAATAGCGCAAAACAAGGCAGATGCGCATATGAAAAAAACAGCTTCTGTTAGTAGGGGGGTGGGAATAAATTTCAGTCGCAGTAGTGACGCGTTCAACTCAGCTGTGCCTTACGGGAGTAAGTGGGAAAGAGCGCAAAACAAGGCAGCTGCGCATATGAAAAAACAGCTTCTGTTAGTAGGGGGGGGGAATACATTTCAGTCACAATAGTGACGCCTTCAGCTCGCATGTGCCTTACGACGGTAAGTGGGAAAGAGCACAAAATAAGGCAGCTGCGTGCATGTACGAAAAAAAAACAAAACTACAACAGCCATGCATATGAAAAAACAGCTTATGGAAGTAAGGGGGGAGGAGAATAAATGTCGGTCGCAGCAGTGACGCCTTCAGCTCGTATGTGCCTTATGGGAGTAAGTGGGAAAGAGCGCAAAACTAGGCAGCTGCGCATATGAGAAAAAAGCTTCTGTTAGTGAGTGGGGAGGGGAATACATTTCGGTCGCAGTAGTGACGCGTTCAACTCAGCTGTGCCTTACGGGAGTAAGTGGGAAAGAGCGAAAACAAGGCATCTGCGCATATGAAAAAACAGCTTCTGTTAGTAGGGGGGGGAAATAAATTTCAGTCACAGTAGTTACGCCTTCAGCTCGCATGTGCCTTACGACGGTAAGTGGGAAAGAGCACAAAATAAGGCAGCTGCGCGCATGTACGAAAAACAAACAAAACTACAACAGCCATGCATATGAAAAAACAGCGTATGGAAGTGAGGGGGAAGGGGAATAAATTTCGGTCGCAGTAGTGACGCCTTCAGCTCGAATGTGCCTTATGGGAGTAAGTGGGAAAGAGCGCAAAACTAGGAAGCTGCGCATATGAAAAAAACAGCTTCTGTTAGTGAGGGGGGGTGGGGTGGTGGAAATAAATGTCGGTCACAGTAGCGACGCCTGCAGCTCGCATGTGCCTTACGAAAGTAAATGGGAAAAAGTACAAAACAAGGAAGCTGCGCGTATGTAGAAAAAAAAAAAACAAAACTACAGAAGCCATGCATATGAAAAAAACACATTATGGAATTGAGGGGAGGGGAATATGGAAAAAAAAAACAAAACTACAGCAGCCATGCATATGAAAAAAAACAGCTTATGGAATTGAGGGGGAATATGAAAAAAAAAACAAAACTACAGCAGCCATGAAAAAAACAGCTTATGGAATTGAGGGGGAGTGGAATATGGAAAAAAAAGGAAAAAAACAAAACTATAGCATCCATGCATATGAAAAAACAGCTTATGGTAGTGTGGGGGGAGGGGAATAAATTTCGGTCGCAGTAGTGACGCCTTCAGCTCGAATGTGTCTTACGCGGTAAGTAGGAAAGAGCACAAAATAAGGCAGCTGCGCGCATGTAGGAAAAAAACAAAACTACATCAGCCATGTATATGAAAAAACAACTTATATAAGTGAAAAGGGGGGGGCATAAATTTCAGTCGCAGTAGTTACGCCTTTAGCTCGAATGTGTCTTACGCGGTAAGTGGGAAAGAGCACAAAATAAGGCAGCTGCGCGCATGTAGGAAAAAAACAAAACTACAGCAGCCATGCATATGAAAAAACAGCTTATGGAAGGAAGGGCGGAGGAGAATAAATTTCGGTCGCAGTAGTGACGCCTTCAGCTCGCATGTGCCTTACGGTAGTAAGTGGGAAAGAGCGCAAAACAAGGCAGCTGCGCATATAAAAAAAAGCTTCTGTTAGTAGGGGGAGGTGAATAAATTTCAGTCGCATTAGTGACGCCTTCAGCTCGAATGTGTCTTACGCGGTAAGTGGGAAAGAGCACAAAATAAGGCAGCTGCGCGCATGTAGGAAAAAAACAAAACTACAGCAGCCATGCATATGAAAAAACAGCTTATGGAAGGAAGGGCGGAGGAGAATAAATTTCGGTCGCAGTAGTGACGCCTTCAGCTCGCATGTGCCTTATGGGAGTAAGTGGGAAAGAGCGCAAAACAAGGCAGCTGCGCATATGAAAAAAAACAGCTTCTGTTAGTAGGGGGTTGGAATAAATTTCAGTCGCAGTAGTGACGCGTTCAACTCAGCTGTGCCTTACGGGAGTAAGTGGGAAAGAGCGCAAAACAAGGCAGCTGCGCATATGAAAAAAAACAGCTTCTGTTAGTAGGGGGTTGGAATAAATTTCAGTCGCAGTAGTGACGCGTTCAACTCAGCTGTGCCTTACGGGAGTAAGTGGGAAAGAGCGCAAAACAAGGCAGCTGCGCATATGAAAAAAACAGCTTCTGTTAGTAGGGGGGTTGGAATAAATTTCAGTCGCAGTAGTGACGCGTTCAACTCAGCTGTGCCTTACGGGAGTAAGTGGGAAAGAGCACAAAATAAGGCAGCTGCGCGCATGTAGGAAAAAAACAAAACTACAGCAGCCATGCATATGAAGAAAACAGCTTATGGAAGGAAGGGCGGAGGAGACTAAATTTCGGTCGCAGTAGTGACGCCTTCAGCTCGCATGTGCCTTATGGGAGTAAGTGGGAAAGAGCGCAAAACTAGGCAGCTGCGCATATGAAAAAAAAACAGCTTCTGTTAGTGAGGGGGAGGAGAATAAATGTCGGTCGCAGTAGTGATGCCTGCATCTCGCATGTGCCTTACGAAAGTAAATGGGAAAGAGTACAAAACAAGGAAGCTGTGCGTATGTAGGAAAAAAAAACAAAACTACAGCAGCCATGCATATGAAAAAACAGCTTATGGAAGTAAGGGGGGGAGGAGAATAAATGTCGGTCGCAGTAGTGACGCCTTCAGCTCGCATGTGCCTTTGGGAGTAAGTGGGAAATAGCGCAAAACAAGGCAGCTGCGCATATGAAAAAAACAGCTTCTGTTAGTAGGGGGGTTGGAATAAATTTCAGTCGCAGTAGTGACGCGTTCAACTCAGCTGTGCCTTACGGGAGTAAGTGGGAAAGAGCGCAAAACAAGGCAGCTGCGCATATGAAAAAACAGCATAAATTTCAGTCACAGTAGTGACGCCTTCAGCTCGCATGTGCCTTACGACGGTAAGTGGGAAAGAGCACAAAATAAGGCAGCTGCGCGCATGTAGGAAAAAAACAAAACTACATCAGCCATGCATATGAAAAAAACAGCTTATGTAAGTGAGGGGGGGATAAATTTCGGTCGCAGTAGTGACGCCTTCAGCTCGCATGTGCCTTACGGGAGTAAGTGGGAAAGAGCGCAGAACAGGCAGCTGCGCATATGAAAAAAACAGCTTCTGTTAGTAGGGGGAAAGGAATAAATTTCAGTCGCATTAGTGACGCCTTCAGCTCGAATGTGTCTTACGACGGTAAGTGGGAAAGAGCACAAAATAAGGCAGCTCCGCGTATGTAGGAAAAAACAAAACTACATCAGCCATGCATATGAAAAAAACAGCGTATGTAAGTGAGGGGGTGGGAATAAATTTCGGTTGCAGTAGTGACGCCTTCAGCTCGCATATAGGAAAAAAAGAAAACTACAGCAGCCATGCATATGAAAAAACAGCTTATGGTAGTAAGGGGGGAGGGGAATAAATTTCGGTCGCAGTAGTGACGTCTTCAGCTCGCATGTGCCTTATGGGAGTAAGTGGGAAAGAGCGCAAAACTAGGCAGCTGCGCATATGAAAAAAACAGCTTCTGTTAGTGAGGGGGGGGAGAATAAATGTCGGTCGCAGTAGTGATGCCTGCAGCTCGCATGTGCCTTACGAAAGTAAATGGGAAAGAGTACAAAACAAGGAAGCTGTGCGTATGTAGGAAAAAAAAACAAAACTACAGCAGCCATGCATATGAAAACAACAGCTTATGGAATTGAGGAGGGGGGGGGGGTAAATTTCGGTCGCTGTAGCGACGCGTTCAACTCAGCTGTGCCTTACGGGAGTAAGTGGGAAAGAGCGCAAAACAAGGCAGCTGCCCCAAAACAGGGGTTGGAATACATTTCAGTCGCAGTAGTGACGCGTTCAACTCAGCTGTGCCTTGCGACGGTAAGTGGGAAAGAGCACAAAATAAGGCAGCTGCGCGCATGTAGGAAAAAAACAAAACTACAGCAGCCATGCATATGAAGAAAACAGCTTATGGAGGTGAGGGGGAGGGGAATATGGGAAAAAAAAACAAAACTACAGCAGCCATGCATATGAAAAAACAGCTTATGGAAGTGAAGGGGGAGGGGAATAAATTTCGGTCGCAGTAGTGACGCCTTCGGCTCGCATGTGCCTTTGGGAGTAAGTGGGAAATAGCGCAAAACAAGGCAGATGCGCATATGAAAAAACAGCTTCTGTTAGTAGGGGGAGGGGAATAAATTTCAGTCGCAGTAGTGACGCGTTCAACTCAGCTGTGCCTTACGTGAGTAAGTGGGAAAGAGCGCAAAACAAGGCAGCTGCGCATATGAAAAAACAGCTTCTGTTAGTAGGGGGAGGGGAAAACATTTCAGTCACAATAGTGACGCCTTCAGCTCGCATGTGCCTTACGACGGTAAGTGGAAAAGAGCACAAAACAAGGCAGCTGCGTGCATGTACGAAAAAAAAACAAAACTACAACAGCCATGCATATGAAAAAACAGCTTATGGAAGTAAGGGGGAGGAGAATAAATGTCGGTCGCAGCAGTGACGCCTTCAGCTCGCATGTGCCTTATGGGAGTAAGTGGGAAAGAGCGCAAAACTAGGCAGCTGCGCATATGAGAAAAAAGCTTCTGTTAGTGAGTGGGGAGGGGAATACATTTCGGTCGCAGTAGTGCCGCGTTCAACTCAGCTGTGCCTTACGGGAGTAAGTGGGAAAGAGCGCAAAACAAGGCATCTGCGCATATGAAAAAACAGCTTCTGTTAGTAGGGGGAGGGGAATAAATTTCAGTCGCAGTAGTGACGCCTTCAACTCAGCTGTGCCTTACGGGAGTAAGTGGGAAAGAGCACAAAATAAGGCAGCTGCGCGCATGTAGGAAAAAAACAAAACTACAACAGCCATGCATATGAAAAAACAGCTTATGGAAGGAAGGGCGGAGGAGAATAAATTTCGGTCACAGTAGCGACGCCTGCAGCTCGCATGTGCCTTACGAAAGTAAATGGGAAAAAGTACAAAACAAGGAAGCTGCGCGTATGTAGAAAAAAAAAAAAAACAAAACTACAGAAGCCATGCATATGAAAAAAACAGATTATGGAATTGAGGGGGAGGGGAATATGGAAAAAAAAAACAAAACTACAGCAGCCATGCATATGAAAAAAAACAGCTTATGGAATTTAGGGGGGAATATGAAAAAAAAAACAAAACTACAGCAGCCATGAAAAAAACAGCTTATGGAATTGAGGGGGAGTGGAATATGGAAAAAAAAGGAAAAAAACAAAACTATAGCATCCATGCATATGAAAAAACAGCTTATGGTAGTGTGGGGGGAGGGGAATAAATTTCGGTCGCAGTAGTGACGCCTTCAGCTCGAATGTGTCTTACGCGGTAAGTGGGAAAGAGCACAAAATAAGGCAGCTGCGCGCATGTAGGAAAAAAACAAAACTACATCAGCCATGTATATGAAAAAACAACTTATATAAGTGAAAAGGGGGGGGCATAAATTTCAGTCGCAGTAGTTACGCCTTTAGCTCGAATGTGTCTTACGCGGTAAGTGGGAAAGAGCACAAAATAAGGCAGCTGCGCGCATGTAGGAAAAAACAAAACTACAGCAGCCATGCATATGAAAAAACAGCTTATGGAAGGAAGGGCGGAGGAGAATAAATTTCGGTCGCAGTAGTGACGCCTTCAGCTCGCATGTGCCTTACGGGAGTAAGTGGGAAAGAGCGCAAAACAAGGCAGCTGCGCATATAAAAAAAAGCTTCTGTTAGTAGGGGGAGGGGAATAAATTTCAGTCGCATTAGTGACGCCTTCAGCTCGAATGTGTCTTACGCGGTAAGTGGGAAAGAGCACAAAATAAGGCAGCTGCGCGCATGTAGGAAAAAAACAAAACTACAGCAGCCATGCATATGAAAAAACAGCTTATGGAAGGAAGGGCGGAGGAGAATAAATTTCGGTCGCAGTAGTGACGCCTTCAGCTCGCATGTGCCTTATGGGAGTAAGTGGGAAAGAGCGCAAAACAAGGCAGCTGCGCATATGAAAAAAACAGCTTCTGTTAGTAGGGGGAGGGGAATAAATTTCAGTCGCAGTAGTGACGCGTTCAACTCAGCTGTGCCTTACGGGAGTAAGTGGGAAAGAGCACAAAATAAGGCAGCTGCGCGCATGTAGGAAAAAAACAAAACTACAGCAGCCATGCATATGAAAAAACAGCTTATGGAAGGAAGGGCGGAGGAGAATAAATTTCGGTCGCAGTAGTGACGCCTTCAGCTCGCATGTGCCTTATGGGAGTAAGTGGGAAAGAGCGCAAAACAAGGCAGTTGCGCATATGAAAAAAAAAACAGCTTCTGTTAGTAGGGGGTTGGAATAAATTTCAGTCGCAGTAGTGACGCGTTCAACTCAGCTGTGCCTTACGGGAGTAAGTGGGAAAGAGCGCAAAACAAGGCAGCTGCGCATATGAAAAAAACAGCTTCTGTTAGTAGGGGGAGGGGAATAAATTTCAGTCGCAGTAGTGACGCGTTCAACTCAGCTGTGCCTTACGGGAGTAAGTGGGAAAGAGCACAAAATAAGGCAGCTGCGCGCATGTAGGAAAAAAACAAAACTACAGCAGCCATGCATATGAAGAAAACAGCTTATGGAAGGAAGGGCGGAGGAGACAAAATTTCGGTCGCAGTTGTGACGCCTTCAGCTCGCATGTGCCTTATGGGAGTAAGTGGGAAAGAGCGCAAAACTAGGCAGCTGCGCATATGAAAAAAAACAGCTTCTGTTAGTGAGGGGGAGGAGAATAAATGTCGGTCGCAGTAGTGATGCCTGCATCTCGCATGTGCCTTACGAAAGTAAATGGGAAAGAGTACAAAACAAGGAAGCTGTGCGTATGTAGGAAAAAAAAACAAAACTACAGCAGCCATGCATATGAAAACAACAGCTTATGGAATTGAGGGGGGGTAAATTTCGGTCGCAGTAGTGACGCCTTCAGCTCGGATATAGGAAAAAAAGAAAACTACAGCAGCCATGCATATGAAAAAACAGCTTATGGAAGTAAGGGGGGGATGAGAATAAATGTCGGTCGCAGTAGTGACGCCTTCAACTCGCATGTGCCTTTGGGAGTAAGTGGGAAATAGCGCAAAACAAGGCAGCTGCGCATATGAAAAAAACAGCTTCTGTTAGTAGGGGGGTGGGAATAAATTTAAGTCACAGTAGTGACGCCTTCAGCTCGCATGTGCCTTACGACGGTAAGTGGGAAAGAGCGCAAAACAAGGCAGCTGCGCATATGAAAAAACAGTTTCTGTTAGTGGGGGGGGGGATAAATTTCGGTCGCAGTAGTGACGCCTTCAGCTCGCATAAAGGAAAAAAAGAAAACTACAGCAGCCATGCATATGAAAAAACAGCTTATGGAAGTAAGGGGGGGAGGAGAATAAATGTCGGTCGCAGTAGTGACGCCTTCAGCTCGCATGTACCTTTGGGAGTAAGTGGGAAATAGCGCAAAACAAGGCAACTGCGCATATGAAAAAAACAGCTTCTGTTAGTAGGGGGTTGGAATAAATTTCAGTCGCAGTAGTGACGCGTTCAACTCAGCTGTGCCTTACGGGAGTAAGTGGGAAAGAGCGCAAAACAAGGCAGCTGCGCATATGAAAAAAACAGCTTCTGTTAGTAGGGGGAGGGGAATAAATTTCAGTCACAGTAGTGACGCCTTCAGCTCGCATGTGCCTTACGACGGTAAGTGGGAAAGAGCACAAAATAAGGCAGCTGCGCGCATGTAGGAAAAAAACAAAACTACAGCAGCCATGCATATGAAGAAAACAGCTTATGGAAGTGAGGGGGAGGGGAATATGGGAAAAAAAAACAAAACTACAGCAGCCATGCATATGAAAAAACAGCTTATGGAAGTGAGGGGGAGGGGAATAAATTTCGGTCGCAGTAGTGACGCCTTCGGCTCGCATGTGCCTTTGGGAGTAAGTGGGAAATAGCGCAAAACAAGGCAGATGCGCATATGAAAAAATCAGCTTCTGTTAGTAGGGGGGTGGGAATAAATTTCAGTCGCAGTAGTGACGCGTTCAACTCAGCTGTGCCTTACGGGAGTAAGTGGGAAAGAGCGCAAAACAAGGCAGCTGCGCATATGAAAAAACAGCTTCTGTTAGTAGGGGGAGGGGAATACATTTCAGTCACAATAGTGACGCCTTCAGCTCGCATGTGCCTTACGACGGTAAGTGGGAAAGAGCACAAAACAAGGCAGCTGCGCGCATGTACGAAAAAAAAACAAAACTACAACAGCCATGCATATGAAAAAACAGCTTATGGAAGTAAGGGGGGAGGAGAATAAATATCGGTCGCAGCAGTGACGCCTTCAGCTCGCATGTGCCTTATGGGAGTAAGTGGGAAAGAGCGCAAAACTAGGCAGCTGCGCATATGAGAAAAAAGCTTCTGTTAGTGAGTGGGGAGGGGAATACATTTCGGTCGCAGTAGTGACGCGTTCAACTCAGCTGTGCCTTACGGGAGTAAGTGGGAAAGAGCGCAAAACAAGGCATCTGCGCATATGAAAAAACAGCTTCTGTTAGTAGGGGGGGGAAATAAATTTCAGTCACAGTAGTTACGCCTTCAGCTCGCATGTGCCTTACGACGGTTAGTGGGAAAGAGCACAAAAAAAGGCAGCTGCGCGCATGTACGAAAAAAAAACAAAACTACAAAAGCCATGCATATGAAAAAACAGCGTATTGAAGTGAGGGGGGAGAGGAATAAATTTCGGTCGCAGTAGTGACGCCTTCAGCTCGAATGTGCCTTATGGGAGTAAGTGGAAAAGAGCGCAAAACTAGGAAGCTGCGCATATGAAAAAACAGCTTCTGTTAGTAGGGGGGGGAAATAAATTTCAGTCACAGTAGTTACGCCTTCAGCTCGCATGTGCCTTACGACGGTAAGTGGGAAAGAGCACAAAATAGGGCAGCTGCGCGCATGTACGAAAAAAAAACAAAACTACAACAGCCATGCATATGAAAAAACAGCGTATTGAAGTGAGGGGGGAGGGGAATAAATTTCGGTCGCAGTAGTGACGCCTTCAGCTCGAATGTGCCTTATGGGAGTAAGTGGAAAAGAGCGCAAAACTAGGAAGCTGCGCATATGAAAAAACAGCTTCTGTTAGTAGGGGGGGGAAATAAATTTCAGTCACAGTAGTTACGCCTTCAGCTCGCATGTGCCTTACGACGGTAAGTGGGAAAGAGCACAAAATAAGGCAGCTGCGCGCATGTACGAAAAAAAAGCAAAACTACAACAGCCATGCATATGAAAAAACAGCTTATGGAAGTGAGGGGGAGGGGAATATGGGAAAAAAAACAAAACTACATCAGCCATGCATATGAAAAAACAGCTTATGGAAGTGAGGGGGGAGGGGAATAAATTTCGGTCGCAGTAGTGACGCCTTCAGCTAGCATGTGCCTTATGGGAGTAAGTGGGAAAGAGCGCAAAACTAGGCAGCTGCGCATATGAGAAAAAAGCTTCTGCTAGTGAGTGGGGAGGGGACTACATTTCGGTCGCAGTAGTGACGCGTTCAACTCAGCTGTGCCTTACGGGAGTAAGTGGGAAAGAGCGCAAAACAAGGCAGCTGCGCATATGAAAAAAACAGCTTCTGTTAGTAGGGGGAGGGGAATAAATTTCAGTCGCATTAGTGACGCCTTCAGCTCGCATGTGCCTTACGACGGTAAGTGGGAAAGAGCACAAAATAAGGCAGCTGCGTGTATGTACGAAAAAAAAACAAAACTACAACAGCCATGCATATGAAAAAACAGCTTATGGAAGTGAGGGGGAGGGGAATATGGGAAAAAAAACAAAACTACAGCAGCCATGCATATGAAAAAACAGCTTATGGAAGTGAGGGGGGAGGGGAATAAATTTCGGTCGCAGTAGTGACGCCTTCAGCTCGCATGTGCCTTTGGGAGTAAGTGGGAAATAGCGCAAAACAAGGCAGATGCGCATATGAAAAAAGCAGCTTCTGTTAGTAGGGGGTGGGAATAAATTTCAGTCGCAGTAGTGACGCGTTCAACTCAGCTGTGCCTTACGGGAGTAAGTGGGAAAGAGCGCAAAACAAGGCAGCTGCGCATATGAAAAAACAGCTTCTGTTAGTAGGGGGAGGGGAATACATTTCAGTCACAATAGTGACGCCTTCAGCTCGCATGTGCCTTACGACGGTAAGTGGGAAAGAGCACAAAATAAGGCAGCTGCGCGCATGTAGGAAAAAAACAAAACTACAGCAGCCATGCATATGAAAAAACAGCTTATGGAAGGAAGGGCGGAGGAGAATAAATTTCGGTCGCAGTAGTGACGCTTTCAGCTCGAATGTGTCTTACGCGGTAAGTGGGAAAGAGCACAAAATAAGGCAGCTGCGCGCATGTAGAAAAAAAACAAAACTACAGCAGCCATGCATATGAAAAAACAGTTTATGGAAGGAAGGGCGGAGGAGAATAAATTTCGGTCGCAGTAGTGACGCCTTCAGCTCGCATGTGCCTTACGGGAGTAAGTGGGAAAGAGCGCAAAACAAGGCAGCTGCGCATATAAAAAAAAAGCTTCTGTTAGTAGGGGGAGGGGAATAAATTTCAGTCGCATTAGTGACGCCTTCAGCTCGCATGTGCCTTACGACGGTAAGTGGGAAAGAGCACAAAATAAGGCAGCTGCGTGTATGTACGAAAAAAAAAACAAAACTACAACAGCCATGCATATGAAAAAACAGCTTATGGAAGTGAGGGGGAGGGGAATATGGGAAAAAAAACAAAACTACAGCAGCCATGCATATAAAAAAACAGCTTATGGAAGTGAGGGGGGAGGGGAATAAATTTCGGTCGCAGTAGTGACGCCTTCAGCTCGCATGTGCCTTTGGGAGTAAGTGGGAAAGAGCGCAAAACAAGGCAGATGCGCATATGAAAAAAGCAGCTTCTGTTAGTAGGGGGTGGGAATAAATTTCAGTCGCAGTAGTGACGCGTTCAACTCAGCTGTGCCTTACGGGAGTAAGTGGGAAAGAGCGCAAAACAAGGCAGCTGCGCATATGAAAAAACAGCTTCTGTTAGTAGGGGGAGGGGAATACATTTCGGTCACAATTGTGACGCCTTCAGCTCGCATGTGCCTTACGACGGTAAGTGGGAAAGAGCACAAAATAAGGCAGCTGCGCGCATGTAGGAAAAAAACAAAACTACAGCAGCCATGCATATGAAAAAACAGCTTATGGAAGGAAGGGCGGAGGAGAATAAATTTCGGTCGCAGTAGTGACGCTTTCAGCTCGAATGTGTCTTACGCGGTAAGTGGGAAAGAGCACAAAATAAGGCAGCTGCGCGCATGTAGGAAAAAAACAAAACTACAGCAGCCATGCATATGAAAAAACAGTTTATGGAAGGAAGGGCGGAGGAGAATAAATTTCGGTCGCAGTAGTGACGCCTTCAGCTCGCATGTGCCTTTGGGAGTAAGTGGGAAATAGCGCAAAACAAGGCAGATGCGCATATGAAAAAAGCAGCTTCTGTTAGTAGGGGGTGGGAATAAATTTCAGTCGCAGTAGTGACGCGTTCAACTCAGCTGTGCCTTACGGGAGTAAGTGGGAAAGAGCGCAAAACAAGGCAGCTGCGCATATGAAAAAACAGCTTCTGTTAGTAGGGGGAGGGGAATACATTTCAGTCACAATAGTGACGCCTTCAGCTCGCATGTGCCTTACGACGGTAAGTGGGAAAGAGCACAAAACAAGGCAGATGCGTGCATGTACGAAAAAAAAACAAAACTACAACAGCCATGCATATGAAAAAACAGCTTATGGAAGTAAGGGGGGAGGAGAATAAATATCGGTCGCAGCAGTGACGCCTTCAGCTCGCATGTGCCTTATGGGAGTAAGTGGGAAAGAGCGCAAAACTAGGCAGCTGCGCATATGAGAAAAAAGCTTCTGTTAGTGAGTGGGGAGGGGAATACATTTCGGTCGCAGTAGTGACGCGTTCAACTCAGCTGTGCCTTACGGGAGTAAGTGGGAAAGAGCGCAAAACAAGGCATCTGCGCATATGAAAAAACAGCTTCTGTTAGTAGGGGGGGGAAATAAATTTCAGTCACAGTAGTTACGCCTTCAGCTCGCATGTGCCTTACGACGGTAAGTGGGAAAGAGCGCAAAACAAGGCAGCTGCGCATATGAAAAAAACAGCTTCTGTTAGTAGGGGGGTGGGAATAAATTTCAGTCGCAGTAGTGATGCGTTCAACTCAGCTGTGCCTAACGGGAGTAAGTGGGAAAGAGCGCAAAACTAGGAAGCTGCGCATATGAAAAAAACAGCTTCTGTTAGTGAGGGGGGGAATAAAGTAAATGGAGAGAAAGTAAATGGGAAAAAGTACAAAACAAGGAAGCTGCGCGTATGTAGAAAAAAAAAAACTACAGAAGCCTTGCATATGAAAAAAACAGATTATAGAATTGAGGGGGAGGGGAATATGGAAAAAAAAAACAAAACTACAGCAGCCATGCATATGAAAAAAACAGCTTATGGAATTGAGGGGGGAATATGAAAAAAAAACAAAACTACAGCAGCCATGAAAAAAACAGCTTATGGAATTGAGGGGGAGTGGAATATGGAAAAAAAGGAAAAAAAACAAAACTACAGCATCCATGCATATGAAAAAAACAGCTTATGGTAGTGTGGGGGGAGGGGAATAAATTTCGGTCGCAGTAGTGACGCCATCAGCTCGCATGTGCCTACGGGAGTAAGTGGGAAAGAGCGCAAAACAAGGCAGCTGCGCATATGAAAAAAACAGCTTCTGTTAGCAGGGGGAGGGGAATAAATTTCGGTTGCAGTAATGACGCCTTCAACTCGCATGTAGGAAAAAAAAACAAAATTACAGCAGACATGCATATGAAAAAAACAGCTTATGGAAGTGAAGGGGGAGGGGAAAAAATTTCGTTCGCATTAGTGACGCCTTCAGCTCGCATGTGCCTTACGGGAGTAAGTGGGAAAAAGCGCAAAACAAGGCAGCTGCGCATATAAAAAAAAAGCTTCTGTTAGTAGGGGGAGGGGAATAAATTTCAGTCGCATTAGTGACGCCTTCAGCTCGAATGTGTCTTACGCGGTAAGTGGGAAAGAGCACAAAATAAGGCAGCTGCGTGCATGTAGGAAAAAAACAATACTACAGCAGCCATGCATATGAAAAAACAGCTTATGGAAGGAAGGGCGGAGGAGAATAAATTTCGGTCGCAGTAGTGACGCTTTCAGCTCGAATGTGTCTTACGCGGTAAGTGGGAAAGAGCACAAAATAAGGCAGCTGCGCGCATGTAGGAAAAAAACAAAACTACAGCAGCCATGCATATGAAAAAACAGCTTATGGAAGGAAGGGCGGAGGAGAATAAATTTCGGTCGCAGTAGTGACGCCTTCAGCTCGCATGTGCCTTACGGGAGTAAGTGGGAAAGAGCGCAAAACAAGGCAGCTGCGCATATAAAAAAAAGCTTCTGTTAGTAGGGGGAGGGGAATAAATTTCAGTCGCATTAGTGACGCCTTCAGCTCGCATGTGCCTTACGACGGTAAGTGGGAAAGAGCACAAAATATGGCAGCTGCGCGCATGTAGGAAAAAAACAAAACTACAGCAGCCATGCATATGAAAAAACAGCTTATGGAAGGAAGGGCGGAGGAGAATAAATTTCGGTCGCAGTAGTGACGCCTTCAGCTCGCATGTGCCTTACGGGAGTAAGTGGGAAAGAGCGCAAAACAAGGCAGCTGCGCATATAAAAAAAAGCTTCTGTTAGTAGGGGGAGGGGAATAAATTTCAGTCGCATTAGTGACGCCTTCAGCTCGAATGTGTCTTACGCGGTAAGTGGGAAAGAGCACAAAATAAGGCAGCTGCGCGCATGTAGGAAAAAAACAAAACTACAGCAGCCATGCATATGAAAAAACAGCTTATGGAAGGAAGGGCGGAGGAGAATAAATTTCGGTCGCAGTAGTGACGCCTTCAGCTCGCATGTGCCTTATGGGAGTAAGTGGGAAAGAGCGCAAAACTAGGCAGCTGCGCATATGAAAAAAAACGCTTCTGTTAGTGAGGGGAGGAGAATAAATGTCGGTCGCAGTAGTGATGCTGCAGCTCGCATGTGCCTTACGAAAGTAAATGGGAAAGAGTACAAAACAAGGAAGCTGTGCGTATGTAGGCAAAAAAACAAAACTACAGCAGCCATGCATATGAAAACAATAGCTTATGGAATTGTGGAGGGGGGGGATAAATTTCGGTCGCAGTAGTGACGCCTTCAGCTCGCATGTGCCTTTGGGAGTAAGTGGGAAATAGCGCAAAACAAGGCAGCTGCGCATATGAAAAAAACAGCTTCTGTTAGTAGGGGGAGGGAATAAATTTCAGTCACAGTAGTGACGCCTTCAGCTCGCATGTGCCTTACGACGGTAAGTGGGAAAGAGCGCAAAACAAGGCAGCTGCGCATATGAAAAAAACAGCTTCTGTTAGTAGGGGGGTGGGAATAAATTTCAGTCGCAGTAGTGATGCGTTCAACTCAGCTGTGCCTTACGGGAGTAAGTGGGAAAGAGCGCAAAACAAGGCAGCTGCGCATATGAAAAAAACAGCTTCTGTTAGTAGGGGGAGGGGAATAAATTTCAGTCACAGTAGTTACGCCTTCAGCTCGCATGTGCCTTACGACGGTAAGTGGGAAAGAGCACAAAATAAGGCAGCTGCGTGCATGTACGAAAAAAAAACAAAACTACAACAGCCATGCATATGAAAAAACAGCTTATGGAAGTAAGGGGGGAGGAGAATAAATGTCGGTCGCAGCAGTGACGCCTTCAGCTCGCATGTGCCTTATGGGAGTAAGTGGGAAAGAGCGCGAAACTAGGCAGCTGCGCATATGAGAAAAAAACTTCTGCTAGTGAGTGGGGAGGGGAATACATTTCGGTCGCAGTAGTGACGCGTTCAACTCAGCTGTGCCTTACGGGAGTAAGTGGGAAAGAGCGCAAAACAAGGCAGCTGCGCATATGAAAAAAACAGCTTCTGTTAGTAGGGGGAGGGGAATAAATTTCAGTCACAGTAGTGACGCCTTCAGCTCGAATGTGTCTTACGCGGTAAGTGGGAAAGAGCACAAAATAAGGCAGCTGCGTGCATGTAGGAAAAAAACAAAACTACAGCAGCCATGCATATGAAAAAACAGCTTATGGAAGGAAGGGCGGAGGAGAATAAATTTCGGTCGCAGTAGTGACGCTTTCAGCTCGAATGTGTCTTACGCGGTAAGTGGGAAAGAGCACAAAATAAGGCAGCTGCGCGCATGTAGGAAAAAAACAAAACTACAGCAGCCATGCATATGAAAAAACAGCTTATGGAAGGAAGGGCGGAGGAGAATAAATTTCGGTCGCAGTAGTGACGCCTTCAGCTCGCATGTGCCTTACGGGAGTAAGTGGGGAAGAGCGCAAACAAGGCAGCTGCGCATATAAAAAAAAAGCTTCTGTTAGTAGGGGGAGGGGAATAAATTTCAGTCGCATTAGTGACGCCTTCAGCTCGCATGTGCCTTACGACGGTAAGTGGGAAAGAGCACAAAATAAGGCAGCTGCGCGCATGTAGGAAAAAACAAAACTACAGCAGCCATGCATATGAAAAAACAGCTTATGGAAGGAAGGGCGGAGGAGAATAAATTTCGGTCGCAGTAGTGACGCCTTCAGCTCGCATGTGCCTTACGGGAGTAAGTGGGAAAGAGCGCAAAACACGGCAGCTGCGCATATAAAAAAAAGCTTCTGTTAGTAGGGGGAGGGGAATAAATTTCAGTCGCATTAGTGACGCCTTCAGCTCGAATGTGTCTTACGCGGTAAGTGGGAAAGAGCACAAAATAAGGCAGCTGCGCGCATGTAGGAAAAAAACAAAACTACAGCAGCCATGCATATGAAAAAACAGCTTATGGAAGGAAGGGCGGAGGAGAATAAATTTCGGTCGCAGTAGTGACGCCTTCAGCTCGCATGTGCCTTATGGGAGTAAGTGGGAAAGAGCGCAAAACTAGGCAGCTGCGCATATAAAAAAAAGCTTCTGTTAGTAGGGGGAGGGGAATAAATTTCAGTCGCATTAGTGACGCCTTCAGCTCGCATGTGCCTTACGACGGTAAGTGGGAAAGAGCACAAAATAAGGCAGCTGCGCGCATGTAGGAAAAAAACAAAACTACAGCAGCCATGCATATGAAAAAACAGCTTATGGAAGGAAGGGCGGAGGAGAATAAATTTCGGTCGCAGTAGTGACGCCTTCAGCTCGCATGTGCCTTACGGGAGTAAGTGGGAAAGAGCGCAAAACAAGGCAGCTGCGCATATAAAAAAAAAGCTTCTGTTAGTAGGGGGAGGGGAATAAATTTCAGTCGCATTAGTGACGCCTTCAGCTCGAATGTGTCTTACGCGGTAAGTGGGAAAGAGCACAAAATAAGGCAGCTGCGCGCATGTAGGAAAAAAACAAAACTACAGCAGCCATGCATATGAAAAAACAGCTTATGGAAGGAAGGGCGGAGGAGAATAAATTTCGGTCGCAGTAGTGACGCCTTCAGCTCGCATGTGCCTTATGGGGAGTAAGTGGGAAAGAGCGCAAAACTAGGCAGCTGCGCATATGAAAAAAACAGCTTCTGTTAGTGAGGGGGAGGAGAATAAATGTCGGTCGCAGTAGTGATGCTGCAGCTCGCATGTGCCTTACGAAAGTAAATGGGAAAGAGTACAAAACAAGGAAGCTGTGCGTATGTAGGCAAAAAAAACAAAACTACAGCAGCCATGCATATGAAAACAACAGCTTATGGAATTGTGGAGGGGGGGGATAAATTTCGGTCGCAGTAGTGACGCCTTCAGCTCGCATGTGCCTTTGGGAGTAAGTGGGAAATAGCGCAAAACAAGGCAGCTGCGCATATGAAAAAAACAGCTTCTGTTAGTAGGGGGAGGGGAATAAATTTCAGTCACAGTAGTGACGCCTTCAGCTCGCATGTGCCTTACGACGGTAAGTGGGAAAGAGCGCAAAACAAGGCAGCTGCGCATATGAAAAAAAACAGCTTCTGTTAGTAGGGGGGTGGGAATAAATTTCAGTCGCAGTAGTGATGCGTTCAACTCAGCTGTGCCTTACGGGAGTAAGTGGGAAAGAGCGCAAAACAAGGCAGCTGCGCATATGAAAAAACAGCTTCTGTTAGTAGGGGGAGGGGAATAAATTTCAGTCACAGTAGTGACGCCTTCAGCTCGCATGTGCCTTACGACGGTAAGTGGGAAAGAGCACAAAATAAGGCAGCTGCGTGCATGTACGAAAAAAACAAAACTACAACAGCCATGCATATGAAAAAACAGCTTATGGAAGTAAGGGGGGAGGAGAATAAATGTCGGTCGCAGCAGTGACGCCTTCAGCTCGCATGTGCCTTATGGGAGTAAGTGGGAAAGAGCGCGAAACTAGGCAGCTGCGCATATGAGAAAAAAACTTCTGCTAGTGAGTGGGGAGGGGAATACATTTCGGTCGCAGTAGTGACGCGTTCAACTCAGCTGTGCCTTACGGGAGTAAGTGGGAAAGAGCGCAAAACAAGGCAGCTGCGCATATGAAAAAAACAGCTTCTGTTAGTAGGGGGAGGGGAATAAATTTCAGTCACAGTAGTGACGCCTTCAGCTCGAATGTGTCTTACGCGGTAAGTGGGAAAGAGCACAAAATAAGGCAGCTGCGTGCATGTAGGAAAAAACAAAACTACAGCAGCCATGCATATGAAAAAACAGCTTATGGAAGGAAGGGCGGAGGAGAATAAATTTCGGTCGCAGTAGTGACGCTTTCAGCTCGAATGTGTCTTACGCGGTAAGTGGGAAAGAGCACAAAATAAGGCAGATGCGCGCATGTAGGAAAAAACAAAACTACAGCAGCCATGCATATGAAAAAAACAGCTTATGGAAGTAAGGGCGGAGGAGAATAAATTTCGGTCGCATTAGTGACGCCTTCAGCTCGCATGTGCCTTACGGGAGTAAGTGGGGAAGAGCGCAAACAAGGCAGCTGCGCATATAAAAAAAAGCTTCTGTTAGTAGGGGGAGGGGAATAAATTTCAGTCGCATTAGTGACGCCTTCAGCTCGCATGTGCCTTACGACGGTAAGTGGGAAAGAGCACAAAATAAGGCAGCTGCGCGCATGTAGGAAAAAACAAAACTACAGCAGCCATGCATATGAAAAAACAGCTTATGGAAGTAAGGGCGGAGGAGAATAAATTTCGGTCGCAGTAGTGACGCCTTCAGCTCGCATGTGCCTTACGGGGAGTAAGTGGGAAAGAGCGCAAAACACGGCAGCTGCGCATATAAAAAAAAGCTTCTGTTAGTAGGGGGAGGGGAATAAATTTCAGTCGCATTAGTGACGCCTTCAGCTCGAATGTGTCTTACGCGGTAAGTGGGAAAGAGCACAAAATAAGGCAGCTGCGCGCATGTAGGAAAAAACAAAACTACAGCAGCCATGCATATGAAAAAACAGCTTATGGAAGGAAGGGCGGAGGAGAATAAATTTCGGTCGCAGTAGTGACGCCTTCAGCTCGCATGTGCCTTATGGGAGTAAGTGGGAAAGAGCGCAAAACTAGGCAGCTGCGCATATAAAAAAAAAGCTTCTGTTAGTAGGGGGAGGGGAATAAATTTCAGTCGCATTAGTGACGCCTTCAGCTCGCATGTGCCTTACGACGGTAAGTGGGAAAGAGCACAAAATAAGGCAGCTGCGCGCATGTAGGAAAAAAACAAAACTACAGCAGCCATGCATATGAAAAAACAGCTTATGGAAGGAAGGGCGGAGGAGAATAAATTTCGGTCGCAGTAGTGACGCCTTCAGCTCGCATGTGCCTTACGGGAGTAAGTGGGAAAGAGCGCAAAACAAGGCAGCTGCGCATATAAAAAAAAAAAAAGCTTCTGTTAGTAGGGGAGGGGAATAAATTTCAGTCGCATTAGTGACGCCTTCAGCTCGAATGTGTCTTACGCGGTAAGTGGGAAAGAGCACAAAATAAGGCAGCTGCGCGCATGTAGGAAAAAAACAAAACTACAGCAGCCATGCATATGAAAAAACAGCTTATGGAAGGAAGGGCGGAGGAGAATAAATTTCGGTCGCAGTAGTGACGCCTTCAGCTCGCATGTGCCTTATGGGAGTAAGTGGGAAAGAGCGCAAAACTAGGCAGCTGCGCATATGAAAAAAAACAGCTTCTGTTAGTGAGGGGGAGGAGAATAAATGTCGGTCGCAGTAGTGATGCTGCAGCTCGCATGTGCCTTACGAAAGTAAATGGGAAAGAGTACAAAACAAGGAAGCTGTGCGTATGTAGGCAAAAAAAAAAACTACAGCAGCCATGCATATGAAAACAACAGCTTATGGAATTGTGGAGGGGGGGGATAAATTTCGGTCGCAGTAGTGACGCCTTCAGCTCGCATGTGCCTTTGGGAGTAAGTGGGAAATAGCGCAAAACAAGGCAGCTGCGCATATGAAAAAAACAGCTTCTGTTAGTAGGGGGAGGGGAATAAATTTCAGTCACAGTAGTGACGCCTTCAGCTCGCATGTGCCTTACGACGGTAAGTGGGAAAGAGCGCAAAACAAGGCAGCTGCGCATATGAAAAAAAACAGCTTCTGTTAGTAGGGGGGTGGGAATAAATTTCAGTCGCAGTAGTGATGCGTTCAACTCAGCTGTGCCTTACGGGAGTAAGTGGGAAAGAGCGCAAAACAAGGCAGCTGCGCATATGAAAAAAACAGCTTCTGTTAGTAGGGGGAGGGGAATAAATTTCAGTCACAGTAGTTACGCCTTCAGCTCGCATGTGCCTTACGACGGTAAGTGGGAAAGAGCACAAAATAAGGCAGCTGCGTGCATGTACGAAAAAAAACAAAACTACAACAGCCATGCATATGAAAAAACAGCTTATGGAAGTAAGGGGGAGGAGAATAAATGTCGGTCGCAGCAGTGACGCCTTCAGCTCGCATGTGCCTTATGGGAGTAAGTGGGAAAGAGCGCGAAACTAGGCAGCTGCGCATATGAGAAAAAACTTCTGCTAGTGAGTGGGGAGGGGAATACATTTCGGTCGCAGTAGTGACGCGTTCAACTCAGCTGTGCCTTACGGGAGTAAGTGGGAAAGAGCGCAAAACAAGGCAGCTGCGCATATGAAAAAAACAGCTTCTGTTAGTAGGGGGAGGGGAATAAATTTCAGTCACAGTAGTGACGCCTTCAGCTCGAATGTGTCTTACGCGGTAAGTGGGAAAGAGCACAAAATAAGGCAGCTGCGTGCATGTAGGAAAAAAACAAAACTACAGCAGCCATGCATATGAAAAAACAGCTTATGGAAGGAAGGGCGGAGGAGAATAAATTTCGGTCGCAGTAGTGACGCTTTCAGCTCGAATGTGTCTTACGCGGTAAGTGGGAAAGAGCACAAAATAAGGCAGCTGCGCGCATGTAGGAAAAAAACAAAACTACAGCAGCCATGCATATGAAAAAAACAGCTTATGGAAGGAAGGGCGGAGGAGAATAAATTTCGGTCGCAGTAGTGACGCCTTCAGCTCGCATGTGCCTTACGGGAGTAAGTGGGAAAGAGCGCAAACAAGGCAGCTGCGCATATAAAAAAAAAGCTTCTGTTAGTAGGGGGAGGGGAATAAATTTCAGTCGCATTAGTGACGCCTTCAGCTCGCATGTGCCTTACGACGGTAAGTGGGAAAGAGCACAAAATAAGGCAGCTGCGCGCATGTAGGAAAAAAACAAAACTACAGCAGCCATGCATATGAAAAAACAGCTTATGGAAGGAAGGGCGGAGGAGAATAAATTTCGGTCGCAGTAGTGACGCCTTCAGCTCGCATGTGCCTTACGGGAGTAAGTGGGAAAGAGCGCAAAACAAGGCAGCTGCGCATATAAAAAAAAAGCTTCTGTTAGTAGGGGGAGGGGAATAAATTTCAGTCGCATTAGTGACGCCTTCAGCTCGCATGTGCCTTACGACGGTAAGTGGGAAAGAGCACAAAATAAGGCAGCTGCGCGCATGTAGGAAAAAAACAAAACTACAGCAGCCATGCATATGAAAAAACAGCTTATGGAAGGAAGGGCGGAGGAGAATAAATTTCGGTCGCAGTAGTGACGCCTTCAGCTCGCATGTGCCTTATGGGAGTAAGTGGGAAAGAGCGCAAAACTAGGCAGCTGCGCATATGAAAAAAAACAGCTTCTGTTAGTGAGGGGGAGGAGAATAAATGTCGGTCGCAGTAGTGATGCTGCAGCTCGCATGTGCCTTACGAAAGTAAATGGGAAAGAGTACAAAACAAGGAAGCTGTGCGTATGTAGGCAAAAAAAACAAAACTACAGCAGCCATGCATATGAAAACAACAGCTTATGGAATTGTGGAGGGGGGGGATAAATTTCGGTCGCAGTAGTGACGCCTTCAGCTCGCATGTGCCTTTGGGAGTAAGTGGGAAATAGCGCAAAACAAGGCAGCTGCGCATATGAAAAAAACAGCTTCTGTTAGTAGGGGGAGGGGAATAAATTTCAGTCACAGTAGTGACGCCTTCAGCTCGCATGTGCCTTACGACGGTAAGTGGGAAAGAGCGCAAAACAAGGCAGCTGCGCATATGAAAAAAAACAGCTTCTGTTAGTAGGGGGGTGGGAATAAATTTCAGTCGCAGTAGTGATGCGTTCAACTCAGCTGTGCCTTACGGGAGTAAGTGGGAAAGAGCACAAAACAAGGCAGCTGCGCATATGAAAAAAACAGCTTCTGTTAGTAGGGGAGGGGAATAAATTTCAGTCACAGTAGTTACGCCTTCAGCTCGCATGTGCCTTACGACGGTAAGTGGGAAAGAGCACAAAATAAGGCAGCTGCGTGCATGTACGAAAAAAAAAACAAAACTACAACAGCCATGCATATGAAAAAACAGCTTATGGAAGTAAGGGGGGAGGAGAATAAATGTCGGTCGCAGCAGTGACGCCTTCAGCTCGCATGTGCCTTATGGGAGTAAGTGGGAAAGAGCGCGAAACTAGGCAGCTGCGCATATGAGAAAAAAACTTCTGCTAGTGAGTGGGGAGGGGAATACATTTCGGTCGCAGTAGTGACGCGTTCAACTCAGCTGTGCCTTACGGGAGTAAGTGGGAAAGAGCGCAAAACAAGGCAGCTGCGCATATGAAAAAAACAGCTTCTGTTAGTAGGGGGAGGGAATAAATTTCAGTCACAGTAGTGACGCCTTCAGCTCGAATGTGTCTTACGCGGTAAGTGGGAAAGAGCACAAAATAAGGCAGCTGCGTGCATGTAGGAAAAAAAAAAAACTACAGCAGCCATGCATATGAAAAAACAGCTTATGGAAGGAAGGGCGGAGGAGAATAAATTTCGGTCGCAGTAGTGACGCTTTCAGCTCGAATGTGTCTTACGCGGTAAGTGGGAAAGAGCACAAAATAAGGCAGCTGCGCGCATGTAGGAAAAAACAAAACTACAGCAGCCATGCATATGAAAAAACAGCTTATGGAAGGAAGGGCGGAGGAGAATAAATTTCGGTCGCAGTAGTGACGCCTTCAGCTCGCATGTGCCTTACGGGAGTAAGTGGGAAAGAGCGCAAACAAGGCAGCTGCGCATATAAAAAAAAAAGCTTCTGTTAGTAGGGGGAGGGGAATAAATTTCAGTCGCATTAGTGACGCCTTCAGCTCGCATGTGCCTTACGACGGTAAGTGGGAAAGAGCACAAAATAAGGCAGCTGCGCGCATGTAGGAAAAAAACAAAACTACAGCAGCCATGCATATGAAAAAACAGCTTATGGAAGGAAGGGCGGAGGAGAATAAATTTCGGTCGCAGTAGTGACGCCTTCAGCTCGCATGTGCCCTACGGGGAGTAAGTGGGAAAGAGCGCAAAACAAGGCAGCTGCGCATATAAAAAAAAAGCTTCTGTTAGTAGGGGGAGGGGAATAAATTTCAGTCGCATTAGTGACGCCTTCAGCTCGAATGTGTCTTACGCGGTAAGTGGGAAAGAGCACAAAATAAGGCAGCTGCGCGCATGTAGGAAAAAACAAAACTACAGCAGCCATGCATATGAAAAAACAGCTTATGGAAGGAAGGGCGGAGGAGAATAAATTTCGGTCGCAGTAGTGACGCCTTCAGCTCGCATGTGCCTTATGGGAGTAAGTGGGAAAGAGCGCAAAACTAGGCAGCTGCGCATATGAAAAAAAACAGCTTCTGTTAGTGAGGGGGAGGAGAATAAATGTCGGTCGCAGTAGTGATGCTGCAGCTCGCATGTGCCTTACGAAACAAGGCAGCTGCGCATATGAAAAAAACAGCTTCTGTTAGTAGGGGGAGGGGAATAAATTTCAGTCACAGTAGTGACGCCTTCAGCTCGCATGTGCCTTACGACGGTAAGTGGGAAAGAGCGCAAAACAAGGCAGCTGCGCATATGAAAAAAACAGCTTCTGTTAGTAGGGGGGTGGGAATAAATTTCAGTCGCAGTAGTGATGCGTTCAACTCAGCTGTGCCTTACGGGAGTAAGTGGGAAAGAGCGCAAAACAAGGCAGCTGCGCATATGAAAAAAACAGCTTCTGTTAGTAGGGGGAGGGGAGTAAATTTCAGTCACAGTAGTTACGCCTTCAGCTCGCATGTGCCTTACGACGGTAAGTGGGAAAGAGCACAAAATAAGGCAGCTGCGTGCATGTACGAAAAAAAAACAAAACTACAACAGCCATGCATATGAAAAAACAGCTTATGGAAGTGAGGGGGAGGGGAATATGGGGAAAAAAACAAAACTACATCAGCCATGCATATGAAAAAACAGCTTATGGAAGTGAGGGGGGAGGGGAATAAATTTCGGTCGCAGTAGTGACGCCTTCAGCTCGCATGTGCCTTATGGGAGTAAGTGGGAAAGAGCGCAAAACTAGGCAGCTGCGCATATGAGAAAAAAACTTCTGCTAGTGAGTGGGGAGGGGAATACATTTCAGTCGCAGTAGTGACGCGTTCAACTCAGCTGTGCCTTACGGGAGTAAGTGGGAAAGAGCGCAAAACAAGGCAGCTGCGCATATGAAAAAACAGCTTCTGTTAGTAGGGGGAGGGGAATACATTTCAGTCACAATAGTGACGCCTTCAGCTCGCATGTGCCTTATGGGAGTAAGTGGGAAAGAGCGCGAAACTAGGCAGCTGCGCATATGAGAAAAAAACTTCTGCTAGTGAGTGGGGAGGGGAATACATTTCGGTCGCAGTAGTGACGCGTTCAACTCAGCTGTGCCTTACGGGAGTAAGTGGGAAAGAGCGCAAAACAAGGCAGCTGCGCATATGAAAAAAACAGCTTCTGTTAGTAGGGGAGGGGAATAAATTTCAGTCACAGTAGTGACGCCTTCAGCTCGCATGTGCCTTACGACGGTAAGTGGGAAAGAGCACAAAATAAGGCAGCTGCGTGTATGTACGAAAAAAAAAACAAAACTACAACAGCCATGCATATGAAAAAACAGCTTATGGAAGTGAGGGGGAGGGGAATATGGGAAAAAAAACAAAACTACATCAGCCATGCATATGAAAAAACAGCTTATGGAAGTGAGGGGGGAGGGGAATAAATTTCGGTCGCAGTAGTGACGCCTTCAGCTCGCATGTGCCTTATGGGAGTAAGTGGGAAAGAGCGCAAAACTAGGCAGCTGCGCATATGAGAAAAAAACTTCTGCTAGTGAGTGGGGAGGGGACTACATTTCAGTCGCAGTAGTGACGCGTTCAACTCAGCTGTGCCTTACGGGAGTAAGTGGGAAAGAGCGCAAAACAAGGCAGCTGCGCATATGAAAAAACAGCTTCTGTTAGTAGGGGGAGGGGAATACATTTCAGTCACAATAGTGACGCCTTCAGCTCGCATGTGCCTTATGGGAGTAAGTGGGAAAGAGCGCAAAACTAGGCAGCTGCGCATATGAGAAAAAAGCTTCTGCTAGTGAGTGGGGAGGGAACTACATTTCGGTCGCAGTAGTGACGCGTTCAACTCAGCTGTGCCTTACGGGAGTAAGTGGGAAAGAGCGCAAAACAAGGCAGCTGCGCATATGAAAAAAACAGCTTCTGTTAGTAGGGGGAGGGGAATAAATTTCAGTCACAGTAGTGACGCCTTCAGCTCGCATGTGCCTTACGACGGTAAGTGGGAAAGAGCACAAAATAAGGCAGCTGCGTGTATGTACGAAAAAAAAACAAAACTACAACAGCCATGCATATGAAAAAACAGCTTATGGAAGTGAGGGGGAGGGGAATATGGAAAAAAAAAGAAAAAAACAAAACTACAGCAGCCATGCATATGAAAAAACAGCTTATGGAAGTGAGGGGGGAGGGGAATAAATTTCGGTCGCAGTAGTGACGCCTTCAGCTCGCATGTGCCTTTGGGAGTAAGTGGGAAATAGCGCAAAACAAGGCAGATGCGCATATGAAAAAAGCAGCTTCTGTTAGTAGGGGGTGGGAATAAATTTCAGTCGCAGTAGTGACGCGTTCAACTCAGCTGTGCCTTACGGGAGTAAGTGGGAAGGAGCGCAAAACAAGGCAGCTGCGCATATGAAAAAACAGCTTCTGTTAGTAGGGGGAGGGGAATACATTTCAGTCACAATAGTGACGCCTTCAGCTCGCATGTGCCTTACGACGGTAAGTGGGAAAGAGCACAAAATAAGGCAGCTGCGCGCATGTAGGAAAAAAACAAAACTACAGCAGCCATGCATATGAAAAAACAGCTTATGTAAGGAAGGGCGGAGGAGAATAAATTTCGGTCGCAGTAGTGACGCTTTCAGCTCGAATGTGTCTTACGCGGTAAGTGGGAAAGAGCACAAAATAAGGCAGCTGCGCGCATGTAGGAAAAAAACAAAACTACAGCAGCCATGCATATGAAAAAACAGTTTATGGAAGGAAGGGCGGAGGAGAATAAATTTCGGTCGCAGTAGTGACGCCTTCAGCTCGCATGTGCCTTACGGGAGTAAGTGGGAAAAAGCGCAAAACAAGGCAGCTGCGCATATAAAAAAAAAGCTTCTGTTAGTAGGGGGAGGGGAATAAATTTCAGTCGCATTAGTGACGCCTTCAGCTCGAATGTGTCTTACGCGGTAAGTGGGAAAGAGCACAAAATAAGGCAGCTGCGCGCATGTAGGAATAAAACAAAACTACAGCAGCCATGCATATGAAAAAACAGCTTATGGAAGGAAGGGCGGAGGAGAATAAATTTCGGTCGCAGTAGTGACGCCTTCAGCTCGCATGTGCCTTATGGGAGTAAGTGGGAAAGAGCGCAAAACTAGGCAGCTGCGCATATGAAAAAAAACAGCTTCTGTTAGTGAGGGGGAGGAGAATAAATGTCGGACGCAAAATAAATGGGAAAGAGTACAAAACAAGGAAGCTGTGCGTATGTAGGCAGAAAAAACAAAACTACAGCAGCCATGCATATGAAAACAACAGCTTATGAAATTGTGGAGGGGGGGGATAAATTTCGGTCACAGTAGTGACGCCTTCAGCTCGCATGTGCCTTTGGGAGTAAGTGGGAAATAGCGCAAAACAAGGCAGCTGCGCATATGAAAAAAACAGCTTCTGTTAGTAGGGGGGTGGGAATAAATTTCAGTCGCAGTAGTGATGCGTTCAACTCAGCTGTGCCTTACGGGAGTAAGTGGGAAAGAGCGCAAAACAAGGCAGCTGCGCATATGAAAAAAACAGCTTCTGTTAGTAGGAGAAGGGGAATAAATTTCAGTCACAGTAGTGACGCCTTCAGCTCGCATGTGCCTTACGACGGTAAGTGGGAAAGAGCACAAAATAAGGCAGCTGCGTGCATGTACGAAAAAAAAACAAAACTACAACAGCCATGCATATGAAAAAACAGCTTATGGAAGTAAGGGGGGAGGAGAATAAATGTCGGTCGCAGCAGTGACGCCTTCAGCTCGCATGTGCCTTATGGGAGTAAGTGGGAAAGAGCGCAAAACTAGGCAGCTGCGCATATGAGAAAAAAACTTCTGCTAGTGAGTGGGGAGGGGAATACATTTCGGTCGCAGTAGTGACGCCTTCAGCTCGCATGTGCCTACGGGAGTAAGTGGGAAAGAGCGCAAAACAAGGCAGCTGGGCATATGAAAAAAACAGGTTCTGTTAGTAGGGGTAGGGGAATAAATTTCGGTTGCAGTAATGACGCCTTCAGCTCGCATGTAGGAAAAAAAAAACAATATTACAGCAGCCATGCATATGAAAAAAACAGCTTATGGAAGTGAGGGGGAGGGGAATATGGAAAAAAAAAGAAAAAAACAAAACTACAGCAGCCATGCATATGAAAAAACAGCTTATTGAAGTGAGGGGGGAGGGGAATAAATTTCGGTCGCAGTAGTGACGCCTTCAGCTCGCATGTGCCTTTGGGAGTATGTGGAAAATAGCGCAAAACAAGGCAGCTGCGCATATGAAAAAAACAGCTTCTGTTAGTGAGGGGGGAGGGGAATAAATTTCGATCGCAGTAGTGACGCCTTCAGCTCGCATGTGCCTTACGGGAGTAAGTGGGAAAGAGCGCAAAACAAGGCAGCCATGCATATAAAGAAAACAGCTTATGGAAGTGAGGGGGAGGGGAATATGGAAAAAAAAAGAAAAAAACAAAACTACAGCAGCCATGCATATGAAAAAACATCTTATGGAAGTGAGGGGGGAGGGGAATAAATTTCGGTCGCAGTAGTGATGCCTTCAGCTCGCATGTGCCTTTGGGAGTAAGTGGAAAATAGCGCAAAACAAGGCAGCTGCGCATATGAAAAAAACAGCTTCTGTTAGTGAGGGGGGAGGGGAATAAATTTCGATCGCAGTAGTGACGCCTTCAGCTCGCATGTGCCTTACGGGAGTAAGTGGGAAAGAGCGCAAAACAAGGCAGCTGCGCATATGAAAAAAACAGCTTATGTTAGTGAGAGGGGAGGGGAATAAATTTCGGTCGCAGTAGTGACGCCTTTAGCTCGCATGTGCCTACGGGAGTAAGTGGGAAAGAGCGCAAAACAAGGCAGCTGCGCTTATGAAAAAAACAGCTTCTGTTAGTGAGGGGGGAGGAGAATAAATTTCGGTCGCAGTAGTGACGCCTTCAGCTCGCATGTAGAAAAAAAACAAAACTACAGCATCCATGCATATGAAAAAAACAGCTTATGGTAGTGTGGGGGGAGGGGAATAAATTTCGGTCGCAGTAGTGACGCCATCAGCTCGCATGTGCCTACGGGAGTAAGTGGGAAAGAGCGCAAAACAAGGCAGCTGCGCATATGAAAAAAACAGCTTCTGTTAGCAGGGGGAGGGGAATAAATTTCGGTTGCAGTAATGACGCCTTCAACTCGCATGTAGGAAAAAAAAACAAAATTACAGCAGACATGCATATGAAAAAAACAGCTTATGGAAGTGAAGGGGGAGGGGAAAAAATTTCGTTCGCATTAGTGACGCCTTCAGCTCGCATGTGCCTTACGGGAGTAAGTGGGAAAGAGCGCAAAACAAGGCAGCTGCGCATATAAAAAAAAAGCTTCTGTTAGTAGGGGGAGGGGAATAAATTTCAGTCGCATTAGTGACGCCTTCAGCTCGAATGTGTCTTACGCGGTAAGTGGGAAAGAGCACAAAATAAGGCAGCTGCGTGCATGTAGGAAAAAAACAAACCTACAGCAGCCATGCATATGAAAAAACAGCTTATGGAAGGAAGGGCGGAGGAGAATAAATTTCGGTCGCAGTAGTGACGCTTTCAGCTCGAATGTGTCTTACGCGGTAAGTGGGAAAGAGCACAAAATAAGGCAGCTGCGCGATGTAGGAAAAAAAAAAACTACAGCAGCCATGCATATGAAAAAACAGCTTATGGAAGGAAGGGCGGAGGAGAATAAATTTCGGTCGCAGTAGTGACGCCTTCAGCTCGCATGTGCCTTACGGGAGTAAGTGGGAAAGAGCGCAAAACAAGGCAGCTGCGCATATAAAAAAAAAGCTTCTGTTAGTAGGGGGAGGGGAATAAATTTCAGTCGCATTAGTGACGCCTTCAGCTCGCATGTGCCTTACGACGGTAAGTGGGAAAGAGCACAAAATAAGGCAGCTGCGCGCATGTAGGAAAAAAACAAAACTACAGCAGCCATGCATATGAAAAAACAGCTTATGGAAGGAAGGGCGGAGGAGAATAAATTTCGGTCGCAGTAGTGACGCCTTCAGCTCGCATGTGCCTTACGGGAGTAAGTGGGAAAGAGCCCAAAACAAGGCAGCTGCGCATATAAAAAAAAAGCTTCTGTTAGTAGGGGGAGGGGAATAAATTTCAGTCGCATTAGTGACGCCTTCAGCTCGAATGTGTCTTACGCGGTAAGTGGGAAAGAGCACAAAATAAGGCAGCTGCGCGCATGTAGGAAAAAACAAAACTACAGCAGCCATGCATATGAAAAAACAGCTTATGGAAGGAAGGGCGGAGGAGAATAAATTTCGGTCGCAGTAGTGACGCCTTCAGCTCGCATGTGCCTTATGGGAGTAAGTGGGAAAGAGCGCAAAACTAGGCAGCTGCGCATATGAAAAAAAACAGCTTCTGTTAGTGAGGGGGGAGGAGAATAAATGTCGGTCGCAGTAGTGATGCTGCAGCTCGCATGTGCCTTACGAAAGTAAATGGGAAAGAGTACAAAACAAGGAAGCTGTGCGTATGTAGGCAAAAAAAACAATACTACAGCAGCCATGCATATGAAAACAACAGCTTATGGAATTGTGGAGGGGGGGGATAAATTTCGGTCGCAGTAGTGACGCCTTCAGCTCGCATGTGCCTTTGGGAGTAAGTGGGAAATAGCGCAAAACAAGGCAGCTGCGCATATGAAAAAAACAGCTTCTGTTAGTAGGGGGGTGGGAATAAATTTCAGTCGCAGTAGTGATGCGTTCAACTCAGCTGTGCCTTACGGGAGTAAGTGGGAAAGAGCGCAAAACAAGGCAGCTGCGCATATGAAAAAAACAGCTTCTGTTAGTAGGGGGAGGGGAATAAATTTCAGTCACAGTAGTGACGCCTTCAGCTCGCATGTGCCTTACGACGGTAAGTGGGAAAGAGCGCAAAACAAGGCAGCTGCGCATATGAAAAAAACAGCTTCTATTAGTAGGGGGGTGGGAATAAATTTCAGTCGCAGTAGTGATGCGTTCAACTCAGCTGTGCCTTACGGGAGTAAGTGGGAAAGAGCGCAAAACAAGGCAGCTGCGCATATGAAAAAAACAGCTTCTGTTAGTAGGGGGAGGGGAATAAATTTCAGTCACAGTAGTTACGCCTTCAGCTCGCATGTGCCTTACGACGGTAAGTGGGAAAGAGCACAAAATAAGGCAGCTGCGTGCATGTACGAAAAAAAAACAAAACTACAACAGCCATGCATATGAAAAAACAGCTTATGGAAGTAAGGGGGGAGGAGAATAAATGTCGGTCGCAGCAGTGACGCCTTCAGCTCGCATGTCCCTTATGGGAGTAAGTGGGAAAGAGCGCGAAACTAGGCAGCTGCGCATATGAGAAAAAAACTTCTGCTAGTGAGTGGGGAGGGGAATACATTTCGGTCGCAGTAGTGACGCGTTCAACTCAGCTGTGCCTTACGGGAGTAAGTGGGAAAGAGCGCAAAACAAGGCAGCTGCGCATATGAAAAAAACAGCTTCTGTTAGTAGGGGGAGGGGAATAAATTTCAGTCACAGTAGTGACGCCTTCAGCTCGCATGTGCCTTACGACGGTAAGTGGGAAAGAGCACAAAATAAGGCAGCTGCGTGTATGTACGAAAAAAAAAACAAAACTACAACAGCCATGCATATGAAAAAACAGCTTATGGAAGTGAGGGGGAGGGGAATATGGGAAAAAAAACAAAACTACAACAGCCATGCATATGAAAAAACAGCTTATGGAAGTGAGGGGGGAGGGGAATAAATTTCGGTCGCAGTAGTGACGCCTTCAGCTCGCATGTGCCTTATGGGAGTAAGTGGGAAAGAGCGCAAAACTAGGCAGCTGCGCATATGAGAAAAAAACTTCTGCTAGTGAGTGGGGAGGGGAATACATTTCAGTCGCAGTAGTGACGCGTTCAACTCAGCTGTGCCTTACGGGAGTAAGTGGGAAAGAGCGCAAAACAAGGCAGCTGCGCATATGAAAAAAACAGCTTCTGTTAGTAGGGGGAGGGGAATAAATTTCAGTCACAGTAGTGACGCCTTCAGCTCGCATGTGCCTTACGACGGTAAGTGGGAAAGAGCACAAAATAAGGCAGCTGCGTGTATGTACGAAAAAAAAAACAAAACTACAACAGCCATGCATATGAAAAAACAGCTTATGGAAGTGAGGGGGAGGGGAATATGGGAAAAAAAACAAAACTACATCAGCCATGCATATGAAAAAACAGCTTATGGAAGTGAGGGGGAGGGGAATAAATTTCGGTCGCAGTAGTGACGCCTTCAGCTCGCATGTGCCTTATGGGAGTAAGTGGGAAAGAGCGCAAAACTAGGCAGCTGCGCATATGAGAAAAAAACTTCTGCTAGTGAGTGGGGAGGGGAATACATTTCAGTCGCAGTAGTGACGCGTTCAACTCAGCTGTGCCTTACGGGAGTAAGTGGGAAAGAGCGCAAAACAAGGCAGCTGCGCATATGAAAAAACAGCTTCTGTTAGTAGGGGGAGGGGAATACATTTCAGTCACAATAGTGACGCCTTCAGCTCGCATGTGCCTTATGGGAGTAAGTGGGAAAGAGCGCGAAACTAGGCAGCTGCGCATATGAGAAAAAAACTTCTGCTAGTGAGTGGGGAGGGGAATACATTTCGGTCGCAGTAGTGACGCGTTCAACTCAGCTGTGCCTTACGGGGAGTAAGTGGGAAAGAGCGCAAAACAAGGCAGCTGCGCATATGAAAAAAACAGCTTCTGTTAGTAGGGGGAGGGGAATAAATTTCAGTCACAGTAGTGACGCCTTCAGCTCGCATGTGCCTTACGACGGTAAGTGGGAAAGAGCACAAAATAAGGCAGCTGCGTGTATGTACGAAAAAAAAACAAAACTACAACAGCCATGCATATGAAAAAACAGCTTATGGAAGTGAGGGGGGAGGGGAATAAATTTCGGTCGCAGTAGTGACGCCTTCAGCTCGCATGTGCCTTATGGGAGTAAGTGGGAAAGAGCGCAAAACTAGGCAGCTGCGCATATGAGAAAAAAACTTCTGCTAGTGAGTGGGGAGGGAACTACATTTCGGTCGCAGTAGTGACGCGTTCAACTCAGCTGTGCCTTACGGGAGTAAGTGGGAAAGAGCGCAAAACAAGGCAGCTGCGCATATGAGAAAAAAACTTCTGCTAGTGAGTGGGGAGGGAACTACATTTCGGTCGCAGTAGTGACGCGTTCAACTCAGCTGTGCCTTACGGGAGTAAGTGGGAAAGAGCGCAAAACAAGGCAGCTGCGCATATGAAAAAAACAGCTTCTGTTAGTAGGGGGAGGGGAATAAATTTCAGTCACAGTAGTGACGCCTTCAGCTCGCATGTGCCTTACGACGGTAAGTGGGAAAGAGCACAAAATAAGGCAGCTGGGTGTATGTACGAAAAAAAAACAAAACTACAACAGCCATGCATATGAAAAAACAGCTTATGGAAGTGAGGGGGAGGGGAATATGGGAAAAAAAAACAAAACTACAGCAGCCATGCATATGAAAAAACAGCTTATGGAAGTGAGGGGGAGGGGAATAAATTTCGGTCGCAGTAGTGACGCCTTCAGCTCGCATGTGCCTTTGGGAGTAAGTGGGAAATAGCGCAAAACAAGGCAGATGCGCATATGAAAAAAGCAGCTTCTGTTAGTAGGGGTGGGAATAAATTTCAGTCGCAGTAGTGACGCGTTCAACTCAGCTGTGCCTTACGGGAGTAAGTGGGAAAGAGCGCAAAACAAGGCAGCTGCGCATATGAAAAAAACAGCTTCTGTTAGTAGGGGGAGGGGAATAAATTTCAGTCACAGTAGTGACGCCTTCAGCTCGCATGTGCCTTACGACGGTAAGTGGGAAAGAGCACAAAATAAGGCAGCTGCGCGCATGTAGGAAAAAAACAAAACTACAGCAGCCATGCATATGAAAAAACAGTTTATGGAAGGAAGGGCGGAGGAGAATAAATTTCGGTCGCAGTAGTGACGCCTTCAGCTCGCATGTGCCTTACGGGGAGTAAGTGGGAAAAAGCGCAAAACAAGGCAGCTGCGCATATAAAAAAAGCTTCTGTTAGTAGGGGGGGGGAATAAATTTCAGTCGCATTAGTGACGCCTTCAGCTCGAATGTGTCTTACGCGGTAAGTGGGAAAGAGCACAAAATAAGGCAGCTGCGCGCATGTAGGAATAAAACAAAACTACAGCAGCCATGCATATGAAAAAACAGCTTATGGAAGGAAGGGCGGAGGGAGAATAAATTTCGGTCGCAGTAGTGACGCCTTCAGCTCGCATGTGCCTTATGGGGAGTAAGTGGGAAAGAGCGCAAAACTAGGCAGCTGCGCATATGAAAAAAAACAGCTTCTGTTAGTGAGGGGGAGGAGAATAAATGTCGGTCGCAAAATAAATGGGAAAGAGTACAAAACAAGGAAGCTGTGCGTATGTAGGCAGAAAAAACAAAACTACAGCAGCCATGCATATGAAAACAACAGCTTATGAAATTGTGGAGGGGGGGGATAAATTTCGGTCACAGTAGTGACGCCTTCAGCTCGCATGTGCCTTTGGGAGTAAGTGGGAAATAGCGCAAAACAAGGCAGCTGCGCATATGAAAAAAACAGCTTCTGTTAGTAGGGGGGTGGGAATAAATTTCAGTCGCAGTAGTGATGCGTTCAACTCAGCTGTGCCTTACGGGAGTAAGTGGGAAAGAGCGCAAAACAAGGCAGCTGCGCATATGAAAAAAACAGCTTCTGTTAGTAGGAGAAGGGGAATAAATTTCAGTCACAGTAGTGACGCCTTCAGCTCGCATGTGCCTTTGGGAGTAAGTGGGAAATAGCGCAAAACAAGGCAGCTGCGCATATGAAAAAAACTTACGACGGTAAGTGGGAAAGAGCACAAAATAAGGCAGCTGCGTGCATGTACGAAAAAAAAACAAAACTACAACAGCCATGCATATGAAAAAACAGCTTATGGAAGTAAGGGGGGAGGAGAATAAATGTCGGTCGCAGCAGTGACGCCTTCAGCTCGCATGTGCCTTATGGGAGTAAGTGGGAAAGAGCGCAAAACTAGGCAGCTGCGCATATGAGAAAAAAACTTCTGCTAGTGAGTGGGGAGGGGAATACATTTCGGTCGCAGTAGTGACGCCTTCAGCTCGCATGTGCCTACGGGAGTAAGTGGGAAAGAGCGCAAAACAAGGCAGCTGGGCATATGAAAAAAACAGGTTCTGTTAGTAGGGGTAGGGGAATAAATTTCGGTTGCAGTAATGACGCCTTCAGCTCGCATGTAGGAAAAAAAAAAACAATATTACAGCAGCCATGCATATGAAAAAAACAGGTTATGGAAGTGAGGGGGAGGGGAATATGGAAAAAAAAAGAAAAAAAAACAAAACTACAGCAGCCATGCATATGAAAAAACAGCTTATTGAAGTGAGGGGGGAGGGGAATAAATTTCGGTCGCAGTAGTGACGCCTTCAGCTCGCATGTGCCTTTGGGAGTAAGTGGAAAATAGCGCAAAACAAGGCAGCTGCGCATATGAAAAAAACAGCTTCTGTTAGTGAGGGGGGAGGGGAATAAATTTCGATCGCAGTAGTGACGCCTTCAGCTCGCATGTGCCTACGGGAGTAAGTGGGAAAGAGCGCAAAACAAGGCAGCTGGGCATATGAAAAAAACAGGTTCTGTTAGTAGGGGTAGGGGAATAAATTTCGGTTGCAGTAATGACGCCTTCAGCTCGCATGTAGGAAAAAAAAAAACAATATTACAGCAGCCATGCATATAAAGAAAACAGCTTATGGAAGTGTAGGGGAGGGGAATATGGAAAAAAAAAGAAAAAAACAAAACTACAGCAGCCATGCATATGAAAAAACATCTTATGGAAGTGAGGGGGGAGGGGAATAAATTTCGGTCGCAGTAGTGACGCCTTCAGCTCGCATGTGCCTTTGGGAGTAAGTGGAAAATAGCGCAAAACAAGGCAGCTGCGCATATGAAAAAAACAGCTTCTGTTAGTGAGGGGGGAGGGGAATAAATTTCGATCGCAGTAGTGACGCCTTCAGCTCGCATGTGCCTTACGGGAGTAAGTGGGAAAGAGCGCAAAACAAGGCAGCTGCGCATATGAAAAAAACAGCTTATGTTAGTGAGAGGGGAGGGGAATAAATTTCGGTCGCAGTAGTGACGCCTTCAGCTCGCATGTGCCTACGGGAGTAAGTGGGAAAGAGCGCAAAACAAGGCAGCTGCGCTTATGAAAAAAACAGCTTCTGTTAGTGAGGGGGGAGGAGAATAAATTTCGGTCGCAGTAGTGACGCCTTCAGCTCGCATGTAGAAAAAAAACACAAAACTACAGCAGCCATGCATATGAAAGATACAGCTTATGGAAGTGAAGGGGAAGGGAAATAAATTTCGGTTGCCATAGTGACGCATTCAGCTCGCATGTGCCTTACGGGAGTAAGTGGGAAAGAGCGCAAAACAAGACAGCTGCGCTTATGAAAAATACAGCTTATGTTAGTGAGGGGGGAGGAGAATAAATTTCGGTCGCAGTAGTGACGCCTTCAGCTCGCATGTCCCTTACGGGAGTAAGTGGGAAAGAGCGCAAAACAAGGCAGCTGCGCATATGAAAAAAACAGCTTATGGGAGTGAGAGGGGAGGGGAATAAATTTCGGTCGCAGTAGTGACGCCTTCAGCTCGCATGTGCTTTACGGGAGTAAGTGGGAAAGAGCGCAAAACAAGGCAGCTGCGCATATGAAAAAAACAGCTTATGGCAGTGAGAGGGGAGGGGAATAAATTTCGGTCGCAGTAGTGACGCCTTCAGCTCGCATGTGCCTACGGGAGTAAGTGGGAAAGAGCGCAAAACAAGGCAGCTGCGCATATGAAAAAAACAGCTTATGACAGTGAGAGGGGAGGGGAATAAATTTCGGTCGCAGTAGTGACGCCTTCAGCTCGCATGTGCCTACGGGAGTAAGTGGGAAAGAGCGCAAAACAAGGCAGCTGCGCATATGAAAAAAACAGCTTCTGTTAGTGAGTGGTGAGGGGAATACATTTCTTTTTTTTTTTTCCAAATGCCCTTCACACAAATTGTTTATTGTGATTCGATGCAAAACCAATCAGAACTTCCTCATCTAGGCGCTATTGAAAAAAACTTAGTTGCGACGACCAAAGTTGTTGGTGTTGGGCTGAGTGAGCTGCAGGCCTCGAAAGTTGTGGAAGTCCAACAGCTTCAACATCTCCTTGGTGTCGGCATCCACGTCGATGATGTCCTGCTCCAGATCGGAGACGGCCGGGACGTAGTTGTCGCGACGTTCACGCACCTTCTCCTGCAGCTTGATGGAGATACCGCGCACCTGGGAGTGACGCAGGCGACCCATCAAGTGGGTGACATAGCCAGCAATCTTGTTGCGGAGGGGCTTGGTGGGAATGATGGCCACCTCCTCGCAGATGCGCTTATTGGTGTGGAAGTCCAGCGTCAGACGCGTGTAGTACTTCTCAATGATGAGCTTAGCGGCCTTCTTCACCGTCTTGGTTCGTACACGACCCATTTTGTTTCACGATTTCTGGATGATGCGAAGTCCGCCTTGAATCTAAAGCAATATAAATACTAGGCAAATCGAGAGGTTAAAAAGAAAGAGAAAATTTCGGTCGCAGTAGTGACGCCTTCAGCTTGCATGTGCCTTACGGGAGTAAGCGGGAAAGAGCACAATACAAGACAGCTGCGCGCATGTAGGAAAAAAAACAAAACTACAACAGCCATGCATATGAAAAAAACAGCCTTTGGTGGTGAGGGGGAGGGGAATACATTTCGGTCGCAGTAGTGACGCCTTCAGCTTGCATGTGCCTTACGACGGTAAGTGGGAAAGAGCACAAAATAAGGCAGCTGCGCGCATGTAGGAAAAAAACAAAACTACAGCAGCCATGCATATAAAGAAAACAGCTTATGGAAGTGAGGGGCAGGGGAATATGGAAAAAAAAGAAAAAAAAAACAAAACTACAGCAGCCATGCATATGAAAAAACAGCTTATGGAAGTGAGGGGGGAGGGGAATAAATTTCGGTCGCAGTAGTGACGCCTTCAGCTCGCATGTGCTTTTGGGAGTAAGTGGAAAATAGCGCAAAACAAGGCAGCTGCGCATATGAAAAAAACAGCTTCTGTTAGTATGGGGTGGGGAATACATTTCGGTCGCAGTAGTGACACCATCAGCTCGCATGTACGAAAAAAAAAAAAACTACAACAGCCATGCATATGAAAAAACAGCTTATGGAAGTAAGGGGGGAGGAGAATAAATGTCGGTCGCAGTAGTGACGCCTTCAGCTCGCATGTGCCTTATGGGAGTAAGTGGGAAAGAGCGCAAAACTAGGCAGCTGCGCATATGAGAAAAAAGCTTCTGTTAGTAGGGGGAGGGGAATAATTTTCAGTCACTGTAGTGACGCCTTCAGCTCGCATGTGCCGTACGGCGGTAAGTGGGAAAGAGCACAATATAAGGCAGCTGCGCGCATGTAGGAAAAAAACAAAACTACAGCAGCCATGCATATAAAGAAAACAGCTTATGGAAGTGAGGGGCAGGGGAATATGGAAAAAAAAGAAAAAAAAAACAAAACTACAGCAGCCATGCATATGAAAAAACAGCTTATGGAAGTAAGGGGGGAATAAATGTCGGTCGCAGTAGCGACGCCTTCAGCTCGCATGTGCCTTATGGGAGTAAGTGGGAAAGAGCGCAAAACTAGGCAGCTGCGCATATGAGAAAAAAGCTTCTGTTAGTAGGGGGAGGGGAATAATTTTCAGTCACTGTAGTGACGCCTTCAGCTCGCATGTGCCGTACGGCGGTAAGTGGGAAAGAGCACAATATAAGGCAGCTGCGCGCATGTACGAAAAAAAAACAAAACTACAACAGCCATGCATATGAAAAAACAGCTTATGGAAGTAAGGGGGGAGGAGAATAAATGTCGGTCGCAGTAGTGACGCCTTCAGCTCGCATGTACCTTACGGGAGTAAGCGGGAAAGAGCACAATACAAGACAGCTCCGCGCATGTAGGAAAAAATCAAAACTACAACAGCCATGCATATGAAAAAAACAGCCTTTGGTAGTGAGGGGGAGGGGAATACATTTCGGTCGCAGTAGTGACGCCTTCAGCTTGCATGTGCATTACGACGGTAAGTGGGAAAGAGCACAAAATAAGGCAGCTGCGCGCATGTAGGAAAAAAAACAAAACTACAGCAGCCATGCATATGAAGAAAACAGCTTATGGAAGTGCTGGGGAGGGGAATATGGGAAAAAAAGAAAAAAAACTACAGCAGCCATGCATATGAAAAAACAGCTTATGGAAGTGAGGGGGGGGAAAAAAATTTCGGTCGCAGTAGTGACGCCTTCAGCTCGCATGTGCCTTATGGGAGTAAGTGGGAAAGAGCGCAAAACTAGGCAGCTGCGCATATGAAAAAAAAAAAGCTTCTGTTAGTGAGGGGGAGGTGAATAAATGTCGGTCGCAGTAGTGATGCCTGCAGCTCGCATGTGCCTTACGAAAGTAAATGGGAAAAAGTACAAAACAAGGAAGCTGCGCGTATGTAGAAAAATAAACAAAACTATAGCAGCCATGCATATTGGGGGGAGAATAATGTCGGTCGCAGTAGTGACGCCTTCAGCTCGCATGTGCCTTATGGGAGTAAGCGGGAAAGAGCGCAAAGCTAGGCAGCTGCGCATATAAAAAAAACAGCTTCTGTTAGTGTGGGGGAGGAGAATAAATGTCGGTCGCAGTAGTGATGCCTGCAGCTCGCATGTGCCTTACGAAAGTAAATGGGAAAAAGTACAAAACAAGGAAGCTGCGCGTATGTAGGAAAAAAAAACAAAACTATAGCAGCCATGCATATTGGGGGGGAGAATAAATGTCGGTCGCAGTAGTGACGCCTTCAGCTCGCATGTGCCTTATGGGAGTAAGCGGGAAAGAGCGCAAAACTAGGCAGCTGCGCATATGAAAAAACCGCTTCTGTTAGTGAGGGGGAGGAGAATAAATGTCGGTCGCAGTAGTGATGCCTGCAGCTCGCATGTGCCTTACGAAAGTAAATGGGAAAAAGTACAAAACAAGGAAGCTGCGCGTATGTAGGAAAATAAACAAAACTATAGCAGCCATGCATATTGGGAGGAGAATAAATGTCGGTCGCAGTAGTGATGCCTGCAGCTCGCATGTGCCTTACGAAAGTAAATGGGAAAAAGTACAAAACAAGGAAGCTGCGCGTATGTAGGAAAAAAAACAAAACTATAGCAGCCATGCATATTGGGGGGAGAATAAATGTCGGTCGCAGTAGTGACGCCTTCAGCTCGCATGTGCCTTATGGGAGTAAGCGGGAAAGAGCGCAAAACTAGGCAGCTGCGCATATGAAAAAAACCGCTTCTGTTAGTGAGGGGGAGGAGAATAAATGTCGGTCGCAGTAGTGATGCCTGCAGCTCGCATGTGCCTTACGAAAGTAAATGGGAAAAAGTACAAAACAAGGAAGCTGCGCGTATGTAGGAAAATAAACAAAACTATAGCAGCCATGCATATTGGGGGGAGAATAAATGTCGGTCGCAGTAGTGACGCCTTCAGCTCGCATGTGCCTTATGGGAGTAAGCGGGAAAGAGCGCAAAACTAGGCAGCTGCGCATATGAAAAAAACCGCTTCTGTTAGTGAGGGGGAGGAGAATAAATGTCGGTCGCAGTAGTGATGCCTGCAGCTCGCATGTGCCTTACGAAAGTAAATGGGAAAAAGTACAAAACAAGGAAGCTGCGCGTATGTAGGAAAATAAACAAAACTATAGCAGCCATGCATATTGGGGGGAGAATAAATGTCGGTCGCAGTAGTGACGCCTTCAGCTCGCATGTGCCTTATGGGAGTAAGCGGGAAAGAGCGCAAAGCTAGGCAGCTGCGCATATAAAAAAAACAGCTTCTGTTAGTGTGGGGGAGGAGAATAAATGTCGGTCGCAGTAGTGATGCCTGCAGCTCGCATGTGCCTTACGAAAGTAAATGGGAAAAAGTACAAAACAAGGAAGCTGCGCGTATGTAGGAAAATAAACAAAACTATAGCAGCCATGCATATTGGGAGGAGAATAAATGTCGGTCGCAGTAGTGATGCCTGCAGCTCGCATGTGCCTTACGAAAGTAAATGGGAAAGAGTATAAAACAAGGAAGCTGCGCGTATGTAGGAACAAACAAAACAAAACTACAGCAGCCATGCATATGAAAACAACAGCTTATGGAATTGAGGGGGGGGGGGTAGTGATGCCTGCAGCTCCCATGTGCCTTACGAAAGTAAATGGGAAAGAGTATAAAACAAGGAAGCTGCGCGTATGTAGGAACAAACAAAACAAAACTACAGCAGCCATGCATATGAAAAAACAGCTTATGAAAGTGAGGGGGGAGGGGAATACATTTCGATCGCAGTAGTGACGCCTTCAGCTCGCATGTGCTTTTGGGAGTAAGTGGGAAATAACGCAAAACAAGGCAGCTGCGCATATCAAAAAAAAACAGCTTCTGTTAGTGAGGGGGAGGAGAATAAATGTCGCAGTAGTGATGCCTGCAGCTCGCATGTGCCTTACGAAAGTAAATGGGAAAGAGTACAAAACAAGGAAGCTGTGCGTATGTAGGAAAGAAAACAAAACTACAGCAGCCATGCATTTGAAAACAACAGCTTATGGAATTGTGGAGGGGGGGGATAAAAAGAGCGGAAAGAGCGCAAAACAAGGACGCTGCGCATATGAAAAAAACAGCTTCTGTTAGTAGGGGGGGATAAATTGCAGTCGCAGTAGTGACGCGTTCAACTCAGCTGTGCCTTACGGGAGTAAGTGGGAAAGAGCGCTAAACAAGGCAGCTGCGCATATGAAAAAACAGCTTCTGTTAGTAGGGGGAGGGGAATACATTTCAGTCACAGTAGTGATGCCTTCAGCTCGCATGTGCCTTACGACGGTAAGTGGGAAAGAGCACAAAATAAGGCAACTGCGTGCATGTACGAAAAAAAAAAAACTACAACAGCAATGCATATGAAAAAACAGCTTATGGAAGTAAGGGGGGAGGAGAATAAATGTCGGTCGCAGTAGTGACGCCTTCAGCTCGCATGTGTCTTATGGGAGTAAGTGGGAAAGAGCGCAAAACAAGTCAGCTGCGCATATGAAAAAACAGCTTCTGTTAGTAGGGGGAGGGGAATAATTTTCAGGCACAGTAGTGACGCCTTCAGCTCGCATGTGCCGTACGGCGGTAAGTGGGAAAGAGCACAATATAAGGCAGCTGCGCGCATGTACGAAAAAAAAAACAAAACTACAACAGCCATGCATATGAAAAAACAGCTTATGGAAGTAAGGGGGGAGGAGAATAAATGTCGGTCGCAGTAGTGACGCCTTCAGCTCGCATGTGCCTTACGACGGTAAGTGGGAAAGAGCACAAAATAAGGCAGCTGCGAAAACGAAAAAAAAAAACAAAACTACAACAGCAATGCATATGAAAAAACAGCTTTTGGAAGTAAGTGGGGAGGGGAATACATTTCGGTCGCAGTAGTGACGCGTTCAACTCAGCTGTGCCTTACGGGAGTAAGTGGGAAAGAGCGCAAAACAAGGCAGCTGCGCATATGAAAAAACAGCTTCTGTTAGTAGGGGGAGGGGAATAATTTTCAGCCACAGTAGTGACGATTTCAGCTCGCATGTCCCGTACGGCGGTAAGTGGGAAAGAGCACAATATAAGGCAGCCGCGCGCATGTACGAAAAAAAACAAAACTACAACAGCCATGCATATGAAAAAACAGCTTATGGAAGTAAGGGGGGAGGAGAATAAATGTCGGTCGCAGTAGTGACGCCTTCAGCTCGCATGTACCTTACGGGAGTAAGCGGGAAAGAGCACAATACAAGACAGCTGCGCGCATGTAGGAAAAACAAAACTACAACAGCCATGCATATGAAAAAACAGCCTTTGTTAGTGAGGGGAGGGGAATACATTTCGGTCGCAGTAGTGACGCCTTCAGCTTGCATGTGCCTTACGGGAGTAAGTGGGAAAGAGCACAAAATAAGGCAGCTGCGCGCATGTAGGAAAAAAACAAAACTACAGCAGCCATGCATATGAAAAAACAGCTTATGGAAGTGAGGGGGGAGGGGAATAAATTTCGGTCGCAGTAGTGACGCCTTCAGCTCGAATGTGCCTTATGGGAGTAAGTGGGAAAGAGCTCAAAACTAGGAAGCTGCGCATATGAGAAAAACAACTTCTGTTAGTGAGTGGGGAGGGGAATACATTTCGGTCGCAGTAGTGACGCGTTCAACTCAGCTGTGCCTTACGGGAGTAAGTGGGAAAGAGCGCAAAACAAGGCAGCTGCGCATATGAAAACACACCTTCTGTTAGTAGGGGGAGGGGAATAAATTTCAGTCACAGTAGTGACGCCTTCAGCTCGCATGTGCCTTACGACGGTAAGTGGGAAAGAGCACAAAATAAGCAAGCTGCGCGCATGTACGAAAAAAAAACAAAACTACAACAGCCATGCATATGAAAAAACAGCTTATGGAAGTGAGGGGGGAGGGGAATAAATTTCGGTCGCAGTAGTGACGCCTTCAGCTCGCATGTGCCTTATGAGAGTAAGCGGGAAAGAGCGCAAAACTAGGCAGCTGCGCGCATGTAGGAAAAAAACAAAACTACAGCAGCCATGCATATGAAAAAACAGCTTATGGAGGGAAGGGCGGAGGAGAATAAATTTCGGTCGCAGTAGTGACGCCTTCAGCTTGCATGTGCCTTACGGGAGTAAGTGGGAAAGAGCACAAAATAAGGCAGCTGCGCGCATGTAGGAAAAAAACAAAACTACAGCAGCCATGCATATGAAAAAACAGCTTATGAAAGTGAGGGGGGAGGGGAATAAATTTCGATCGCAGTAGTGACGCCTTCAGCTCGCATGTGCTTTTGGGAGTAAGTGGGAAATAACGCAAAACAAGGCAGCTGCGCATATAAAAAAAAAACAGCTTCTGTTAGTGAGGGGGAGGAGAATAAATGTCGGTCGCAGTAGTGATGCCTGCAGCTCGCATGTGCCTTACGAAAGTAAATGGGAAAGAGTACAAAACAAGGAAGCTGTGCGTATGTAGGAAAGAAAACAAAACTACAGCAGCCATGCATTTGAAAACAACAGCTTATGGAATTGTGGAGGGGGGGGATAAAAAGAGCGGAAAGAGCGCAAAACAAGGACGCTGCGCATATGAAAAAAACAGCTTCTGTTAGTAGGGGGGGATAAATTGCAGTCGCAGTAGTGACGCGTTCAACTCAGCTGTGCCTTACGGGAGTAAGTGGGAAAGAGCGCTAAACAAGGCAGCTGCGCATATGAAAAAACAGCTTCTGTTAGTAGGGGGAGGGGAATACATTTCAGTCACAGTAGTGACGCCTTCAGCTCGCATGTGCCTTACGACGGTAAGTGGGAAAGAGCACAAAATAAGGCAACTGCGTGCATGTACGAAAAAAAAAAAAAACTACAACAGCAATGCATATGAAAAAACAGCTTATGGAAGTAAGGGGGGAGGAGAATAAATGTCGGTCGCAGTAGTGACGCCTTCAGCTCGCATGTGCCTTACGACGGTAAGTGGGAAAGAGCACAAAATAAGGCAGCTGCGAAAACGAAAAAAAAAAACAAAACTACAACAGCAATGCATATGAAAAAACAGCTTTTGGAAGTAAGTGGGGAGGGGAATACATTTCGGTCGCAGTAGTGACGCGTTCAACTCAGCTGTGCCTTACGGGAGTAAGTGGGAAAGAGCGCAAAACAAGGCAGCTGCGCATATGAAAAAACAGCTTCTGTTAGTAGGGGGAGGGGAATAATTTTCAGCCACAGTAGTGACGATTTCAGCTCGCATGTCCCGTACGGCGGTAAGTGGGAAAGAGCACAATATAAGGCAGCCGCGCGCATGTACGAAAAAAAACAAAACTACAACAGCCATGCATATGAAAAAACAGCTTATGGAAGTAAGGGGGGAGGAGAATAAATGTCGGTCGCAGTAGTGACGCCTTCAGCTCGCATGTACCTTACGGGAGTAAGCGGGAAAGAGCACAATACAAGACAGCTGCGCGCATGTAGGAAAAAAACAAAACTACAACAGCCATGCATATGAAAAAAACAGCCTTTGTTAGTGAGGGGGAGGGGAATACATTTCGGTCGCAGTAGTGACGCCTTCAGCTTGCATGTGCCTTACGGGAGTAAGTGGGAAAGAGCACAAAATAAGGCAGCTGCGCGCATGTAGGAAAAAAACAAAACTACAGCAGCCATGCATATGAAAAAACAGCTTATGGAAGTGAGGGGGGAGGGGAATAAATTTCGGTCGCAGTAGTGACGCCTTCAGCTCGAATGTGCCTTATGGGAGTAAGTGGGAAAGTGCTCAAAACTAGGAAGCTGCGCATATGAGAAAAACAACTTCTGTTAGTGAGTGGGGAGGGGAATACATTTCGGTCGCAGTAGTGACGCGTTCAACTCAGCTGTGCCTTACGGGAGTAAGTGGGAAAGAGCGCAAAACAAGGCAGCTGCGCATATGAAAACACACCTTCTGTTAGTAGGGGGAGGGGAATAAATTTCAGTCACAGTAGTGACGCCTTCAGCTCGCATGTGCCTTACGACGGTAAGTGGGAAAGAGCACAAAATAAGCAAGCTGCGCGCATGTACGAAAAAAAAACAAAACTACAACAGCCATGCATATGAAAAAACAGCTTATGGAAGTGAGGGGGGAGGGGAATAAATTTCGGTCGCAGTAGTGACGCCTTCAGCTCGCATGTGCCTTATGAGAGTAAGCGGGAAAGAGCGCAAAACTAGGCAGCTGCGCGCATGTAGGAAAAAAACAAAACTACAGCAGCCATGCATATGAAAAAACAGCTTATGGAGGGAAGGGCGGAGGAGAATAAATTTCGGTCGCAGTAGTGACGCCTTTAGCTCGCATGTGCCTTATGGGAGTAAGTGGGAATGAGCGCAAAACTAAGCAGCTGCGCATATGAAAAAAAAACAGCTTCTGTCAGTGAGGGGTAGGAGAATAAATGTCGGTCGCAGTAGTGATGCCTGCAGCTCGCATGTGCCTTACGAAAGTAAATGGGAAAAAGTACAAAACAAGGAAGCTGCGCGTATGTAGGAGAAAAAAACAAAACTATAGCAGCCATGCATATTGGGGGGGGAGAATAAATGTCGGTCGCAGTAGTGACGCCTTCAGCTCGCATGTGCCTTATGGGAGTAAGTGGGAAAGAGCGCAAAACAAGGCAGCTGCGCATATGAAAAAACAGCTTCTTTTAGTAGGGGGAGGGGAATAATTTTCAGTCACAGTAGTGACGCCTTCAGCTCGCATGTGCCGTACGGCGGTAAGTGGGAAAGAGCACAATATAAGGCAGCTGCGCGCATGTACGAAAAAAAAACAAAACTACAACAGCCATGCATATGAAAAGACAGCTTATGGGAGTAAGGGGGGAGGAGAATAAATGTCGGTCGCAGTAGTGACGCCTTCAGCTCGAATGTGCCTTATAGGAGTAAGTGGGAAAGAGCTAAAAACTAGGAAGCTGCGCATATGAGAAAAACAACTTCTGTTAGTGAGTGGGGAGGGGAATACATTTCGGTCGCAGTAGTGACGCGTTCAACTCAGCTGTGCCTTACGGGAGTAAGTTGGAAAGAGCGCAAAACAAGGCAGCTGCGCATATGAAAAAACAGCTTCTGTTAGTAGGGGGAGGGGAATAATTTTCAGCCACAGTAGTGACAAAACGCAGTAGTGACGCGTTCAACTCAGCTGTTCCTTACGGGAGTAAGTTGGAAAGAGCGCAAAACAAGGCAGCTGCGCATATGAAAAAACAGCTTTTGTTAGTAGGGGGAGGGGAATAATTTTCAGCCACAGTAGTGACGCCTTCAGCTCGCATGTGCCGTACGGCGGTAAGTGGGAAAAAGCACAATATAAGGCAGCTGCGCGCATGTACGAACAAAAAACAAAACTACAACAGCCATGCATATGAAAAAACAGCTTATGGAAGTAAGGGGGGAGGAGAATAAATTTCGGTCGCAGTAGTGACGCCTTCAGCTCGAATGTGCCTTATGGGAGTAAGTGGGAAAGAGCTCAAAACTAGGAAGCTGCGCATATGAGAAAAACAACTTCTGTTAGTGAGTGGGGAGGGGAATACATTTCGGTCGCAGTAGTGACGCGTTCAACTCAGCTGTGCCTTACGGGAGTAAGTGGGAAAGAGCGCAAAACAAGGCAGCTGCGCATATGAAAAAACAGCTTCTGTTAGTAGGGGGAGGGGAATAATTTTCAGCCACAGTAGTGACAAAACGCAGTAGTGACGCGTTCAACTCAGCTGTTCCTTACGGGAGTAAGTTGGAAAGAGCGCAAAACAAGGCAGCTGCGCATATGAAAAAACAGCTTTTGTTAGTAGGGGGAGGGGAATAATTTTCAGCCACAGTAGTGACGCCTTCAGCTCGCATGTGCCGTACGGCGGTAAGTGGGAAAAAGCACAATATAATGCAGCTGCGCGCATGTACAAACAAAAAACAAAACTACAACAGCCATGCATATGAAAAAACAGCTTATGGAAGTAAGGGGGGAGGAGAATAAATTTCGGTCGCAGTAGTGACGCCTTTAGCTCGCATGTGCCTTATGGGAGTAAGTGGGAATGAGCGCAAAACTAGGCAGCTGCGCATATGAAAAAAAACAGCTTCTGTCAGTGAGGGGTAGGAGAATAAATGTCGGTCGCAGTAGTGATGCCTGCAGCTCGCATGTGCCTTACGAAAGTAAATGGGAAAAAGTACAAAACAAGGAAGCTGCGCGTATGTAGGAAAAAAAAACAAAACTATAGCAGCCATGCATATTGGGGGGAGAATAAATGTCGGTCGCAGTAGTGACGCCTTCAGCTCGCATGTGCCTTATGGGAGTAAGCGGGAAAGAGCGCAAAACTAGGCAGCTGCGCATATGAAAAAAAAGCTTCTGTTAGTAGGGGGAAGGGAATAAATTTCGGTTGCAGTAATGACGCCTTCAGCTCGCATGTAGGAAAAAATAACAAAATTACAGCAGCCATGCATATGAAAAAAACAGCTTATGGAGGGAAGGGCGGTGGAGAATAAATTTCGGTCGCAGTAGTGACGCCTTTAGCTCGCATGTGCATTATGGGAGTAAGTGGGAAAGAGCGCAAAACTAGGCAGCTGCGCATATGAAAAAAAAACAGCTTCTGTTAGTGAGGGGGAGGAGAATAAATGTCGGTCGCAGTAGTGATGCCTGCAGCTCGCATGTGCCTTACGAAAGTAAATGGGAAAAAGTACAAAACAAGGAAGCTGCGCGTATGTAGGAGAAAAAAACAAAACTATAGCAGCCATGCATATTGGGGGGGAGAATAAATGTCGGTCGCAGTAGTGACGCCTTCAGCTCGCATGTGCCTTATGGGAGTAAGTGGGAAAGAGCGCAAAACAAGGCAGCTGCGCATATGAAAAAACAGCTTCTTTTAGTAGGGGGAGGGGAATAATTTTCAGTCACAGTAGTGACGCCTTCAGCTCGCATGTGCCGTACGGCGGTAAGTGGGAAAGAGCACAATAAAAGGCAGCTGCGCGCATGTACGAACAAAGAACAAAACTACAACAGCAATGCATATGAAAAGACAGCTTATGGGAGTAAGGGGGGAGGAGAATAAATGTCGGTCGCAGTAGTGACGCCTTCAGCTCGAATGTGCCTTATGGGAGTAAGTGGGAAAGAGCTAAAAACTAAGAAGCTGCGCATATGAGAAAAACAACTTCTGTTAGTGAGTGGGGAGGGGAATACATTTCGGTCGCAGTAGTGACGCGTTCAACTCAGCTGTGCCTTACGGGAGTAAGTGGGAAAGAGCGCAAAACAAGGCAGCTGCACATATGAAAAAACACCTTCTGTTAGTAGGGGGAGGGGAATAAATTTCAGTCACAGTAGTGACGCCTTCAGCTCGCATGTGCCTTACGACGGTAAGTGGGAAAGACCACAAAATAAGCAAGCTGCGCGCATGAAGTAAGGGGGGAGGGGAATAAATTTCGGTCGCAGTAGTGACGCCTTCAGCTCGCATGTGCCTTATGGGAGTAAGCGGGAAAGAGCGCAAAACTAGGCAGCTGCGCGCATGTAGGAAAAAAACAAAACTACAGCAGCCATGCATATGAAAAAACAGCTTATGGAGGGAAGGGCGGAGGAGAATAAATTTCGGTCGCAGTAGTGACGCCTTCAGCTCGCATGTGCCTTATGGGAGTAAGTGGGAAATAGCGCAAAACAAGGCAGCTGCGCATATGAAAAAAAACAGCTTCTGTTAGCAGGGGAAGGGGAATAAATTTCGGTTGCAGTAATGACGCCTTCAGCTCGCATGTAGGAAAAAAAACAAAATTACAGCAGCCATGCATATGAAAAAAACAGCTTATGGAGGGAAGGGCGGTGGAGAATAAATTTCGGTCGCAGTAGTGACGCCTTCAGCTCGCATGTGCCTTATGGGAGTAAGTGGGAAAGAGCGCAAAACTAGGCAGCTGCGCATATGAAAAAAAAAACAGCTTCTGTTAGTGAGGGGGAGGAGAATAAATGTCGGTCGCAGTAGTGATGCCTGCAGCTCGCATGTGCCTTACGAAAGTAAATGGGAAAAAGTACAAAACAAGGAAGCTGCGCGTATGTAGGAAAAAAAAACAAAACTATAGCAGCCATGCATATTGGGGGGAGAATAAATGTCGGTCGCAGTAGTGACGCCTTCAGCTCGCATGTGCCTTATGGGAGTAAGTGGGAAAGAGCGCAAAACAAGGCAGCTGCGCATATGAAAAAACAGCTTCTGTTAGTAGGGGGAGGGGAATAATTTTCAGTCACAGTAGTGACGCCTTCAGCTCGCATGTGCCGTACGGCGGTAAGTGGGAAAGAGCACAATATAAGGCAGCTGCGCGCATGTACGAAAAAAAAACAAAACTACAACAGCCATGCCTATGAAAAGACAGCTTATGGAAGTAAGGGGGGAGGAGAATAAATGTCGGTCGCAGTAGTGACGCCTTCAGCTCGCATGTGCCTTACGACGGTAAGTGGGAAAGAGCACAAAATAAGGCAGCTGCGTGCATGTACGAAAAAAAAACAAAACTACAACAGCAATGCATATGAAAAAACAGCTTATGGAAGTAAGTGGGGAGGAGAATAAATGTCGGTCGCAGTAGTGACGCCTTCAGCTCGCATGTGCCTTACGACGGTAAGTGGGAAAGAGCACAAAATAAGGCAGCTGCGTGCATGTACGAAAAAAAAACAAAACTACAACAGCAATGCATATGAAAAAACAGCTTATGGAAGTAAGTGGGGAGGGGAATACATTTCGGTCGCAGTAGTGACGCGTTCAACTCAGCTGTGCCTTACGGGAGTAAGTTGGAAAGAGCGCAAAACAAGGCAGCTGCGCATATGAAAAAACAGCTTCTGTTAGTAGGGGGAGGGGAATAATTTTCAGCCACCGTAGTGACGCCTTCAGCTCGCATGTACCTTACGGGAGTAAGCGGGAAAGAGCACAATACAAGACAGCTGCGCGCATGTAGGAAAAAAAAACAAAACTACAACAGCCATGCATATGAAAAAAACAGTCTTTGGTAGTGAGGGGGAGGGGAATACATTTCGGTCGCAGTAGTGACGCCTTCAGATTGCATGTGCATTACGACGGTAAGTGGGAAAGAGCACAAAATAAGGCAGCTGCGCGCATGTAGGAAAAAACAAAACTACAGCAGCCATGCATATGAAGAAAACAGCTTATGGAAGTGAGGGGGAGGGGAATATAGGAAAAAAAGAAAAAAAACTACAGCAGCCATGCATATGAAAAAAACAGCTTATGGAAGTGAGGGGGGAGGGGAATAAATTTCGGTCGCAGTAGTGACGCCTTCAGCTCGAATGTGCCTTATGGGAGTAAGTGGGAAAGAGCTCAAAACTAGGAAGCTGCGCATACGAGAAAAACAACTTCTGTTAGTGAGTGGGGAGGGGAATACATTTCGGTCGCAGTAGTGACGCGTTCAACTCAGCTGTGCCTTACGGGAGTAAGTGGGAAAGAGCGCAAAACAAGGCAGCTGCGCATATGAAAAAACAGCTTCTGTTAGTAGGGGGAGGGGAATAATTTTCAGCCACCGTAGTGACGCCTTCAGCTCGCATGTGCCGTACGGCGGTAAGTGGGAAAGAGCACAATATAAGGCAGCTGCGCGCATGTACGAACAAAAAACAAAACTACAACAGCCATGCATATGAAAAAACAGCTTATGGAAGTAAGGGGGGAGGAGAATAAATATCGGTCGCAGTAGTGATGCCTGCAGCTCGCATGTGCCTTACGAAAGTAAATGGGAAAAAGTACAAAACAAGGAAGCTGCGCGTATATATGAAAAAAAAACAAAACTATAGCAGCCATGCATATTGGGGGGAGAATAAATGTCGGTCGCAGTAGTGATGCCTGCAGCTCGCATGTGCCTTACGAAAGTAAATGGGAAAAAGTACAAAACAAGGAAGCTGCGCGTATGTAGGAAAAAAAAACAAAACTATAGCAGCCATGCATATTGGGGGGAGAATAAATGTCGGTCGCAGTAGTGACGCCTTCAGCTCGCATGTGCCTTTGGGAGTAAGTGGGAATTAGCGCAAAACAAGGCAGCTGCGCATATGAAAAAAAACAGCTTCTGTTAGTAGGGGGAGGGGAATAAATTTCGGTTGCAGTAATGGCGCCTTCAGCTCGCATGTAGGAAAAAAAAACAAAATTACAGCAGCCATGCATATGAAAAAAAACAGCTTATGAAGGGAAGGGCGGAGGAGAATAAATTTCGGTCGCATTAGTGACGCCTTCAGCTCGCATGTGCCTTATGGGAGTAAGTGGGAAAGAGCGCAAAACTAGGCAGCTGAGCATATGAAAAAAAACAGCTTCTGTTAGTGAGGAGGAGGAGAATAAATGTCGGTCGCAGTAGTGATGCCTGCAGCTCGCATGTGCCTTACGAAAGTAAATGGGAAAAAATACAAAACAAGGAAGCTGCGCGTATGTAGGAAAAAAAACAAAACTATAGCAGCCATGCATATTGGGGGGAGAATAAATGTCGGACGCAGTAGTGACGCCTTCAGCTCGCATGTGCCTTATGGGAGTAAGTGGGAAAGAGCGCAAAACTAGGCAGCTGAGCATATGAAAAAAAACAGCTTCTGTTAGTGAGGAGGAGGAGAATAAATGTCGGTCGCAGTAGTGATGCCTGCAGCTCGCATGTGCCTTACGAAAGTAAATGGGAAAAAGTACAAAACAAGGAAGCTGCGCGTATGTAGGAAAAAAAAAACAAAACTATAGCAGCAATGCATATTAGGGGGAGAATAAATGTCGGTCGCAGTAGTGACGCCTTCAGCTCGCATGTGCCTTATGGGAGTAAGCGGGAAAGAGCGCAAAACTAGGCAGCTGCGCATATGAAAAAAAACAGCTTCTGTTAGTGAGGGGGAGGAGAATAAATGTCGGTCGCAGTAGTGATGCCTGCAGCTCGCATGTGCCTTACGAAAGTAAATGGGAAAAAGTACAAAACAAGGAAGCTGCGCGTATGTAGGAAAAAAAACAAAACTATAGCAGCCATGCATATTGGGGGGAGAATAAATGTCGGACGCAGTAGTGACGCCTTCAGCTCGCATGTGCCTTATGGGAGTAAGCGGGAAAGAGCGCAAAACTAGGCAGCTGCGCATATGAAAAAAACAGCTTCTGTTAGTGAGGGGGAGGAGAATAAATGTCGGTCGCAGTAGTGATGCCTGCAGCTCGCATGTGCCTTACGAAAGTAAATGGGAAAGAGTATTTTATACTTCTTATATTTTTAAACAAGGAAGCTGCGCGTATGTAGGAAAAAAACAAAACTACAGCAGCCATGCATATGAAAACAACAGCTTATGGAATTGAGGGGGGGGTTAATATGGAAAAAAAAACAAAACTACAGCAGCCATGAAAAAAACAGCTTATGGAATTGAGTGGGAGTGGAATATGGACAAAAAAGGAAAAAAACAAAACTACAGCAGCCATGCATATGAAAAAAACAGCTTATGGTAGTGTGGGGGGAGGGGAATAAATTTCGGTCGCAGTAGTGACGCCTTCAGGTCGCATGTGCCTTTGGGAGTAAGTGGAAAATAGCGCAAAACAAGGCAGCTGCGCATATGAAAAAAACAGCTTCTGTTAGTGAGGGGGGAGGGGAATAAATTTTGATCGCAGTAGTGACGCCTTCAGCTCGCGTGTGCCTTACGAAAGTAAATGGGAAAAAGTACAAAACAAGGAAGTTGCGCGTATGTAGAAAAAAAAAACAAAACTACAGAAGCCATGCATATGAAAAAAAACAGATTATGGAATTGAGAGGGAGGGGAATATGGAAAAAAAAACAAAACTACAGCGGCCATGAAAAAAACAGCTTATGGAATTGAGGGGGAGTGGAATATGGAAAAAAAGGAAAAAAACAAAATTACAGCAGCCATGCATATGAAAAAAACAACTTATGGAAGTGAAGGGGGAGGGGACAAAATTTCGTTCGCATTAGTGACGCCTTCAGCTCGCATGTGCCTTATGGGAGTAAGTGGGAAACAGCGCAAAACTAGGCAGCTGCGCATATGAAAAAAAACAGCTTCTGTTAGTGAGGGGGAGAAGAATAAATGTCGGTCGCAGTAGTGATGCCTGCAGCTGGCATGTGCCTTACGAAAGTAAATGGGAAAAAGTACAAAACAAGGAAGCTGCGCGTATGTAGGAAAAAAAAACAAAACTATAGCAGCCATGCATATTGGGGGGAGAATAAATGTCGGTCGCAGTAGTGACGCCTTCAGCTCGCATGTGCCTTATGGGAGTAAGTGGGAAAGAGCGCAAAACTAGGCAGCTGCGCATATGAAAAAACAGCTTCTGTTAGTGATTGGTGAGGGGAATACATTTTTTTTTTCCAAATGCACTTAACACAAATTGTTTATTGTGATTCGATGCAAAACCAATCAGAACTTCCTCATCTAGGCGCTATTGAAAAAACTTAGTTGCGACAACCAAAGTTGTTGGTGTTGGGCTGAGTGAGCTGCAGGCCACGAATGTTGTGGAAGTCCAACAGCTTCAACATCTCCTTGGTGTCGGCATCGACGTCGATGATGTCCTGTTCCAGAGCGGAGACGGCCGGGACGTAGTTGTCGCGACGCTCACGCTCCTCCTCCTGCAGCTTGATGGAGATACCGCGCACCTGGGAGTGACGCAGGCGACCCATCAAGTGGGTGACATAGCCAGCAATCTTGTTGCGGAGGGGCTTGGTGGGAATGATGGCCACCTCCTCGCAGATGCACTTATTGGTGTGGAAGTCCAGCGTCAGACAGACGCGTGTAGTACTTCTCAATGATGACCTTAGCGGCCTTCTTCACCGTCTTGGTTCGTACACGACCCATTTTGTTTCACGATTTCTGGATGATGCGAAGTCCGCCTTGAATCTAAAGCAATATAAATACTAGGCAAATCGAGAGGTTAAAAAGAAAGAGAAAATTTCGGTCGCAGTAGTGACGCCTTCAGCTCGCATGTGCCTTATGAGAGTAAGCGGGAAAGAGCACAATACAAGACAGCTGCGCGCATGTAGGAAAAAAACAAAACTACAGCAGCCATGCATATAAAGAAAACAGCTTATGGAATTGAGGGGGAGGGTAATATGGAAAAAAAGAAAAAAAAACAAAACTACAGCAGCCATACATATGAAAAAAAAGCTTATGGAAGTGTGGGGGGAGGGGAATAAATTTCGGTCGCAGTAGTGACGCCTTCAGCTTGCATGTGCCTTACGGGAGTAAGCGGGAAAGAGCACAATACAAGACAGCTGCGCGCATGTAGGAAAAAAAAACAAAACTACAACAGCCATGCATATGAAAAAAACAGCCTTTGGTGGTGAGGGGGAGGGGAATAAATTTCGGTCGCAGTAGTGACGCCTTTAGCTTGCATGTGCCTTACGACGGTAAGTGGGAAAGAGCACAAAATAAGGCAACTGCGCCCATGTAGGAAAAAAACAAAACTACAGCAGCCATGCATATGAAAAAAAGCTTATGGAAGTGAGTGGGGGGGAATAAATTTCGGTCGCAGTAGTGACGCCATCAGCTCGCATGTGCCTTACGACGGTAAGTGGGAAAGAGCACAAAATAAGGCAGCTGCGCATATGAACAAAACAGCTTCTGTTAGTATGGGGTGGGAATACATTTCAGTCGCAGTAGTGACGCGTTAAACTCAGCTGTGCCTTACGGGAGTAAGTGGGAAAGAGCGCAAAACAAGGCAGCTGCGCATATGAAAAAAACAGCTTCTGTTAGTAGGGGGAGGGGAATAATTTTCAGTCACAGTAGTGACGCCTTCAGATCGCATGTGCCGTACGACGGTAAGTGGGAAAGAGCACAAAATAAGGCAACTGCGCGCATGTAGGAAAAAAACAAAACTACAACAGCCATGCATATGAAAAAAACAGCCTTTGGTGGTGAGGGGGAGGGGAATAAATTTCGGTCGCAGTAGTGACGCCTTCAGCTTGCATGTGCCTTACGGGAGTAAGCGGGAAAGAGCACAATACAAGACAGCTGCGCGCATGTAGGAAAAAAACAAAACTACAGCAGCCATGCATATAAAGAAAACAGCTTATGGAAGTGAGGGGGAGGGGAATATGGAAAAAAGAAAAAAAAACAAAACTACATCAGCCATACATATGAAAAAAAGCTTATGGAAGTGAGTGGGGGGGGGAATAAATTTCGGTCGCAGTAGTGACGCCATCAGCTCGCATGTGCCTTACGACGGTAAGTGGGAAAGAGCACAAAATAAGGCAGCTGCGCATATGAACAAAACAGCTTCTGTTAGTATGGGGTGGGAATACATTTCAGTCGCAGTAGTGACGCGTTAAACTCAGCTGTGCCTTACGGGAGTAAGTGGGAAAGAGCGCAAAACAAGGCAGCTGCGCATATGAAAAAAACAGCTTCTGTTAGTAGGGGGAGGGGAATAATTTTCAGTCACAGTAGTGACGCCTTCAGATCGCATGTGCCGTACGACGGTAAGTGGGAAAGAGCACAAAATAAGGCAGCTGCGCGCATGTAGGAAAAAAACAAAACTACAACAGCCATGCATATGAAAAAAACAGCCTTTGGTGGTGAGGGGGAGGGGAATAAATTTCGGTCGCAGTAGTGACGCCTTCAGCTTGCATGTGCCTTACGGGAGTAAGCGGGAAAGAGCACAATACAAGACAGCTGCGCGCATGTAGGAAAAAAAACAAAACTACAACAGCCATGCATATGAAAATAACAGCCTTTGGTGGTGAGGGGGAGGGGAATAAATTTCGGTCGCAGTAGTGACGCCTTCAGCTTGCATGTGCCTTACGGGAGTCAGCGGGAAAGAGCACAATACAAGACAGCTGCGCGCATGTAGGAAAAAAAACAAAACTACAACAGCCATGCATATGAAAAAAAACAGCCTTTGGCGGTGAGGGGGAGGGGAATAAATTACGGTCGCAGTAGTGACGCCTTCAGCTTGCATGTGCCTTACGACGGTAAGTGGGAAAGAGCACAAAATAAGGCAGCTGCGCGCATGTAGGAAAAAAACAAAACTACAACAGCCATGCATATGAAAAAAACAGCCTTTGGTGGTGAGGGGGAGGGGAATAAATTTCGGTCGCAGTAGTGACGCCTTCAGCTTGCATGTGCCTTACGACGGTAAGTGGGAAAGAGCACAAAATAAGGCAGCTGCGCCCATGTAGGAAAAAAACAAAACTACAGCAGCCATGCATATAAAGAAAACAGCTTATGGACGTGAGGGGGAGGGGAATATGGAAAAAAAGAAAAAAAAAAACAAAACTACATCAGCCATACATATGAAAAAAAAGCTTATGGAAGTGAGTGGGGAGGGGAATAAATTTCGGTCGCAGTAGTGACGCCTTCAGCTCGCATGTGCCTTACGACGGTAAGTGGGAAAGAGCACAAAATAAGGCAGCTGCGCGCATGTAGGAAAAAACAAAACTACAACAGCCATGCATATGAAAAAAACAGCCTTTGGTGGTGAGGGGGAGGGGAATAAATTTCGGTCGCAGTAGTGACGCCTTCAGCTTGCATGTGCCTTACGGGAGTAAGCGGGAAAGAGCACAATACAAGACAGCTGCGCCCATGTAGGAAAAAAACAAAACTACAGCAGCCATGCATATAAAGAAAACAGCTTATGGACGTGAGGGGGAGGGGAATATGGAAAAAAAGAAAAAAAAAAACAAAACTACATCAGCCATACATATGAAAAAAAAGCTTATGGAAGTGAGTGGGGAGGGGAATAAATTTCGGTCGCAGTAGTGACGCCTTCAGCTTGCATGTGCCTTACGACGGTAAGTGGGAAAGAGCACAAAATAAGGCAGCTGCGCCCATGTAGGAAAAAAACAAAACTACAGCAGCCATGCATATAAAGAAAACAGCTTATGGACGTGAGGGGGAGGGGAATAAATTTCGGTCGCAGTAGTGACGCCTTCAGCTCGCATGTGCCTTACGACGGTACGTGGGAAAGAGCACAAAATAAGCAAGCTGCGCGCATGTACGAAAAAAAAAAAAAACTACAACAGCCATGCTTATGAAAAAACAGCTTATGGAAGTGAGGGGGGAGGGGAATAAATTTCGGTAGCAGTAGTGACGCCTTCAGCTCGAATGTTCCTTATGGAAGTAAGTGGGAAAGAGCGCAAAACTAGGAAGCTGCGCATATGAAAAAAAAAGCTTCTGTTAGTGAGGGGGGGGGAGAATAAATTTCGGTAGCAGTAGTGACGCCTTCAGCTCGAATGTGCCTTATGGGAGTAAGTGGGAAAGAGCACAATACAAGGCAGCTGTGCGCATGTAGGAAAAAAACAAAACTACAGCAGCCATGCATATGAAAAAAACAGCTTATGCAAGTAAGGGGGGAGGAGAATAAATGTCGGTCGCAGTAGTGACGCCTTCAGCTCGCATGTACCTTACGGGAGTCAGCGGGAAAGAGCACAATACAAGACAGCTGCGCGCATGTAGGAAAAAAAAACAAAACTACAACAGCCATGCATATGAAAAAAACAGCCTTTGGTAGTGAGGGGGAGGGGAATAAATTTCGGTCGCAGTAGTGACGTCTTCAGCTTGCATGTGCATTACGACGGTAAGTGGGAAAGAGCACAAAATAAGGCAGCTGCGCGCATGTAGGAAAAAACAAAACTACAGCAGCCATGAATATGAAGAAAACAGCTTATGGAAGTGAGGGGAAGGGAATATGGGAAAAAAAGAAAAAAAAAACTACAGCAGCCAGGCATATGAAAAAACAGCTTATGGAAGTGAGGGGGAGGGGAATAAATTTCGGTCGCAGTAGTGACGCCTTCAGCTCGAATGTGCCTTATGGGAGTAAGTGGGAAAGAGCGCAAAACTAGGAAGCTGCGCATATGAGAAAAACAACTTCTGTTAGTGAGTGGGGAGGGGAATACATTTCGGTCGCAGTAGTGACGCGTTCAACTCAGCTGTGCCTTACGGGAGTAAGTGGGAAAGAGCGCAAAACAAGGCAGCTGCGCATATGAAAAAACAGCTTCTGTTAGTAGGGGGAGGGGAATAATTTTCAGTCACAGTAGTGACGCCTTCAGATCGCATGTGCCGTACGGCGGTAAGTGGGAAAGAGCACAATAAAAGGCAGCTGCGCGCATGTACGAAAAAAAAAACAAAACTACAACAGCCATGCATATGAAAAAACAGCATATGGTAGTGTGGGGGGAGGGGAATAAATTTCGGTCGCAGTAGTGACGCCATCAGCTCGCATGTGCCTTACGACGGTAAGTGGGAAAGAGCACAAAATAAGGCAGCTGCGCGCATGTAGGAAAAAAACAAAACTACAACAGCCATGCATATGAAAAAAACAGCCTTTGGTAGTGAGGGGGAGGGGAATAAATTTCGGTCGCAGTAGTGACGCCTTCAGCTTGCATGTGCCTTACGGGAGTAAGCGGGAAAGAGCACAATACAAGACAGCTGCGCGCATGTAGGAAAAAAACAAAACTACAACAGCCATGCATATGAAAAAAACAGCCTTTGGTAGTGAGGGGGAGGGGAATAAATTTCGGTCGCAGTAGTGACGCCTTCAGCTTGCATGTGCCTTACGGGAGTAAGCGGGAAAGAGCACAATACAAGACAGCTGCGCGCATGTAGGAAAAAAAAAAAACTACAACAGCCATGCATATGAAAAAAAACAGCCTTTGGCGGTGAGGGGGAGGGGAATAAATTACGGTCGCAGTAGTGACGCCTTCAGCTTGCATGTGCCTTACGACGGTAAGTGGGAAAGAGCACAAAATAAGGCAGCTGCGCCCATGTAGGAAAAAAACAAAACTACAGCAGCCATGCATATAAAGAAAACAGCTTATGGAAGTGAGGGGGAGGGGAATATGGAAAAAAAGAAAAAAAAAACAAAACTACATCAGCCATACATATGAAAAAAAAGCTTATGGAAGTGAGTGGGGAGGGGAATAAATTTCGGTCGCAGTAGTGACGCCTTCAGCTCGCATGTGCCTTACGACGGTAAGTGGGAAAGAGCACAAAATAAGGCAGCTGCGCATATGAACAAAACAGCTTCTGTTAGTATGGGGTGGGAATACATGTCGGTCGCAGTAGTGACGCCTTAAGCTCGCATGTGCCTTATGGGAGTAAGTGGGAAAGAGCATAATACAAGGCAGCTGCGCGCATGTAGGAAAAAAACAAAACTACAGCAGCTATGCATATGAAAAAACAGCTTATGGAAGTAAGGGCGGAGGAGAATAAATTTCGGTCGCATTAGTGACGCCTTCAGCTCGCATGTGCCTTACGGGAGTAAGTGGGAAAGAGCGCAAACTAGGCAGCTGCGCATATGAAAAAAGACAGCTTCTGTTAGTAGGGGGAGGGGAATAAATGTCGGTCGCAGTAGTGATGCCTGCAGCTCGCATGTGCCTTACGACGGTAAGTGGGAAAGAGCACAAAATAAGGCAGCTGCGCGCATGTAGGAAAAAAACAAAACTACATCAGCCATGCCTATGAAAAAACAGCTTATGGAAGTAAGGGGAAGGAGAATAAATGTCAGTCGCAGTAGTGACGCCTTCAGCTCGCATGTACCTTACGGGAGTCAGCGGGAAAGAGCACAATACAAGACAGCTGCGCGCATGTAGGAAAAAAACAAAACTACAACAGCCATGCATATGAAAAAAAACAGCCTTTGGTAGTGAGGGGGAGGGGAATAAATTTCGGTCGCAGTAGTGACGTCTTCAGCTCGCATGTGCCTTACGACGGTACGTGGGAAAGAGCACAAAATAAGCAAGCTGCGCGCATGTACGAAAAAAAACAAAACTACAACAGCCATGCTTATGAAAAAACAGCTTATGGAAGTGCGGGGGGAGGGGAATAAATTTCGGTAGCAGTAGTGACGCCTTCAGCTCGAATGTTCCTTATGGAAGTAAGTGGGAAAGAGCGCAAAACTAGGAAGCTGCGCATATGAATAAAAAGCTTCTGTTAGTGAGGGGGGGGAGAATAAATTTCGGTAGCAGTAGTGACGCCTTCAGCTCGAATGTGCCTTATGGGAGTAAGTGGGAAAGAGCACAATACAAGGCAGCTGCGCGCATGTAGGAAAAAAACAAAACTACAGCAGCCATGAATATGAAGAAAACAGCTTATGGAAGTGAGGGGAAGGGGAATATGGGAAAAAAAGAAAAAAAAACTACAGCAGCCAGGCATATGAAAAAACAGCTTATGGAAGTGAGGGGGGGAGGGGAATAAATTTCGGTCGCAGTAGTGACGCCTTCAGCTCGAATGTGCCTTATGGGAGTAAGTGGGAAAGAGCGCAAAACTAGGAAGCTGCGCATATGAGAAAAACAACTTCTGTTAGTGAGTGGGGAGGGGGATACATTTCGGTCGCAGTAGTGACGCGTTCAACTCAGCTGTGCCTTACGGGAGTAAGTGGGAAAGAGCGCAAAACAAGGCAGCTGCGCATATGAAAAAACAGCTTCTGTTAGTAGGGGGAGGGAATAAATTTCGTTCGCAGTAGTGACGCCTTCAGCTCGCATGTGCCTTACGACGGTAAGTGGGAAAGAGCACAAAATAAGCAAGCTGCGCGCATGGACAAAAAAAAAACAAAACTACAACAGCCATGCATATGAAAAAACAGCTTATGGAAGTGAGGGGGGAGGGGAATAAATTTCGGTAGCAGTAGTGACGCCTTCAGTTCGAATGTTCTTTATGGAAGTAAGTGGGAAAGAGCGCAAAACTAGGAAGCTGCGCATATGAATAAAAAGCTTCTGTTAGTGAGGGGGGGGAGAATAAATTTCGGTAGCAGTAGTGACGCCTTCAGCTCGAATGTGCCTTATGGGAGTAAGTGGGAAAGAGCACAATACAAGGCAGCTGCGCGCATGTAGGAAAAAAACAAAACTACAGCAGCTATGCATATAAAGAAAACAGCTTATGGAAGTGAGGGGGAGGGGAATATGGAAAAAAAGAAAAAAAAAACAAAACTACATCAGCCATACATATGAAAAAAAGCTTATGGAAGTGAGTGGGGAGGGGAATAAATTTCGGTCGCAGTAGTGACGCCTTCAGCTCGCATGTGCCTTACGACGGTAAGTGGGAAAGAGCACAAAATAAGGCAGCTGCGCATATGAACAAAACAGCTTCTGTTAGTATGGGGTGGGAATACATGTCGGTCGCAGTAGTGACGCCTTAAGCTCGCATGTGCCTTATGGGAGTAAGTGGGAAAGAGCATAATACCAGGCATAATACCAAAACTACAGCAGCCATGCATATAAAGAAAACAGCTTATGGACGTGAGGGGGAGGGGAATATGGAAAAAAAGGAAAAAAAAAACAAAACTACATCAGCCATACATATGAAAAAAAAGCTTATGGAAGTGAGTGGGGAGGGGAATAAATTTCGGTCGCAGTAGTGACGCCATCAGCTCGCATGTGCCTTACGACGGTAAGTGGGAAAGAGCACAAAATAAGGCAGCTGCGCGCATGTAGGAAAAAAACAAAACTACAACAGCCATGCATATGAAAAAAACAGCCTTTGGTGGTGAGGGGGAGGGGAATAAATTTCGGTCGCAGTAGTGACGCCTTCAGCTTGCATGTGCCTTACGGGAGTAAGCGGGAAAGAGCACAATACAAGACAGCTGCGCCCATGTAGGAAAAAAACAAAACTACAGCAGCCATGCATATAAAGAAAACAGCTTATGGACGTGAGGGGGAGGGGAATATGGAAAAAAAGAAAAAAAAAAACAAAACTACATCAGCCATACATATGAAAAAAACTTATGGAAGTGAGTGGGGAGGGAATAAATTTCGGTCGCAGTAGTGACGCCTTCAGCTTGCATGTGCCTTACGACGGTAAGTGGGAAAGAGCACAAAATAAGGCAGCTGCGCCCATGTAGGAAAAAAACAAAACTACAGCAGCCATGCATATAAAGAAAACAGCTTATGGACGTGAGGGGGAGGGGAATAAATTTCGGTCGCAGTAGTGACGCCTTCAGCTCGCATGTGCCTTACGACGGTACGTGGGAAAGAGCACAAAATAAGCAAGCTGCGCGCATGTACGAAAAAAAAAAACAAAACTACAACAGCCATGCTTATGAAAAAACAGCTTATGGAAGTGAGGGGGGAGGGGAATAAATTTCGGTAGCAGTAGTGACGCCTTCAGCTCGAATGTTCCTTATGGAAGTAAGTGGGAAAGAGCGCAAAACTAGGAAGCTGCGCATATGAAAAAAAAAGCTTCTGTTAGTGAGGGGGGAGAATAAATTTCAGTAGCAGTAGTGACGCCTTCAGCTCGAATGTGCCTTATGGGAGTAAGTGGGAAAGAGCACAATACAAGGCAGCTGTGCGCATGTAGGAAAAAACAAAACTACAGCAGCCATGCATATGAAAAAAAACAGCTTATGGAAGTAAGGGGGAGGAGAATAAATGTCGGTCGCAGTAGTGACGCCTTCAGCTCGCATGTACCTTACGGGAGTCAGCGGGAAAGAGCACAATACAAGACAGCTGCGCGCATGTAGGAAAAAAAAACAAAACTACAACAGCCATGCATATGAAAAAAACAGCCTTTGGTAGTGAGGGGGAGGGGAATAAATTTCGGTCGCAGTAGTGACGTCTTCAGCTTGCATGTGCATTACGACGGTAAGTGGGAAAGAGCACAAAATAAGGCAGCTGCGCGCATGTAGGAAAAAAACAAAACTACAGCAGCCATGAATATGAAGAAAACAGCTTATGGAAGTGAGGGGAAGGGGAATATGGGAAAAAAAGAAAAAAAAAACTACAGCAGCCAGGCATATGAAAAAACAGCTTATGGAAGTGAGGGGGGAGGGGAATAAATTTCGGTCGCAGTAGTGACGCCTTCAGCTCGAATGTGCCTTATGGGAGTAAGTGGGAAAGAGCGCAAAACTAGGAAGCTGCGCATATGAGAAAAACAACTTCTGTTAGTGAGTGGGGAGGGGAATACATTTCGGTCGCAGTAGTGACGCGTTCAACTCAGCTGTGCCTTACGGGAGTAAGTGGGAAAGAGCGCAAAACAAGGCAGCTGCGCATATGAAAAAACAGCTTCTGTTAGTAGGGGGAGGGGAATAATTTTCAGTCACAGTAGTGACGCCTTCAGATCGCATGTGCCGTACGGCGGTAAGTGGGAAAGAGCACAATAAAAGGCAGCTGCGCGCATGTACGAAAAAAAAACAAAACTACAACAGCCATGCATATGAAAAAACAGCATATGGTAGTGTGGGGGAGGGGAATAAATTTCGGTCGCAGTAGTGACGCCATCAGCTCGCATGTGCCTTACGACGGTAAGTGGGAAAGAGCACAAAATAAGGCAGCTGCGCGCATGTAGGAAAAAAACAAAACTACAACAGCCATGCATATGAAAAAAACAGCCTTTGGTAGTGAGGGGGAGGGGAATAAATTTCGGTCGCAGTAGTGACGCCTTCAGCTTGCATGTGCCTTACGGGAGTAAGCGGGAAAGAGCACAATACAAGACAGCTGCGCGCATGTAGGAAAAAAACAAAACTACAACAGCCATGCATATGAAAAAAACAGCCTTTGGTAGTGAGGGGGAGGGGAATAAATTTCGGTCGCAGTAGTGACGCCTTCAGCTTGCATGTGCCTTACGGGAGTAAGCGGGAAAGAGCACAATACAAGACAGCTGCGCGCATGTAGGAAAAAAAACAAAACTACAACAGCCATGCATATGAAAAAAAACAGCCTTTGGCGGTGAGGGGGAGGGGAATAAATTACGGTCGCAGTAGTGACGCCTTCAGCTTGCATGTGCCTTACGACGGTAAGTGGGAAAGAGCACAAAATAAGGCAGCTGCGCCCATGTAGGAAAAAAACAAAACAACAGCAGCCATGCATATAAAGAAAACAGCTTATGGAAGTGAGGGGGAGGGGAATATGGAAAAAAAAAAAAAAAAAACAAAACTACATCAGCCATACATATGAAAAAAAACTTATGGAAGTGAGTGGGAGGGGAATAAATTTCGGTCGCAGTAGTGACGCCTTCAGCTCGCATGTGCCTTACGACGGTAAGTGGGAAAGAGCACAAAATAAGGCAGCTGCGCATATGAACAAAACAGCTTCTGTTAGTATGGGGTGGGAATACATGTCGGTCGCAGTAGTGACGCCTTAAGCTCGCATGTGCCTTATGGGAGTAAGTGGGAAAGAGCATAATACAAGGCAGCTGCGCGCATGTAGGAAAAAAACAAAACTACAGCAGCTATGCATATGAAAAAACAGCTTATGGAAGTAAGGGCGGAGGAGAATAAATTTCGGTCGCATTAGTGACGCCTTCAGCTCGCATGTGCCTTACGGGAGTAAGTGGGAAAGAGCGCAAAACTAGGCAGCTGCGCATATGAAAAAAGACAGCTTCTGTTAGTAGGGGGAGGGGAATAAATGTCGGTCGCAGTAGTGATGCCTGCAGCTCGCATGTGCCTTACGACGGTAAGTGGGAAAGAGCACAAAATAAGGCAGCTGCGCGCATGTAGGAAAAAAACAAAACTACATCAGCCATGCATATGAAAAAACAGCTTATGGAAGTAAGGGGGAAGGAGAATAAATGTCAGTCGCAGTAGTGACGCCTTCAGCTCGCATGTACCTTACGGGAGTCAGCGGGAAAGAGCACAATACAAGACAGCTGCGCGCATGTAGGAAAAAAAAACAAAACTACAACAGCCATGCATATGAAAAAAACAGCCTTTGGTAGTGAGGGGGAGGGGAATAAATTTCGGTCGCAGTAGTGACGTCTTCAGCTCGCATGTGCCTTACGACGGTACGTGGGAAAGAGCACAAAATAAGCAAGCTGCGCGCATGTACGAAAAAAAAAACAAAACTACAACAGCCATGCTTATGAAAAAACAGCTTATGGAAGTGCGGGGGGAGGGGAATAAATTTCGGTAGCAGTAGTGACGCCTTCAGCTCGAATGTTCCTTATGGAAGTAAGTGGGAAAGAGCGCAAAACTAGGAAGCTGCGCATATGAATAAAAAGCTTCTGTTAGTGAGGGGGGGGAGAATAAATTTCGGTAGCAGTAGTGACGCCTTCAGCTCGAATGTGCCTTATGGGAGTAAGTGGGAAAGAGCACAATACAAGGCAGCTGCGCGCATGTAGGAAAAAAACAAAACTACAGCAGCCATGCATATGAAAAAAACAGCTTATGGAAGTAAGGGGGGAGGAGAATAAATGTCGGTCGCAGTAGTGACGCCTTCAGCTCGCATGTACCTTACGGGAGTCAGCGGGAAAGAGCACAATACAAGACAGCTGCGCGCATGTAGGAAAAAAAAACAAAACTACAACAGCCATGCATATGAAAAAAACAGCCTTTGGTAGTGAGGGGGAGGGGAATAAATTTCGGTCGCAGTAGTGACGTCTTCAGCTTGCATGTGCATTACGACGGTAAGTGGGAAAGAGCACAAAATAAGGCAGCTGCGCGCATGTAGGAAAAAAACAAAACTACAGCAGCCATGAATATGAAGAAAACAGCTTATGGAAGTGAGGGGAAGGGGAATATGGGAAAAAAAGAAAAAAAAAAACTACAGCAGCCAGGCATATGAAAAAACAGCTTATGGAAGTGAGGGGGGAGGGGAATAAATTTCGGTCGCAGTAGTGACGCCTTCAGCTCGAATGTGCCTTATGGGAGTAAGTGGGAAAGAGCGCAAAACTAGGAAGCTGCGCATATGAGAAAAACAACTTCTGTTAGTGAGTGGGGAGGGGGATACATTTCGGTCGCAGTAGTGACGCGTTCAACTCAGCTGTGCCTTACGGGAGTAAGTGGGAAAGAGCGCAAAACAAGGCAGCTGCGCATATGAAAAAACAGCTTCTGTTAGTAGGGGGAGGGGAATAAATTTCGTTCGCAGTAGTGACGCCTTCAGCTCGCATGTGCCTTACGACGGTAAGTGGGAAAGAGCACAAAATAAGCAAGCTGCGCGCATGGACAAAAAAAAAACAAAACTACAACAGCCATGCATATGAAAAAACAGCTTATGGAAGTGAGGGGGGAGGGGAATAAATTTCGGTAGCAGTAGTGACGCCTTCAGTTCGAATGTTCTTTATGGAAGTAAGTGGGAAAGAGCGCTAAACTAGGAAGCTGCGCATATGAAAAAAAAGCTTCTGTTAGTGTGGTGGGGGGGGGAGAATAAATTTCGGTAGCAGTAGTGACGCCTTCAGCTCGAATGTGCCTTATGGAAGTAAGTGGAAAAGAGCGCAAACCTAGGAAGCTGCGCATATGAGAAAAACAGCTTCTGTTAGTCCTCCCCCCTCGGGGGGGAATACGGAATATGGAAAAAAACAAAACTACAGCAGCCATGAAAAAAACAGCTTATGGAATTGAGGGGGAGTGGAATATGGAAAAAAAGGAAAAAAACAAAACTACATCAGCCATGCATATGAAAAAAACAGCATATGGTAGTGTGGGGGGAGGGGAATAAATTTCGGTCGCAGTAATGACGCCTTCAGCTCGCATATAGGAAAAAAAGAAAACTACAGCAGCCATGCATATGAAAAAACAGCTTATGGAAGTAAAGGGGGGAGGAGAATAAATGTCGGTCGCAGTAGTGACGCCTCCAGCTCGCATGTGCCTTATGGGATTAATTGGGAAAGAGCACAATACAAGACAGCTGCGCGCATGTAGGAAAAAAACAAAACTACAGCAGCCATGCATATGAAAAAAGCTTATGGCAGTAAGGGCGGAGGAGAATAAATTTCGGTCGCAGTAGTGACGCCTTCAGCTCGCATGTGCCTTATGGGAGTAAGTGGGAAAGAGCGCAAAACTAGGCAGCTGCGCATATGAAAAAAACAGCTTCTGTTAGTGAAGGGGAGGATAATAAATGTCGGTCGCAGTAGTGATGCCTGCAGCTCGCATGTGCCTTACGAAAGTAAATGGGAAAGAGTACAAAACAAGGAAGCTGCGTGTATGTAGGAAAAAAACAAAACTACAACAGCCATGCATATGAAAAAAACAGCCTTTGGTAGTGAGGGGGAGGGGAATAAATTTCGGTCGCAGTAGTGACGTCTTCAGCTTGCATGTGCATTACGACAGTAAGTGGGAAAGAGCACAAAATAAGGCAGCTGCGCGCATGTAGGAAAAAAACAAAACTACATCAGCCATGCATATGAAAAAAACAGCTTATGGAAGTAAGGGGGAAGGAGAATAAATGTAGGTCGCAGTAGTGACGCCTTCAGCTCACATGTACCTTACGGGAGTCAGCGGGAAAGAGCACAATACAAGGCAACTGCGCGCATGTAGGAAAAAAAAACAAAACTACAACAGCCATGCATATGAAAAAAAACAGCCTTTGGTAGTGAGGGGGAGGGGAATAAATTTCGGTCGCAGTAGTGACGTCTTCAGCTTGCATGTGCATTACGACGGTAAGTGGGAAAGAGCACAAAATAAGGCAGCTGCGCGCATGTAGGAAAAAAACAAAACTACATCAGCCATGCCTATGAAAAAACAGCTTATGGAAGTAAGGGGGAAGGAGAATAAATGTCGGTCGCAGTAGTGACGCCTTCAGCTCGCATGTACCTTACGGGAGTCAGCGGGAAAGAGCACAATACAAGACAGCTACGCGCATGTAGGAAAAAAAACAAAACTACAACAGCCATGCATATGAAAAAAACAGCCTTTGGTAGTGAGGGGGAGGGGAATGAATTTCGGTCGCAGTAGTGACGTCTTCAGCTTGCATGTGCATTACGACGGTAAGTGGGAAAGAGCACAAAATAAGGCAGCTGCGCGCATGTAGGAAAAAAACAAAACTACAGCAGCCATGCATATGAAGAAAACCGCTTATGGAAGTGAGGGGAATGGGAATATGGGAAAAAAAGAAAAAAAAACTACAGCAGCCAGGCATATGAAAAAACAGCTTCTGTTAGTAGGGTGACGGGAATAAATTTCGGTCGCAGTAGTGACGCCTTCAGCTCGCATGTGCCTTACGACGGTACGTGGGAAAGAGCACAAAATAAGCAAGCTGCGCGCATGTACGAAAAAAAAACAAAACTACAACAGCCATGCTTATGAAAAAACAGCTTATGGTAGTGAGGGGGGAGGGGAATAAATTTCGGTAGCAGTAGTGACGCCTTCAGCTCGAATGTTCCTTATGGAAGTAAGTGGGAAAGAGCGCAAAACTAGGAAGCTGCGCATATGAAAAAAAAAGCTTCTGTTAGTGAGGGGGGGAGAATAAATTTCGGTAGCAGTAGCCTTCAGCTCGAATGTGCCTTATGGGAGTAAGTGGGAAAAAGCACAATACAAGGCAGCTGCGCGCATGTAGGAAAAAAACAAAACTACAGCAGCCATGCATATGAAAAAAACAGCTTATGGAAGTAAGGGGGGAGGAGAATAAATGTCGGTCGCAGTAGTGACGCCTTCAGCTCGCATGTACCTTACGGGAGTCAGCGGGAAAGAGCACAATACAAGACAGCTGCGCGCATGTAGGAAAAAAAACAAAACTACAACAGCCATGCATATGAAAAAAACAGCCTTTGGTAGTGAGGGGGAGGGGAATAAATTTCGGTCGCAGTAGTGACGTCTTCAGCTTGCATGTGCATTACGACGGTAAGTGGGAAAGAGCACAAAATAAGGCAGCTGCGCGCATGTAGGAAAAAAACAAAACTACAGCAGCCATGAATATGAAGAAAACAGCTTATGGAAGTGAGGGGAAGGGGAATATGGGAAAAAAAGAAAAAAAAACTACAGCAGCCAGGCATATGAAAAAACAGCCTATGGAAGTGAGGGGGGAGGGGAATAAATTTCGGTCGCAGTAATGACGCCTTCAGCTCGAATGTGCCTTATGGGAGTAAGTGGGAAAGAGCGCAAAACTAGGAAGCTGCGCATATGAGAAAAACAACTTCTGTTAGTGAGTGGGGAGGGGAATACATTTCGGTCGCAGTAGTGACGCGTTCAACTCAGCTGTGCCTTACGGGAGTAAGTGGGAAAGAGCGCAAAACAAGGCAGCTGCGCATATGAAAAAACAGATTCTGTTAGTAGGGGGAGGGGAATAAATTTCGTTCGCAGTAGTGACGCCTTCAGCTCGTAAGTGTAAGTGGGAAAGAGCACAAAATAAGCAAGCTGCGCGCATGGACGAAAAAAAAACAAAACTACAACAGCCATGCATATGAAAAAACAGCTTATGGAAGTGAGGGGGGAGGGGAATAAATTTCGGTAGCAGTAGTGACGCCTTCAGTTCGAATGTTCTTTATGGAAGTAAGTGGGAAAGAGCGCAAAACTAGGAAGCTGCGCATATGAAAAAAAAGCTTCTGTTAGTGAGGGGGGGGGGAATAAATTTCGGTAGCAGTAGTGACGCCTTCAGCTCGAATGTGCCTTATGGAAGTAAATGGAAAAGAGCGCAAACCTAGGAAGCTGCGCATATGAGAAAAACAGCTTCTGTTAGTCCTCCCCCCTCGGGGGGGAATACGGAATATGGAAAAAAACAAAACTACAGCAGCAATGAAAAAAACAGCTTATGGAATTGAGGGGGAGTGGAATATGGAAAAAAAAGGAAAAAAACAAAACTACAGCAGCCATGCATATGAAAAAAACAGCATATGGTAGTGTGGGGGGAGGGGAATAAATTTCGGTCGCAGTAATGACGCCTTCAGCTCGCATATAGGAAAAAAAGAAAACTACAGCAGCCATGCATATGAAAAAACAGCTTATGGAAGTAAAGGGAAGAGGAGAATAAATGTCGGTCACAGTAGTGACGCCTCCAGCTCGCATGTGCCTTATGGGATTAATTGGGAAAGAGCACAATACAAGGCAACTGCGCGCATGTAGGAAAAAAACAAAACTACAGCAGCCATGCATATGAAAAAAACAGCATATGGTAGTGTGGGGGGAGGGGAATAAATTTCGGTCGCAGTAATGACGCCTTCAGCTCGCATATAGGAAAAAAAAGAAAACTACAGCAGCCATGCATATGAAAAAACAGCTTATGGAAGTAAAGGGAAGAGGAGAATAAATGTCGGTCACAGTAGTGACGCCTCCAGCTCGCATGTGCCTTATGGGATTAATTGGGAAAGAGCACAATACAAGGCAACTGCGCGCATGTAGGAAAAAAACAAAACTACAGCAGCCATGCATATGAAAAAAGCTTATGGCAGTAAGGGCGGAGGAGAATAAATTTCGTTCGCAGTAGTGACGCCTTCAGCTCGCATGTGCCTTACGACGGTAAGTGGGAAAGAGCACAAAATAAGCAAGCTGCGCGCATGGACGAAAAAAAAACAAAACTACAACAGCCATGCATATGAAAAAACAGCTTATGGAAGTGAGGGGGGAGGGGAATAAATTTCGGTAGCAGTAGTGACGCCTTCAGTTCGAATGTTCTTTATGGAAGTAAGTGGGAAAGAGCGCAAAACTAGGAAGCTGCGCATATGAAAAAAAAAAAGCTTCTGTTAGTGAGGGGGGAATAAATTTCGGTAGCAGTAGTGACGCCTTCAGCTCGAATGTGCCTTATGGAAGTAAATGGAAAAGAGCGCAAACCTAGGAAGCTGCGCATATGAGAAAAACAGCTTCTGTTAGTCCTCCCCCCCCTCGGGGGGGAATACGGAATATGGAAAAAACAAAACTACAGCAGCAATGAAAAAACAGCTTATGGAATTGAGGGGGAGTGGAATATGGAAAAAAAAGGAAAAAAACAAAACTACAGCAGCCATGCATATGAAAAAAACAGCATATGGTAGTGTGGGGGGAGGGGAATAAATTTCGGTCGCAGTAGTGACGCCTTCAGCTCGCATATAGGAAAAAAAAGAAAACTACAGCAGCCATGCATATGAAAAAACAGCTTATGGAAGTAAAGGGAAGAGGAGAATAAATGTCGGTCACAGTAGTGACGCCTCCAGCTCGCATGTGCCTTATGGGATTAATTGGGAAAGAGCACAATACAAGGCAACTGCGCGCATGTAGGAAAAAAACAAAACTACAGCAGCCATGCATATGAAAAAAGCTTATGGCAGTAAGGGCGGAGGAGAATAAATTTCGGTCGCAGTAGTGACGCCTTCAGCTCGCATGTGCCTTATGGGAGTAAGTGGGAAAGAGCGCAAAACTAGGCTGCTGCGCATATGAAAAAAACAGCTTCTGTTAGTGAAGGGGAGGATAATAAATGTCGGTCGCAGTAGTGATGCCTGCAGCTCGCATGTGCCTTACGAAAGTAAATGGGAAAGAGTACAAAACAAGGAAGCTGCGTGTATGTAGGAAAAAAAACAAAACTACACCAAAAACAAAACTATCAAAACAACAGCTTATGGAATTGTGGAGGGGGGGATAAATTTCGGTCGCAGTAGCGACGCGTTCAACTCAGCTGTGCCTTATGGGAGTAAGTGGGAAAGAGCGCAAAACAAGGCAGCTGCACATATGAAAAAAGCAGCTTCTATTAGTAGGGGGATGGGAATAAATTTCAGTCGCAGTAGCTGCTCGCATGTAGGAAAAAACAAAACTACATCAGCGATGCATATGAAACATTTTCAACGTCGCAGTTGCGACGCCTCCAGCTCGCATGTGCCTTATGGGATTAATTGGGAAAGAGCACAATACAAGGCAACTGCGCGCATGTAGGAAAAAAACAAAACTACAGCAGCCATGCATATGGAAAAAAGCTTATGGTAGTAAGGGCGGAGGAGAATAAATTTCGGTCGCAGTAGTGACGCCTTCAGCTCGCATGTGCCTTATGGGAGTAAGTGGAAAAGAGCGCATATGAAAAAAACAGCTTCTGTTAGTGAAGGGGAGGATAATAAATGTCGGTCGCAGTAGTGATGCATGCAGCTCGCATGTGCCTTACGAAAGTAAATGGGAAAGAGTACAAAACAAGGAAGCTGCGTGTATGTAGGAAAAAAACAAAACTACACCAAAAACAAAACTATCAAAACAACAGCTTATGGAATTGTGGAGGGGGGGATAAATTTCGGTCGCAGTAGCGACGCGTTCAACTCAGATGTGCCTTATGGGAGTAAGTGGGAAAGAGCGCAAAACAAGGCAGCTGCACATATGAAAAAAGCAGCTTCTATTAGTAGGGGGATGGGAATAAATTTCAGTCGCAGTAGCTGCTCGCATGTAGGAAAAAACAAAACTACATCAGCGATGCATATGAAACATTTTCAACGTCGCAGTTGCGACGCCTGCAGCTCGCATGTGCCTTACGAAAGTAAATGGGAAAAGGTACAAAACAAGGAAGCAGCGCGTATGTAGGAAAAAAACCCAACTACAACAGCCATGCATATGAAAAAAACAGCTTATGGAAGTGAGGGGGAGGGGAATGTGGAAAAAAAGAAAAAAAAAACAAAACTACAGCAGCCATGCATATGAAAAAACAGCTTATGGAAGTGAGGGGGGAGGGGAATAAATTTCGGTCGCAGTAGTGACGCCATTAGCTCCCATGTGCCTTTGGAAATAAGTGGGAAAGAGCGCAAAACTAGGCAGCTGCGCATATGAAAAAAACAGCTTCTTTTAGTGAGGGGGAGGGGAATAAATTTCGGTCGCAGTAATGACGCCTTCAGCTTGCATGTGCCTTACGACGGAAAGTGGGAAAGAGCACAAAAAAAGGCAGCTGCGCGCATGTAGGAATAAAACAAAACTACAGCAGCCATGCATATAAAGAAAACAGCTTATGGAAGTGAGGGGGAGGGGAATGTGGAAAAAAAGAAAAAAAAAACAAAACTACAGCAGCCATGCATATGAAAAAACAGCTTATGGAAGTGAGGGGGGAGGGGAATAAATTTCGGTCGCAGTAGTGACGCCTTCAGCTCGCATGTGCCTTGGGAGTAAGTGGGAAATAGCGCAAAACAAGGCAGCTGCGCATATGAAAAAACAGCTTCTGTTAGTAGGGGGAGGGGAATAAATTTCGTTCGCAGTAGTGACGCCTTCAGCTCGCATGTGCCTTACGACGGTAAGTGGAAAAGAGCACAAAATAAGCAAGCTGCGCGCATGGACGAAAAAAAACAAAACTACAACAGCCATGCATATGAAAAAACAGCTTATGGAAGTGAGGGGGGAGGGGAATAGATTTCGGTAGCAGTAGTGACGCCTTCAGTTCGAATGTTCGAAGCAGCCATGCATATGAAAAAAAGCTTATGGTAGTAAGGGCGGAGGAGAATAAATTTCGGTCGCAGTAGTGACGCCTTCAGCTCGCATGTGCCTTATGGGAGTAAGTGGGAAAGAGCGCAAAACTAGGCAGCTGCGCATATGAAAAAAACAGCTTCTGTTAGTGAAGGGGAGGATAATAAATGTCGGTCGCAGTAGTGATGCCTGCAGCTCGCATGTGCCTTACGAAAGTAAATGGGAAAGAGTACAAAACAAGGAAGCTGCGTGTATGTAGGAAAAAAACAAAACTACACCAAAAACAAAACTATCAAAACAACAGCTTATGGAATTGTGGAGGGGGATAAATTTCGGTCGCAGTAGCGACGCGTTCAACTCAGATGTGCCTTATGGGAGTAAGTGGGAAAGAGCGCAAAACAAGGCAGCTGCACATATGAAAAAAGCAGCTTCTATTAGTAGGGGGATGGGAATAAATTTCAGTCGCAGTAGCTGCTCGCATGTAGGAAAAAACAAAACTACATCAGCGATGCATATGAAACATTTTCAACGTCGCAGTTGCGACGCCTGCAGCTCGCATGTGCCTTACGAAAGTAAATGGGAAAAGGTACAAAACAAGGAAGCAGCGCGTATGTAGGAAAAAAACCCAACTACAACAGCCATGCATATGAAAAAAACAGCTTATGGAAGTGAGGGGGAGGGGAATGTGGAAAAAAAGAAAAAAAAAAACAAAACTACAGCAGCCATGCATATGAAAAAACAGCTTATGGAAGTGAGGGGGGAGGGGAATAAATTTCGGTCGCAGTAGTGACGCCATTAGCTCCCATGTGCCTTTGGAAATAAGTGGGAAAGAGCGCAAAACTAGGCAGCTGCGCATATGAAAAAAACAGCTTCTTTTAGTGAGGGGGAGGGGAATAAATTTCGGTCGCAGTAATGACGCCTTCAGCTTGCATGTGCCTTACGACGGAAAGTGGGAAAGAGCACAAAAAAAGGCAGCTGCGCGCATGTAGGAATAAAACAAAACTACAGCAGCCATGCATATAAAGAAAACAGCTTATGGAAGTGATGGGGAGGGGAATGTGGAAAAAAAAGAAAAAAAAAACATAACTACAGCAGCCATGCATATGAAAAAACAGCCTATGGAAGTGAGGGGGGAGGGGAATACATTTCGGTCGCAGTAGTGACGCCTTCAGCTCGCATGTGCCTTGGGAGTAAGTGGGAAAAAGCGCAAAACAAGGCAGCTGCGCATATGAAAAAACATCTTCTGTTAGTAGGGGGAGGGGAATAAATTTCGTTCGCAGTAGTGACGCCTTCAGCTCGCATGTGCCTTACGACGGTAAGTGGAAAAGAGCACAAAATAAGCAAGCTGCGCGCATGGACGAAAAAAAAAAACTACAACAGCCATGCATATGAAAAAACAGCTTATGGAAGTGAGGGGGAGGGGAATAAATTTCGGTAGCAGTAGTGACGCCTTCAGTTCGAATGTTCTTTATGGAAGTAAGTGGAAAGAGCGCAAAACTAGGAAGCTGCGCATATGAAAAAAAAGCTTCTGTTAGTGAGGGGGGGGGATAAATTTCGGTAGCAGTAGTGACGCCTTCAGCTCGAATGTGCCTTATGGAAGTAAGTGGAAAAGAGCGCAAACCTAGGAAGCTGCGCATATGAGAAAAACAGCTTCTGTTAGTGAAGGGGAGGATAATAAATGTCGGTCGCAGTAGTGATGCCTGCAGCTCGCATGTGCCTTACGAAAGTAAATGGGAAAGAGTACAAAACAAGGAAGCTGCGTGTATGTAGGAAAAAAACAAAACTACACCAAAAACAAAACTATCAAAACAACAGCTTATGGAATTGTGGAGGGGGGGATAAATTTCGGTCGCAGTAGCGACGCGTTCAACTCAGATGTGCCTTATGGGAGTAAGTGGGAAAGAGCGCAAAACAAGGCAGCTGCACATATGAAAAAAGCAGCTTCTATTAGTAGGGGGATGGGAATAAATTTCAGTCGCAGTAGCTGCTCGCATGTAGGAAAAAACAAAACTACATCAGCGATGCATATGAAACATTTTCAACGTCGCAGTTGCGACGCCTGCAGCTCGCATGTGCCTTACGAAAGTAAATGGGAAAAGGTACAAAACAAGGAAGCAGCGCGTATGTAGGAAAAAAACCCAACTACAACAGCCATGCATATGAAAAAAACAGCTTATGGAAGTGAGGGGGAGGGGAATGTGGAAAAAAAGAAAAAAAAAACAAAACTACAGCAGCCATGCATATGAAAAAACAGCTTATGGAAGTGAGGGGGGAGGGGAATAAATTTCGGTCGCAGTAGTGACGCCATTAGCTCCCATGTGCCTTTGGAAATAAGTGGGAAAGAGCGCAAAACTAGGCAGCTGCGCATATGAAAAAAACAGCTTCTTTTAGTGAGGGGGAGGGGAATAAATTTCGGTCGCAGTAATGACGCCTTCAGCTTGCATGTGCCTTACGACGGAAAGTGGGAAAGAGCACAAAAAAAGGCAGCTGCGCGCATGTAGGAATAAAACAAAACTACAGCAGCCATGCATATAAAGAAAACAGCTTATGGAAGTGATGGGGAGGGGAATGTGGAAAAAAAAGAAAAAAAAAACATAACTACAGCAGCCATGCATATGAAAAAACAGCCTATGGAAGTGAGGGGGGAGGGGAATACATTTCGGTCGCAGTAGTGACGCCTTCAGCTCGCATGTGCCTTGGGAGTAAGTGGGAAAAAGCGCAAAACAAGGCAGCTGCGCATATGAAAAAACATCTTCTGTTAGTAGGGGGAGGGGAATAAATTTCGTTCGCAGTAGTGACGCCTTCAGCTCGCATGTGCCTTACGACGGTAAGTGGGAAAGAGCACAAAATAAGCAAGCTGCGCGCATGGACGAAAAAAAACAAAACTACAACAGCCATGCATATGAAAAAACAGCTTATGGAAGTGAGGGGGGAGGGGAATAAATTTCGGTAGCAGTAGTGACGCCTTCAGTTCGAATGTTCTTTATGGAAGTAAGTGGGAAAGAGCGCAAAACTAGGAAGCTGCGCATATGAAAAAAAAGCTTCTGTTAGTGAGGGGGGGATAAATTTCGGTAGCAGTAGTGACGCCTTCAGCTCGAATGTGCCTTATGGAAGTAAGTGGAAAAGAGCGCAAACCTAGGAAGCTGCGCATATGAGAAAAACAGCTTCTGTTAGTCCTCCCCCCTCGGGGGGGAATACGGAATATGGAAAAAAACAAAACTACAGCAGCCATGAAAAAAACAGCTTATGGAATTGAGGGGAAGTGGAATATGGAAAAAAAAGGAAAAAAACAAAACTACAGCAGCCATGCATATGAAAAAACAGCATATGGTAGTGTTGGGGGAGGGGAATAAATTTCGGTCGCAGTAATGACGCCTTCAGCTCGCATATAGAAAAAAAAAGAAAACTACAGCAGCCATGCATATGAAAAAACAGCTTATGGAAGTAAAGGGGGGAGGAGAATAAATGTCGGTCGCAGTAGTGACGCCTCCAGCTCGCATGTGCCTTATGGGATTAATTGGGAAAGAGCACAATACAAGGCAACTGCGCGCATGTAGGAAAACAACAAAACTACAGCAGCCATGCATATGAAAAAAAGCTTATGGTAGTAAGGGCGGAGGAGAATAAATTTCGGTCGCAGTAGTGACGCCTTCAGCTCGCATGTGCCTTATGGGAGTAAGTGGGAAAGAGCGCAAAACTAGGCAGCTGCGCATATGAAAAAAACAGCTTCTGTTAGTGAAGGGGAGGATAATAAATGTCGGTCGCAGTAGTGATGCCTGCAGCTCGCATGTGCCTTACGATAGTAAATGGGAAAGAGTACAAAACAAGGAAGCTGCGTGTATGTAGGAAAAAAAACCCAACTACAACAGCCATGCATATGAAAAAAACAGCTTATGGAAGTGAGGGGGAGGGAAATATGGAAAAAAAAGAAAAAAAAAAACAAAACTACAGCAGCCATGCATATGAAAACAACAGCTTATGGAATTGAGGGGGGGGATATGGAAAAAAAACAAAACTACAGCAGCCATGAAAAAGACAGCTTATGGAATTGAGGGGGAGTGGAATATGGAAAAAAACGGAAAAAAACAAAACTACATCAGCCATGCATATGAAAAAACAGCATATGGTAGTGTGGGGGGAGGGGAATAAATTTCGGTCGCAGTAATGACGCCTTCAGCTCGCATATAGGAAAAAAAGAAAACTACAGCAGTCATGCATATGAAAAAACAGATTATGGAAGTAAGGGGGGGGAGGAGAATAAATGTCGGTCGCAGTAGTGACGCCTCCAGCTCGCATGTGCCTTGTGGGATTAATTGGGAAAGAGCACAATACAAGGCAACTGCGCGCATGTAGGAAAAAAACAAAACTACAGCAGCCATACATATGTAAAAAAGCTTATGGAAGTAAGGGCGGAGGAGAATAAATTTCGGTCGCAGTAGTGACGCCTTCAGCTCGCATGTGCCTTATGGGAGTAAGTGGGAAAGAGCGCAAAACTAGGCAGCTGCGCATATGAAAAAAACAGCTTCTGTTAGTGAAGGGGAGGATAATAAATGTCGGTCGCAGTAGTGATGCCTGCAGCTCGCATGTGCCCTACGATAGTAAATGGGAAAGAGTACAAAACAAGGAAGCTGCGTGTATGTAGGAAAAAAACAAAACTACACCAAAAACAAAACTATCAAAACAACAGCTTATGGAATTGTGGAGGGGGGGATAAATTTCGGTCGCAGTAGCGACGCGTTCAACTCAGCTGTGCCTTATGGGAGTAAGTGGGAAAGAGCGCAAAACAAGGCAGCTGCACATATGAAAAAAGCAGCTTCTATTAGTAGGGGGATGGGAATAAATTTCAGTCGCAGTAGCTGCTCGCATGTAGGAAAAAACAAAACTACATCAGCGATGCATATGAAACATTTTCAACGTCGCAGTTGCGACGCCTGCAGCTCGCATGTGCCTTACGAAAGTAAATGGGAAAAGGTACAAAACAAGGAAGCAGCGCGTATGTAGGAAAAAAAACCCAACTACAACAGCCATGCATATGAAAAAAACAGCTTATGGAAGTGAGGGGGAGGGGAATGTGGAAAAAAAAGAAAAAAAAAACAAAACTACAGCAGCAATGCATATGAAAAAACAGCTTATGGAAGTGAGGGGGGAGGGGAATAAATGTCGGTCGCAGTAGTGACGCCATTAGCTCCCATGTGCCTTTGGAAATAAGTGGGAAAGAGCGCAAAACTAGGCAGCTGCGCATATGAAAAAAACAGCTTCTGTTAGTGAGGGGGAGGGGAATAAATTTCGGTCGCAGTAGTGACGCCTTCAGCTTGCATGTGCCTTACGACGGTAAGTGGGAAAGAGCACAAAAAAAGGCAGCTGCGCGCATGTAGGAATAAAACAAAACTACAGCAGCCATGCATATAAAGAAAACAGCTTATGGAAGTGATGGGGAGGGGAATGTGGAAAAAAAAGAAAAAAAAAAACAAAACTACAACAGCCATGCATATGAAAAAACAGCTTATGGAAGTGAGGGGGGAGGGGAATAAATTTCGGTCGCAGTAGTGACGCCTTCAGCTCGAATGTGCCTTATGGAAGTAAGTGGGAAAGAGCGCAAAACTAAGAAGCTGCGCATATGAAAAAAACAGCTTCTGTTAGTGAGTGGGGGAATAAATGTCGGTCGCAGTAGCGACGCCTGCAGCTCGCATGTGCCTTACGAAAGTAAATGGGAAAGAGTACTAAACAAGGAAGCTGCGCGTATGTAGGAAAAAAAAACAAAACTATAGCAGCCATGCATATTGGGGGGAGAATAAATGTCGGTCGCAGTAGTGACGCCTTCAGCTCGAATGTGCCTTATGGGAGTAAGCGGGAAAGAGCGCAAAACTAGGCAGCTGCGCATATGAAAAAAAAACAGCTTCTGTTAGTGAGGGGGAGGAGAATAAATGTCGGTCGCAGTAGTGATGCCTGCAGCTCGCATGTGCCTTACGAAAGTAAATGGGAAAGAGTACAAAACAAGGAAGCTGCGCGTATGTAGGAAAAAAAACAAAACTACAGCAGCCATGCAATGAAAACAACAGCTTATGGAATTGAGGGAGGGAAATGGAAAAAAAACAAAACTACAGCAGCCATGAAAAAGACAGCTTATGGAATTGAGGGGGAGTGGAATATGGAAAAAAAAGAAAAAAAACAAAACTACAGCAGCCATGCATATGAAAAAACAGCCTATGGTAGTGAGGGGGAAGGGGAATAAATTTCGGTCGCAGTAGTGACGCCTTCAGCTCGCATATAGGAAAAAAACAAAACTACAGCAGCCATGAAAAAGACAGCTTATGGAATTGAGGGGGAGTGGAATATGGAAAAAAACGGAAAAAAACAAAACTACATCAGCCATGCATATGAAAAAACAGCATATGGTAGTGTGGGGGGAGGGGAATAAATTTCGGTCGCAGTAATGACGCCTTCAGCTCGCATATAGGAAAAAAAGAAAACTACAGCAGTCATGCATATGAAAAAACAGATTATGGAAGTAAGGGGGGGGAGGAGAATAAATGTCGGTCGCAGTAGTGACGCCTCCAGCTCGCATGTGCCTTGTGGGATTAATTGGGAAAGAGCACAATACAAGGCAACTGCGCGCATGTAGGAAAAAAACAAAACTACAGCAGCCATACATATGTAAAAAAGCTTATGGAAGTAAGGGCGGAGGAGAATAAATTTCGGTCGCAGTAGTGACGCCTTCAGCTCGCATGTGCCTTATGGGAGTAAGTGGGAAAGAGCGCAAAACTAGGCAGCTGCGCATATGAAAAAAAACAGCTTCTGTTAGTGAGGGGGAGGATAATAAATGTCGGTCGCAGGAGTGATGCCTGCAGCTCGAATGTGCCTTATGGAAGTAAGCGGGAAAGAGCGCAAAACTAGGCAGCTGCGCATATGAAAAAAAAAACAGCTTCTGTTAGTGAGGGGGAGGGGAATAAATTTCGGTCGCAGTAGTGACGCCTTCAGCTTGCATGTGCCTTACGACGGTAAGTGGGAAAGAGACAAAACAAGGAAGGTGTGTGTATGTAGGAAAAAAACAAAACTACACCAAAAACAAAACTATCAAAACAACAGCTTATGGAATTGTGGAGGGGGGGATAAATTTCGGTCGCAGTAGCGACGCGTTCAACTCAACAGTGCCTTAAGGGAGTAAGTGGGAAAGAGCGCAAAACAAGGCAGCTGCACATATGAAAAAAGCAGCTTCTATTAGTAGGGGGATGGGAATACATTTCAGTTGCAGTAGCTGCTCGCATGTAGGAAAAAACAAAACTACAACAGCCATGCATATGAAAAAAACAGCTTATGGAAGTGAGGGGGAGTGGAATATGGAAAAAAAAAGAAAAAAAACAAAACTACAGCAGCCATGCATATGAAAAAACAGCCTATGGAAGTGAGGGGGGAGGGGAATAAATTTCGGTCGCAGTAGTGACGCCTTCAGCTCGCATGTGCCTTGTGAGTAAGTGGGAAATAGCGCAAAACAAGGCAGCTGCGCATATGAAAAAACAGCTTCTGTTAGTAGGGGAGGGGAATACATTTCAGTCACAGTAGTGACGCCTTCAGCTCGCATGTGCCTTACGACGGTAAGTGGGAACGAGCACAAAATAAGCACGCTGCGCGCATGTAAGAAAAAAAAACAAAACTACAACAGCCATGCATATGAAAAAACAGCTTATGGAAGTGAGAGGGGAGGGGAATAAATTTCGGTCGCAGTAGTGACGCCTTCAGCTCGAATGTGCCTTATGGAAGTAAGTGGGAAAGAGCGCAAAACTAAGAAGCTGCGCATATGAAAAAAACAGCTTCTATTAGTGAGGGGGGAGGGGGGGATAAATGTCGGTCGCAGTAGCGACGCCTGCAGCTCGCATGTGCATTACGAAAGTAAATGGGAAAAAGTACAAAACAAGGAAGCTGCGCGTATGTAGGAAAAAAAAAAACAAAACTATAGCAGCCATGCATATTGGGGGGAGAATAAATGTCGGTCGCAGTAGTGACGCCTTCAGCTCGAATGTGCCTTATGGGAGTAAGCGGGAAAGAGCGCAAAACTAGGCAGCTGCGCATATGAAAAAAAACAGCTTCTGTTAGTGAGGGGGAGGAGAATAAATGTCGGTCGCAGTAGTGATGCCTGCAGCTCGCATGTGCCTTACGAAAGTAAATGGGAAAGAGTACAAAACAAGGAAGCTGCGCGTATGTAGGAAAAAAACAAAACTACAGCAGCCATGCATATGAAAACAACAGCTTATGGAATTGAGGGGGGGGATATGGAAAAAAAAACAAAACTACAGCAGCCATGAAAAAGACAGCTAATGGAATTGAGGGGGAGTGGAATATGGAAAAAAACGGAAAAAAACAAAACTACATCAGCCATGCATATGAAAAAACAGCATATGGTAGTGTGGGGGGAGGGGAATAAATTTCGGTCGCAGTAATGACGCCTTCAGCTCGCATATAGGAAAAAAAGAAAACTACAGCAGCCATGCATATGAAAAAACAGATTATGGAAGTAAGGGGGGGAGGAGAATAAATGTCGGTCGCAGTAGTGACGCCTCCAGCTCGCATGTGCCTTGTGGGATTAATTGGGAAAGAGCACAATACAAGGCAACTGCGCGCATGTAGGAAAAAAACAAAACTACAGCAGCCATACATATGTAAAAAAGCTTATGGAAGTAAGGGCGGAGGAGAATAAATTTCGGTCGCAGTAGTGACGCCTTTAGCTCGCATGTGCCTTATGGGAGTTAGTGGGAAAGAGCGCAAAACTAGGCAGCTGCGCATATGAAAAAAAACAGCTTCTGTTAGTGAGGGGGAGGATAATAAATGTCGGTCGCAGGAGTGATGCCTGCAGCTCGAATGTGCCTTATGGAAGTAAGCGGGAAAGAGCGCAAAACTAGGCAGCTGCGCATATGAAAAAAAAAACAGCTTCTGTTAGTGAGGGGGAGGGGAATAAATTTCGGTCGCAGTAGTGACGCCTTCAGCTTGCATGTGCCTTACGACGGTAAGTGGGAAAGAGACAAAACAAGGAAGGTGTGTGTATGTAGGAAAAAACAAAACTACACCAAAAACAAAACTATCAAAACAACAGCTTATGGAATTGTAAAGGGGGGGATAAATTTCGGTCGCAGTAGCGACGCGTTCAACTCAACTGTGCCTTAAGGGAGTAAGTGGGAAAGAGCGCAAAACAAGGCAGCTGCACATATGAAAAAAGCAGCTTCTATTAGTAGGGGGATGGGAATAAATTTCAGTCGCAGTAGCTGCTCGCATGTAGGAAAAAACAAAACTACAACAGCCATGCATATGAAAAAAACAGCTTATGGAAGTGAGGGGGAGGGGAATGTGGAAAAAAAACAAAACTACAGCAGTCATGCATATGAAAAAACAGCCTATGGAAGTGAGGGGGGAGGGGAATAAATTTCGGTCGCAGTAGTGACGCCTTCAGCTCGCATGTGCCTTGGGAGTAAGTGGGAAATAGCGCAAAACAAGGCAGCTGCGCATATGAAAACACAGCTTCTGTTAGTAGGGGAGGGGAATACATTTCAGTCACAGTAGCGACGCCTTCAGCTCGCATGTGCCTTACGACGGTAAGTGGGAACGAGCACAAAATAAGCAAGCTGCGCGCATGTAAGAAAAAAAACAAAACTACAACAGCCATGCATATGAAAAAACAGCTTATGGAAGTGAGGGGGGAGGGGAATAAATGTCGGTCGCAGTAGTGACGCCTTCAGCTCGAATGTGCCTTATGGAAGTAAGTGGGAAAGAGCGCAAAACTAAGAAGCTGCGCATATGAAAAAAACAGCTTCTGTTAGTGAGGGGGGGGGATAAATGTCGGTCGCAGTAGCGACGCCTGCAGCTCGCATGTGCATTACGAAAGTAAATGGGAAAAAGTACAAAACAAGGAAGCTGCGCGTATGTAGGAAAAAAAAAAAAAACTATAGCAGCCATGCATATTGGGGGGAGAATAAATGTCGGTCGCAGTAGTGACGCCTTCAGCTCGAATGTGCCTTATGGGTGTAAGCGGGAAAGAGCGCAAAACTAGGCAGCTGCGCATATGAAAAAAAAACAGCTTCTGTTAGTGAGGGGGAGGAGAATAAATGTCGGTCGCAGTAGTGATGCCTGCAGCTCGCATGTGCCTTACGGAAGTAAATGGGAAAGAGTACAAAACAAGGAAGCTGCGCGTATGTAGGAAAAAAAAACAAAACTATAGCAGCCATGCATATTGGGGGGAGAATAAATGTCGGTCGCAGTAGTGACGCCTTCAGCTCGAATGTGCCTTATGGGTGTAAGCGGGAAAGAGCGCAAAACTAGGCAGCTGCGCATATGAAAAAAAAAACAGCTTTTGTTAGTGAGGGGGAGGAGAATAAATGTCGGTCGCAGTAGCGACGCCTGCAGCTCGCATGTGCATTACGAAAGTAAATGGGAAAAAGTACAAAACAAGGAAGCTGCGCGTATGTAGGAAAAAAAAACAAAACTATAGCAGCCATGCATATTGGGGGGAGAATAAATGTCGGTCGCAGTAGTGACGCCTTCAGCTCGAATGTGCCTTATGGGTGTAAGCGGGAAAGAGCGCAAAACTAGGCAGCTGCGCATATGAAAAAAAAACAGCTTCTGTTAGTGAGGGGGAGGAGAATAAATGTCGGTCGCAGTAGTGACGCCTCCAGCTCGCATGTGCCTTGTGGGATTAATTGGGAAAGAGCACAATACAAGGCAACTGCGCGCATGTAGGAAAAAAACAAAACTACAGCAGCCATACATATGTAAAAAAGCTTATGGAAGTAAGGGCGGAGGAGAATAAATTTCGGTCGCAGTAGTGACGCCTTTAGCTCGCATGTGCCTTATGGGAGTTAGTGGGAAAGAGCGCAAAACTAGGCAGCTGCGCATATGAAAAAAAACAGCTTCTGTTAGTGAGGGGGAGGATAATAAATGTCGGTCGCAGGAGTGATGCCTGCAGCTCGAATGTGCCTTATGGAAGTAAGCGGGAAAGAGCGCAAAACTAGGCAGCTGCGCATATGAAAAAAAAAACAGCTTCTGTTAGTGAGGGGGAGGGGAATAAATTTCGGTCGCAGTAGTGACGCCTTCAGCTTGCATGTGCCTTACGACGGTAAGTGGGAAAGAGACAAAACAAGGAAGGTGTGTGTATGTAGGAAAAAAACAAAACTACACCAAAAACAAAACTATCAAAACAACAGCTTATGGAATTGTAAAGGGGGGGATAAATTTCGGTCGCAGTAGCGACGCGTTCAACTCAACTGTGCCTTAAGGGAGTAAGTGGGAAAGAGCGCAAAACAAGGCAGCTGCACATATGAAAAAAGCAGCTTCTATTAGTAGGGGGATGGGAATAAATTTCAGTCGCAGTAGCTGCTCGCATGTAGGAAAAAACAAAACTACAACAGCCATGCATATGAAAAAAACAGCTTATGGAAGTGAGGGGGAGGGGAATGTGGAAAAAAAACAAAACTACAGCAGTCATGCATATGAAAAAACAGCCTATGGAAGTGAGGGGGGAGGGGAATAAATTTCGGTCGCAGTAGTGACGCCTTCAGCTCGCATGTGCCTTGGGAGTAAGTGGGAAATAGCGCAAAACAAGGCAGCTGCGCATATGAAAACACAGCTTCTGTTAGTAGGGGAGGGAATACATTTCAGTCACAGTAGCGACGCCTTCAGCTCGCATGTGCCTTACGACGGTAAGTGGGAACGAGCACAAAATAAGCAAGCTGCGCGCATGTAAGAAAAAAAACAAAACTACAACAGCCATGCATATGAAAAAACAGCTTATGGAAGTGAGGGGGGAGGGGAATAAATGTCGGTCGCAGTAGTGACGCCTTCAGCTCGAATGTGCCTTATGGAAGTAAGTGGGAAAGAGCGCAAAACTAAGAAGCTGCGCATATGAAAAAAACAGCTTCTGTTAGTGAGGGGGGGGGATAAATGTCGGTCGCAGTAGCGACGCCTGCAGCTCGCATGTGCATTACGAAAGTAAATGGGAAAAAGTACAAAACAAGGAAGCTGCGCGTATGTAGGAAAAAAAAACAAAACTATAGCAGCCATGCATATTGGGGGGAGAATAAATGTCGGTCGCAGTAGTGACGCCTTCAGCTCGAATGTGCCTTATGGGTGTAAGCGGGAAAGAGCGCAAAACTAGGCAGCTGCGCATATGAAAAAAAAACAGCTTCTGTTAGTGAGGGGGAGGAGAATAAATGTCGGTCGCAGTAGTGATGCCTGCAGCTCGCATGTGCCTTACGGAAGTAAATGGGAAAGAGTACAAAACAAGGAAGCTGCGCGTATGTAGGAAAAAACAAAACTACAGCAGCCATGCATATGAAAACAACAGCTTATGGAATTGAGGGGGGTATGGAAAAAAAAACAAAACTACAGCAGCCATGAAAAAAAGAGCTTATGGAATTGAGGGGGAGTGGAATATGGACAAAAAACGAAAAAAACAAAACTACAGCAGCCATGCATATGAAAAAAACAGCATATGGTAGTGTGGGGGGAGGGGAATAAATTTCGGTCGCAGTAGTGACGCCATCAGCTCGCATGTGCCTTACGACGGTAAGTGGGAAAGAGCACAAAATAAGGCAGCTGCTCATATGAAAAAAACAGCTTCTGTTAGTAGGGGGAGGGGAATTAATTTCAGTCGCATTAGTGACGCCTTCAGCTCGCATATAGGAAAAAAAGAAAACTACATCAGCCATGCATATGAAAAAACAGCTTATGGAAGTAAGGGGGGGAGGAGAATTAATGTCGGTCGCAGTAGTGACGCCTTTAGCTCGCATGTGCCTTATGGGAGTAAGTGGGAAAGAGCACAATACAAGGCAACTGCGCGCATGTAGGAAAAAAACAAAACTACAGCAGGCATGCATATGAAAAAACAGCTTATTGAAGTAAGGGCGGAGGAGAATTAATTTCGATCGCATTAGTGACGCCTTCAGCTCGAATGTGCCTTATGGGAGTAAGCGGGAAAGAGCGCAAAACTAGGCAGCTGCGCATATGAAAAAAAAACAGCTTCTGTTAGTGAGGGGGAGGAGAATAAATGTCGGTCGCAGTAGTGATGCCTGCAGCTCGCATGTGCCTTACGGAAGTAAATGGGAAAGAGTACAAAACAAGGAAGCTGCGCGTATGTAGGAAAAAAACAAAACTACAGCAGCCATGAAAAAAAGAGCTTATGGAATTGAGGGGGAGTGGAATATGGAAAAAAAACGAAAAAAACAAAACTACAGCAGCCATGCATATGAAAAAAACAGCATATGGTAGTGTGGGGGGAGGGGAATAAATTTCGGTCGCAGTAGTGACGCCATCAGCTCGCATGTGCCTTACGACGGTAAGTGGGAAAGAGCACAAAATAAGGCAGCTGCTCATATGAAAAAAACAGCTTCTGTTAGTAGGAGGAGGGGAATTAATTTCAGTCGCATTAGTGACGCCTTCAGCTCGCATATAGGAAAAAAAGAAAACTACATCAGCCATGCATATGAAAAAACAGCTTATGGAAGGAAGGGGGGGAGGAGAATTAATGTCGGTCGCAGTAGTGACGCCTTCAGCTCGCATGTGCCTTATGGGAGTAAGTGGGAAAGAGCACAATACAAGGCAACTGCGCGCATGTAGGAAAAAAACAAAACTACAGCAGGCATGCATATGAAAAAACAGCTTATTGAAGTAAGGGCGGAGGAGAATAAATTTCGATCGCATTAGTGACGCCTTCAGCTCGCATGTGCCTTATGGGAGTAAGTGGGAAAGAGCGCAAAACTAGGCAGCTGCGCATATGAAAAAAAACAGCTTCTGTTAGTGAGGGGGAGGATAATAAATGTCGGTCGCAGTAGTGATGCCTGCAGCTCGCATGTGCCTTACGAAAGTAAATGGGAAAAAGTACAAAACAAGGAAGCTGCGCGTATGTAGGAATAAAAAACAAAACTATAGCAGCCATGCATATTGGGGGGAGAATAAATGTCGGTCGCAGTAGTGACGCCTTCAGCTCGCATGTGCCTTACGGGAGTAAGCGGGAAAGAGCACAATACAGGACAGCTGCGCGCATGTAGGAAAAAAACCCAACTAAAACAGCCATGCATATGAAACAAACAGCTTATGGAAGTGAGGGGACGGGAATGTGGAAAAAAAGAAAAAAAAAAACTACAGCAGCCATGCATATGAAAAACAGCGTATGGTAGTGAGGGGAGGGAATAAATTTCGGTCGCAGTAGTGACGCCATTAGCTCCCATGTGCCTTTGGAAATAAAAGGAAAAGAGCGCAAACCAGGCAGCTGCGCATATGAAAAAACAGCTTCTGTTAGTGAGGGAGGGGAATAAATTTCGGTCGCAGTAGTGACGCATTCAGCTTGCAGTGCCTTACGACGGTAAGTGGAAAGAGACAAAACAAGGAAGGTGGTATGTAGGAAAAAACAAAACTACACCAAAAACAAAACTATCAAAACAACAGCTTATGGAATTGTAAAGGGGGATAAATTTCGGTCGCAGTAGCGACGCGTTCAACTCAACTGGCCTTAAGGGAGTAAGTGGGAAAGAGCGCAAACAAGGCAGCTGCACATAGAAAAAGCAGCTTCATTAGTAGGGGATGGGAATAAATTTCAGTCGCAGTAGCTGCTCGCATGTAGGAAAAACAAAACTACAACAGCCATGCATATGAAAAAAACAGCTTATGGAAGAGGGGAGGGAATGTGGAAAAAACAAAACTACAGCAGTCATGCATATGAAAAACAGCCCATGGAAGGAGGGGGAGGGGAATAAATTCGGTCGCAGTAGTGACGCCTTCAGCTCGCATGTGCCTTGGGGAAGTGGGAAATAGCTCAAAACAAGGCAGCTGCGCATAGAAAACACAGCTTCTGTTAGTAGGAGGGAATACATTTCAGTCACAGTAGCGACGCCTTCAGCTCGCATGTGCCTTACGACGGTAAGTGGGAACGACAAAAATAAGCAAGCTGCGCGCATGTAAAAAAAACAAACACAACAGCCATGCATATGAAAAACAGCTTATGGAAGTGAGGGGGAGGGAATAAATTTCGGTCGCAGTAGTGACGCCTTCAGCTCGAATGTGCCTTATGGAAGTAAGGGAAAGAGCGCAAAACTAAGAAGCTGCGCATATGAAAAAACAGCTCGTTAGTGAGGGGGATAAATGTCGGTCGCAGAGCGACCGCAGCTCGCATGTCATTACAAAAGTAATGGAAAAGTACAAAACAAGGAAGCTGCGCGTATGTAGGAAAAAAAACTAACAGCCAGCATATTGGGGAGAATAAATGTCGGTCGCAGAGTGACGCCTTCAGCTCGAATGTGCCTTATGGAGTAAGCGGAAAGAGCGCAAAACTAGGCAGCTGCGCATATGAAAAAAACAGCTTCTGTTAGTGAGGGGAGGATAATAAATGTCGGTCGCAGTAGTGATGCCTGCAGCTCGCATGTGCCTTACGAAAGTAAATGGGAAAAGTACAAAACAAGGAAGCAGCGCGTATGTAGGAATAAAAAACAAAACTATAGCAGCCATGCATATTGGGGGAGAATAAATGTCGGTCGCAGTAGTGACGCCTTCAGCTCGCATGTGCCTTACGGGAGTAAGGGAAAGAGCACAATACAGGACAGCTGCGCGCATGTAGGAAAAAAACCCAACTAAAACAGCCATGCATATGAAACAAACAGCTTATGGAAGTGAGGGGGACGGGAATGTGGAAAAAAAAGAAAAAAAACAAAACTACAGCAGCCATGCATATGAAAAAACAGCGTATGGTAGTGAGGGGGGAGGGGAATAAATTTCGGTCGCAGTAGTGACGCCATTAGCTCCCATGTGCCTTTGGAAATAAAAGGAAAAGAGCGCAAAACTAGGCAGCTGCGCATATGAAAAAAACAGCTTCTGTTAGTGAGGGGGAGGGGAATAAATTTCGGTCGCAGTAGTGACGCATTCAGCTTGCATGTGCCTTACGACGGTAAGTGGGAAAGAGACAAAACAAGGAAGGTGTGTGTATGTAGGAAAAAAACAAAACTACACCAAAAACAAAACTATCAAAACAACAGCTTATGGAATTGTAAAGGGGGGGATAAATTTCGGTCGCAGTAGCGACGCGTTCAACTCAACTGTGCCTTAAGGGAGTAAGTGGGAAAGAGCGCAAAACAAGGCAGCTGCACATATGAAAAAAGCAGCTTCTATTAGTAGGGGGATGGGAATAAATTTCAGTCGCAGTAGCTGCTCGCATGTAGGAAAAAACAAAACTACAACAGCCATGCATATGAAAAAAACAGCTTATGGAAGTGAGGGGGAGGGGAATGTGGAAAAAAAACAAAACTACAGCAGTCATGCATATGAAAAAACAGCCTATGGAAGTGAGGGGGGAGGGGAATAAATTTCGGTCGCAGTAGTGACGCCTTCAGCTCGCATGTGCCTTGGGAGTAAGTGGGAAATAGCGCAAAACAAGGCAGCTGCGCATATGAAAACACAGCTTCTGTTAGTAGGGGAGGGGAATACATTTCAGTCACAGTAGCGACGCCTTCAGCTCGCATGTGCCTTACGACGGTAAGTGGGAACGAGCACAAAATAAGCAAGCTGCGCGCATGTAAGAAAAAAAACAAAACTACAACAGCCATGCATATGAAAAAACAGCTTATGGAAGTGAGGGGGGAGGGGAATAAATTTCGGTCGCAGTAGTGACGCCTTCAGCTCGAATGTGCCTTATGGAAGTAAGTGGGAAAGAGCGCAAAACTAAGAAGCTGCGCATATGAAAAAAACAGCTTCTGTTAGTGAGGGGGGGGGATAAATGTCGGTCGCAGTAGCGACGCCTGCAGCTCGCATGTGCATTACAAAAGTAAATGGAAAAAGTACAAAACAAGGAAGCTGCGCGTATGTAGGAAAAAAAAACAAAACTATAGCAGCCATGCATATTGGGGGGAGAATAAATGTCGGTCGCAGTAGTGACGCCTTCAGCTCGAATGTGCCTTATGGGAGTAAGCGGGAAAGAGCGCAAAACTAGGCAGCTGCGCAAAAAAAACAGCTTCTGTTAGTGAGGGGAGGATAATAAATGTCGGTCGCAGTAGTGATGCCTGCAGCTCGCATGTGCCTACGAAAGTAAATGGGAAAAAGTACAAAACAAGGAAGCAGCGCGTATGTAGGAAAAAAAACAAAACTATAGCAGCCATGCATATTGGGGGGAGAATAAATGTCGGTCGCAGTAGTGACGCCTTCAGCTCGCATGTGCCTTACGGAGTAAGCGGAAAGAGCACAATACAGGACAGCTGCGGCATGTAGGAAAAAACCCAACTAAAACAGCCATGCATATGAAACAAACAGCTTATGGAAGTGAGGGGGACGGGAATGTGGAAAAAAAAAAAAAAACAAAACTACAGCAGCCATGCATATGAAAAAACAGCGTATGGTAGTGAGGGGGAGGGGAATAAATTTCGGTCGCAGTAGTGACGCCATTAGCTCCCATGTGCCTTTGGAAATAAAAGGAAAAAGAGCCAAAACTAGGCAGCTGCGCATATGAAAAAAACAGCTTCTGTTAGTGAGGGGGGGAATAAATTTCGGTCGCAGTAGTGACGCATTCAGCTTGCATGTGCCTTAGACGGTAAGTGGGAAAGAGACAAAACAAGGAAGGTGTGTGTATGTAGGAAAAAAACAAAACTACACCAAAAACAAAACTATCAAAACAACAGCTTATGGAATTGTAAAGGGGGATAAATTTCGGTCGCAGTAGCGACGCGTTCAACTCAACTGTGCCTTAAGGGAGTAAGTGGGAAAGAGCGCAAAACAAGGCAGCTGCACATATGAAAAAAGCAGCTTCTATTAGTAGGGGATGGGAATAAATTTCAGTCGCAGTAGCTGCTCGCATGTAGGAAAAACAAAACTACAACAGCCATGCATATGAAAAAACAGCTTATGGAAGTGAGGGGGGGGGAATGTGGAAAAAACAAAACTACAGCAGTCATGCATATGAAAAAACAGCCTATGGAAGTGAGGGGGAGGGAATAAATTTCGGTCGCAGTAGTGACGCCTTCAGCTCGCATGTGCCTTGGGAGTAAGTGGGAAATAGCGCAAAACAAGGCAGCTGCGCATATGAAAACACAGCTTCTGTTAGTAGGGGAGGGGAATACATTTCAGTCACAGTAGCGACGCCTTCAGCTCGCATGTGCCTTACGACGGTAAGTGGGAACGAGCACAAAATAAGCAAGCTGCGCGCATGTAAGAAAAAAAACAAAACTACAACAGCCATGCATATGAAAAAACAGCTTATGGAAGTGAGGGGGAGGGGAATAAATTTCGGTCGCAGTAGTGACGCCTTCAGCTCGAATGTGCCTTATGGAAGTAAGTGGGAAAGAGCGCAAAACTAAGAAGCTGCGCATATGAAAAAAACAGCTTCTGTTAGTGAGGGGGGGGGATAAATGTCGGTCGCAGTAGCGACGCCTGCAGCTCGCATGTGCATTACAAAAGTAAATGGGAAAAAGTACAAAACAAGGAAGCTGCGCGTATGTAGGAAAAAAAAACAAAACTATAGCAGCCATGCATATTGGGGGGAGAATAAATGTCGGTCGCAGTAGTGACGCCTTCAGCTCGAATGTGCCTTATGGGAGTAAGCGGGAAAGAGCGCAAAACTAGGCAGCTGCGCATATGAAAAAAAAACAGCTTCTGTTAGTGAGGGGGAGGAGAATAAATGTCGGTCGCAAGAGTGATGCCTGCAGCTCGCATGTGCCTTACGGAAGTAAATGGGAAAGAGTACAAAACAAGGAAGCTGCGCGTATGTAGGAAAAAAACAAAACTACAGCAGCCATGCATATGAAAACAACAGCTTATGGAATTGAGGGGGGGGGGTATGGAAAAAAAAAAAAACTACAGCAGCCATGAAAAAAAGAGCTTATGGAATTGAGGGGGAGTGGAATATGGAAAAAAACGAAAAAAACAAAACTACAGCAGCCATGCATATGAAAAAAACAGCATATGGTAGTGTGGGGGAGGGGAATAAATTTCGGTCGCAGTAGTGACGCCATCAGCTCGCATGTGCCTTACGACGGTAAGTGGGAAAGAGCACAAAATAAGGCAGCTGCTCATATGAAAAAAACAGCTTCTGTTAGTAGGAGGAGGGGAATTAATTTCAGTCGCATTAGTGACGCCTTCAGCTCGCATATAGGAAAAAAAGAAAACTACATCAGCCATGCATATGAAAAAACAGCTTATGGAAGTAAGGGGGGGAGGAGAATTAATGTCGGTCGCAGTAGTGACGCCTTCAGCTCGCATGTGCCTTATGGGAGTAAGTGGGAAAGAGCACAATACAAGGCAACTGCGCGCATGTAGGAAAAAAACAAAACTACAGCAGGCATGCATATGAAAAAACACCTTATTGAAGTTAGGGCGGAGGAGAATAAATTTCGATCGCATTAGTGACGCCTTCAGCTCGCATGTGCCTTATGGGAGTAAGTGGGAAAGAGCGCAAAACTAGGCAGCTGCGCATATGAAAAAAAACAGCTTCTGTTAGTGAGGGGGAGGATAATAAATGTCGGTCGCAGTAGTGATGCCTGCAGCTCGAATGTGCCTTACGAAAGTAAATGGGAAAGAGTACAAAACAAGGAAGCTGCGCGTACGTAGGAAAAAAACAAAACTACAGCAGCCATGCATATGAAAAAAACAGCTTATATAAGTGAGGGGGGGAATAAATTTCGGTCGCAGTAATGACGCCTTCAGCTCGCATATAGGAAAAAAAGAAAACTACAGCAGCCATGCATATGAAAAAACAGCTTATGGAAGGAAGGGGGGGAGGAGAATTAATGTCGGTCGCAGTAGTGACGCCTTCAGCTCGCATGTGCCTTATGGGAGTAAGTGGGAAAGAGCACAATACAAGGCAACTGCGCGCATGTAGGAAAAAACAAAACTACAGCAGCCATGCATATGAAAAAAAGCTTATGGAAGTAAGGGCGGAGGAGAATAAATTTCGGTCGCAGTAGTGACGCCTTCAGCTCGCATGTGCCTTATGGGAGTAAGTGGGAAAGAGCGCAAAACTAGGCAGCTGCGCATATGAAAAAAAACAGCTTCTGTTAGTGAGGGGGAGGAGAATAAATGTCGGTCGCAGTAGTGATGCCTGCAGCTCGCATGTGCCTTACGAAAGTAAATGGGAAAGAGTACAAAACAAGGAAGCTGCGTGTATGTAGGAAAAAAAAAACAAAACTATAGCAAAAACAAAACTATCAAAACAACAGCTTATGGAATTGTGGAGGGGGGGGGTAAATTTCGGTCGCAGTAGCGACGCGTTCAACTCAGCTGTGCCTTATGGGAGTAAGTGGGAAAGAGCGCAAAACAAGGCAGCTGCACATATGAAAAAAAGCAGCTTCTATTAGTAGGGGGATGGGAATAAATTTCAGTCGCAGTAGCTGCGCGCATGTAGGAAAAAACAAAACTACATCAGCTATGCATATGAAACATTTTCAACGTCGCAGTTGCGACGCCTGCAGCTCGCATGTGCCTTACGACGGTAAGTGGGAAAGAGCACAAAATAAGGCAGCTGCTCATATGAAAAAAACAGCTTCTGTTAGTAGGAGGAGGGGAATTAATTTCAGTCGCATTAGTGACGCCTTCAGCTCGCATATAGGAAAAAAAGAAAACTACATCAGCCATGCATATGAAAAAACAGCTTATGGAAGGAAGGGGGGGAGGAGAATTAATGTCGGTCGCAGTAGTGACGCCTTCAGCTCGCATGTGCCTTATGGGAGTAAGTGGGAAAGAGCACAATACAAGGCAACTGCGCGCATGTAGGAAAAAACAAAACTACAGCAGCCATGCATATGAAAAAAAGCTTATGGAAGTAAGGGCGGAGGAGAATAAATTTCGGTCGCAGTAGTGACGCCATCAGCTCGCATGTGCCTTACGACGGTAAGTGGGAAAGAGCACAAAATAAGGCAGCTGCTCATATGAAAAAAACAGCTTCTGTTAGTAGGAGGAGGGGAATTAATTTCAGTCGCATTAGTGACGCCTTCAGCTCGCATATAGGAAAAAAAGAAAACTACATCAGCCATGCATATGAAAAAACAGCTTATGGAAGGAAGGGGGGGAGGAGAATTAATGTCGGTCGCAGTAGTGACGCCTTCAGCTCGCATGTGCCTTATGGGAGTAAGTGGGAAAGAGCACAATACAAGGCAACTGCGCGCATGTAGGAAAAAACAAAACTACAGCAGCCATGCATATGAAAAAAAGCTTATGGAAGTAAGGGCGGAGGAGAATAAATTTCGGTCGCAGTAGTGACGCCTTCAGCTCGCATGTGCCTTATGGGAGTAAGCGGGAAAGAGCGCAAAACTAGGCAGCTGCGCATATGAAAAAAAAACAGCTTCTGTTAGTGAGGGGGAGGAGAATAAATGTCGGTCGCAGTAGTGATGCCTGCAGCTCGCATGTGCCTTACGAAAGTAAATCGGAAAGAGTACAAAACAAGGAAGCTGCGTGTATGTAGGAAAAAAAAACAAAACTATAGCAAAAACAAAACTATCAAAACAACAGCTTATGGAATTGTGGAGGGGGGGGGTAAATTTCGGTCGCAGTAGCGACGCGTTCAACTCAGCTGTGCCTTATGGGAGTAAGTGGAAAGAGCGCAAAACAAGGCAGCTGCACATATGAAAAAAGCAGCTTCTATTAGTAGGGGGATGGGAATAAATTTCAGTCGCAGTAGCTGCGCGCATGTAGGAAAAAACAAAACTACATCAGCTATGCATATGAAACATTTTCAACGTCGCAGTTGCGACGCCTGCAGCTCGCATGTGCCTTACGAAAGTAAATGGGAAAAGGTACAAAACAAGGAAGCAGCGCGTATGTAGGAAAAAAAAAACAAAACTATAGCAGCCATGCATATTGGGGGGAGAATAAATGTCGGTCGCAGTAGTGACGCCTTTAGCTCGAATGTGCCTTATGGGAGTAAGCGGGAAAGAGCGCAAAACTAGGCAGCTGCGCATATGAAAAAAAACAGCTTCTGTTAGTGAGGGGGAGGATAATAAATGTCGGTCGCAGTAGTGATGCCTGCAGCTCGCATGTGCCTTACGAAAGAAAATCGGAAAGAGTACAAAACAAGGAAGCTGCGTGTATGTAGAAAAAAAAAAACAAAACTATAGCAAAAACAAAACTATCAAAACAACAGCTTATGGAATTGTGGAGGGGGGGGGTAAATTTCGGTCGCAGTAGCGACGCGTTCAACTCAGCTGTGCCTTATGGGAGTAAGTGGGAAAGAGCGCAAAACAAGGCAGCTGCACATATGAAAAAAAGCAGCTTCTATTAGTAGGGGGATGGGAATAAATTTCAGTCGCAGTAGCTGCGCGCATGTAGGAAAAAACAAAACTACATCAGCTATGCATATGAAACATTTTCAACGTCGCAGTTGCGACGCCTGCAGCTCGCATGTGCCTTACGAAAGTAAATGGGAAAAGGTACAAAACAAGGAAGCAGCGCGTATGTAGGAAAAAAAAAACAAAACTATAGCAGCCATGCATATTGGGGGGAGAATAAATGTCGGTCGCAGTAGTGACGCCTTCAGCTCGAATGTGCCTTATGGGAGTAAGCGGGAAAGAGCGCAAAACTAGGCAGCTGCGCATATGAAAAAAAACAGCTTCTGTTAGTGAGGGGGAGGATAATAAATGTCGGTCGCAGTAGTGATGCCTGCAGCTCGCATGTGCCTTACGAAAGAAAATCGGAAAGAGTACAAAACAAGGAAGCTGCGTGTATGTAGGAAAAAAAAACAAAACTATAGCAAAAACAAAACTATCAAAACAACAGCTTATGGAATTGTGGAGGGGGGGGTAAATTTCGGTCGCAGTAGCGACGCGTTCAACTCAGCTGTGCCTTATGGGAGTAAGTGGGAAAGAGCGCAAAACAAGGCAGCTGCACATATGAAAAAAAACAGCTTCTGTTAGTGAGGGGGAGGAGAATAAATGTCGGTCGCAGTAGTGATGCCTGCAGCTCGAATGTGCCTTACGAAAGTAAATGGGAAAGAGTACAAAACAAGGAAGCTGCGCGTATGTAGGAAAAAAGCAAAACTACAGCAGCCATGCATATGAAAAAAACAGCTTATATAAGTGAGGGGGGGAATAAATTTCGGTCGCAGTAATGACGCCTTCAGCTCGCATATAGGAAAAAAAGAAAACTACAGCAGCCATGCATATGAAAAAACAGATTATGGAAGTAAGGGGGGGAGGAGAATAAATGTCGGTCGCAGTAGTGACGCCTCCAGCTCGCATGTGCCTTGTGGGATTAATTGGGAAAGAGCACAATACAAGGCAACTGCGCGCATGTAGGAAAAAACAAAACTACAGCAGCCATGCATATGAAAAAAAGCTTATGGAAGTAAGGGCGGAGGAGAATAAATTTCGGTCGCAGTAGTGACGCCTTCAGCTCGCATGTGCCTTATGGGAGTAAGCGGGAAAGAGCGCAAAACTAGGCAGCTGCGCATATGAAAAAAAACAGCTTCTGTTAGTGAGGGGGAGGAGAATAAATGTCGGTCGCAGTAGTGATGCCTGCAGCTCGCATGTGCCTTACGAAAGAAAATCGGAAAGAGTACAAAACAAGGAAGCTGCGTGTATGTAGGAAAAAAAAACAAAACTATAGCAAAAACAAAACTATCAAAACAACAGCTTATGGAATTGTGGAGGGGGGGGGTAAATTTCGGTCGCAGTAGCGACGCGTTCAACTCAGCTGTGCCTTATGGGAGTAAGTGGGAAAGAGCGCAAAACAAGGCAGCTGCACATATGAAAAAAAGCAGCTTCTATTAGTAGGGGGATGGGAATAAATTTCAGTCGCAGTAGCTGCGCGCATGTAGGAAAAAACAAAACTGCATCAGCTATGCATATGAAACATTTTCAACGTCGCAGTTGCGACGCCTGCAGCTCGCATGTGCCTTACGAAAGTAAATGGGAAAAGGTACAAAACAAGGAAGCAGCGCGTATGTAGGAAAAAAAAACAAAACTATAGCAGCCATGCATATTGGGGGGAGAATAAATGTCGGTCGCAGTAGTGACGCCTTCAGCTCGCATGTGCCTTACGGGAGTAAGCGGGAAAGAGCACAATACAGGACAGCTGCGCGCATGTAGGAAAAAAAATCCAACTAAAACAGCCATGCATATGAAACAAACAGCTTATGGAAGTGAGGGGGACGGGAATGTGGAAAAAAAAGAAAAAAAAAACAAAACTACAGCAGCCATGCATATGAAAAAACAGCTTATGGTAGTGAGGGGGGAGGGGAATAAATTTCGGTCGCAGTAGTGACGCCATTAGCTCCCATGTGCCTTTGGAAATAAAAGGAAAAGAGCGCAAAACTAGGCAGCTGCGCATATGAAAAAACAGCTTCTGTTAGTGAGGGGGAGGGGAATAAATTTCGGTCGCAGTAGTGACGCCTTCAGCTTGCATGTGCCTTACGACGGTAAGTGGGAAAGAGCACAAAATAAGGCAGCTGCGCGCATGTAGGAAAAAAACAAAACTGCAGCAGCCATGCATATGAAAAACAGCCTATGGAAGTGAGGGGGGAGGGGAATAAATTTCGGTCGCAGTAGTGACGCCTTCAGCTCGCATGTGCCTTGGGAGTAAGTGGGAAATAGCGCAAAACAAGGCAGCTGCGCATATGAAAAAACAGCTTCTGTTTGTAGGGGGAGGGGAAGAAATTTCAGTCACAGTAGTGACGCCTTCAGCTCGCATGTGCCTTACGACGGTAAGTGGGAACTAGCACAAAATAAGCAAGCTGCGCGCATGTAAGAAAAAAAAACAAAACTACAACAGCCATGCATATGAAAAAACAGCTTATGGAAGTGAGGGGGGAGGGGAATAAATTTCGGTCGCAGTAGTGACGCCTTCAGCTCGAATGTGCCTTATGGAAGTAAGTGGGAAAGAGCGCAAAACTAGGAAGCTGCGCGTATGTAGGAAAAAAAAAACAAAACTATAGCAGCCATGCATATTGGGGGGAGAATAAATGTCGGTCGCAGTAGTGACGCCTTCAGCTCGAATGTGCCTTATGGGAGTAAGCGGGAAAGAGCGCAAAACTAGGCAGCTGCGCATATGAAAAAAAAAACAGCTTCTGTTAGTGAGGGGGAGGAGAATAAATGTCGGTGCAGCTCGCATGTGTCTTACGAAAGTAAATGGGAAAAAGTACAAAACAAGGAAGCTGCGTGTATGTAGGAAAAAAACAAAACTACAGCAAAAACAAAACTATCAAAACAACAGCTTATGGAATTGTGGAGGGGGGGATAAATTTCGGTCGCAGTAGCGACGCGTTCAACTCAGCTGTGCCTTATGGGAGTAAGTGGGAAAGAGCGCAAAACAAGGCAGCTGCACATATGAAAAAAAGCAGCTTCTATTAGTAGGGGGATGGGAATAAATTTCAGTCGCAGTAGCTGCGCGCATGTAGGAAAAAACAAAACTACATCAGCTATGCATATGAAACATTTTCAACGTCGCAGTTGCGACGCCTGCAGCTCGCATGTGCCTTACGAAAGTAAATGGGAAAAGGTACAAAACAAGGAAGCAGCGCGTATGTAGGAAAAAAAACAAAACTATAGCAGCCATGCATATTGGGGGGAGAATAAATGTCGGTCGCAGTAGTGACGCCTTCAGCTCGAATGTGCCTTATGGGAGTAAGCGGGAAAGAGCGCAAAACTAGGCAGCTGCGCATATGAAAAAAAACAGCTTCTGTTAGTGAGGGGGAGGAGAATAAATGTCGGTGCAGCTCGCATGTGTCTTACGAAAGTAAATGGGAAAAAGTACAAAACAAGGAAGCTGCGTGTATGTAGGAAAAAAACAAAACTACAGCAAAAACAAAACTATCAAAACAACAGCTTATGGAATTGTGGAGGGGGGGATAAATTTCGGTCGCAGTAGCGACGCGTTCAACTCAGCTGTGCCTTATGGGAGTAAGTGGGAAAGAGCGCAAAACAAGGCAGCTGCACATATGAAAAAAAGCAGCTTCTATTAGTAGGGGGATGGGAATAAATTTCAGTCGCAGTAGCTGCGCGCATGTAGGAAAAAACAAAACTACATCAGCTATGCATATGCAACATTTTCAACGTCGCAGTTGCGACGCCTGCAGCTCGCATGTGCCTTACGAAAGTAAATGGGAAAAGGTACAAAACAAGGAAGCAGCGCGTATGTAGGAAAAAAAAAACAAAACTATAGCAGCCATGCATATTGGGGGGAGAATAAATGTCGGTCGCAGTAGTGACGCCTTCAGCTCGCATGTGCCTTACGGGAGTAAGCGGGAAAGAGCACAATACAGGACAGCTGCGCGCATGTAGGAAAAAAAACCCAACTAAAACAGCCATGCATATGAAACAAACAGCTTATGGAAGTGAGGGGGACGGGAATGTGGAAAAAAAAGAAAAAAAACAAAACTACAGCAGCCATGCATATGAAAAAACAGCTTATGGTAGTGAGGGGGGAGGGGAATAAATTTCGGTCGCAGTAGTGACGCCATTAGCTCCCATGTGCCTTTGGAAATAAGTGGAAAAGAGCGCAAAACTAGGCAGCTGCGCATATGAAAAAAACAGCTTCTGTTAGTGAGGGGGAGGGGAATAAATTTCGGTCGCAGTAGTGACGCCTTCAGCTTGCATGTGCCTTACGACGGTAAGTGGGAAAGAGCACAAAATAAGGCAGCTGCGCGCAGTTAGGAAAAAACAAAACTACAGCAGCCATGCATATAAAGAAAACAGCTTATGGAAGAGATGGGGAGGGAATGTGGAAAAAAGAAAAAAAAACAAAACTACAGCAGCCATGCATATGAAAAACAGCCTGTGGAAGTGAGGGGGCAGGGGAATAAATTTCGGTCGCAGTAGTGATGCCTGCAGCTCGCATGTGCCTTACGAAAGTAAATGGGAAAGAGTACAAAACAAGGAAGCTGCGTGTATGTAGGAAAAAAACAAAACTACAGCAAAAACAAAACTATCAAAACAACAGCTTATGGAATTGTGGAAGGGGGGGGGGGTAAATTTCGGTTTCAGTAGCGACGCGTTCAACTCAGCTGTGCCTTATGGGAGTAAGTGGGAAAGAGCGCAAAACAAGGCAGCTGCACATATGAAAAAAAGCAGCTTCTATTAGTAGGGGGATGGGAATAAATTTCAGTCGCAGTAGCTGCGCGCATGTAGGAAAAAACAAAACTACATCAGCTATGCATATGAAACATTTTCAACGTCTCAGTTGCGACGCCTGCAGCTCGCATGTGCCTTACGAAAGTAAATGGGAAAAGGTACAAAACAAGGAAGCAGCGCGTATGTAGGAAAAAAAAAACAAAACTATAGCAGCCATGCAAATTGGGGGGAGAATAAATGTCGGTCGCAGTAGTGACGCCTTCGGCTCGCATGTGCCTTACGGGAGTAAGCGGGAAAGAGCACAATACAGGACAGCTGCGCGCATGTAGGAAAAAAAACCCAACTAAAACAGCCATGCATATGAAACAAACAGCTTATGGAAGTGAGGGGGACGGGAATGTGGAAAAAAAAGAAAAAAAAACAAAACTACAGCAGCCATGCATATGAAAAAACAGCTTATGGTAGTGAGGGGGAAGGGGAATAAATTTCGGTCGCAGTAGTGACGCCATTAGCTCCCATGTGCCTTTGGAAATAAAAGGAAAAGAGCGCAAAACTAGGCAGCTGCGCATATGAAAAAACCAGCTTCTGTTAGTGAGGGGGAGGGGAATAAATTTCGGTCGCAGTAGTGACGCCTTCAGCTTGCATGTGCCTTACGACGGTAAGTGGGAAAGAGCACAAAATAAGGCAGCTGCGCGCATGTAGGAAAAAAACAAAACTGCAGCAGCCATGCATATGAAAAACAGCCTATGGAAGTGAGGGGGGAGGGGAATAAATTTCGGTCGCAGTAGTGACGCCTTCAGCTCGCATGTGCCTTGGGAGTAAGTGGGAAATAGCGCAAAACAAGGCAGCTGCGCATATGAAAAAACAGCTTCTGTTTGTAGGGGGAGGGGAAGAAATTTCAGTCACAGTAGTGACGCCTTCAGCTCGCATGTGCCTTACGACGGTAAGTGGGAACTAGCACAAAATAAGCAAGCTGCGCGCATGTAAGAAAAAAAAACAAAACTACAACAGCCATGCATATGAAAAAACAGCTTATGGAAGTGAGGGGGGAGGGGAATAAATGTCGGTCGCAGTAGTGATGCCTGCAGCTCGCATGTGCCTTACGAAAGTAAATGGGAAAAAGTACAAAACAAGGAAGCTGCGTGTATGTAGGAAAAAAACAAAACTACAGCAAAAACAAAACTATCAAAACAACAGCTTATGGAATTGTGGAGGGGGGGGATAAATTTCGATCGCAGTAGTGACGCGTTCAACTCAGCTGTGCCTTATGGGAGTAAGTGGGAAAGAGCGCAAAACAAGGCAGCTGCACATATGAAAAAAAGCAGCTTCTATTAGTAGGGGGATGGGAATAAATTTCAGTCGCAGTAGCTGCGCGCATGTAGGAAAAAACAAAACTACATCAGCTATGCATATGAAACATTTTCAACGTCGCAGTTGCGACGCCTGCAGCTCGCATGTGCCTTACGAAAGTAAATGGGAAAAGGTGCAAAACAAGGAAGCAGCGCGTATGTAGGAAAAAAAACAAAACTATAGCAGCCATGCATATTGGGGGGAGAATAAATGTCGGTCGCAGTAGTGACGCCTTCAGCTCGCATGTGCCTTACGGGAGTAAGCGGGAAAGAGCACAATACAGGACAGCTGCGCGCATGTAGGAAAAAAAATCCAACTAAAACAGCCATGCATATGAAACAAACAGCTTATGGAAGTGAGGGGGAGGGGAATGTGGAAAAAAAAAGAAAAAAAAACAAAACTACAGCAGCCATGCATATGAAAAAACAGCTTATGGGAGTGAGGGGGGAGGGGAATAAATTTCGGTCGCAGTAGTGACGCCATTAGCTCCCATGTGCCTTTGGAAATAAGTGGAAAAGAGCGCAAAACTAGGCAGCTGCGCATATGAAAAAAACAGCTTCTGTTAGTGAGGGGGAGGGGAATAAATTTCGGTCGCAGTAGTGACGCCTTCAGCTTGCATGTGCCTTACGACGGTAAGTGGGAAAGAGCACAAAATAAGGCAGCTGCGCGCATGTAGGAAAAAACAAAACTACAGCAGCCATGCATATAAAGAAAACAGCTTATGGAAGAGATGGGGAGGGGAATGTGGAAAAAAAGAAAAAAAAAACAAAACTACAGCAGCCATGCATATGAAAAACAGCCTGTGGAAGTGAGGGGGCAGGGGAATAAATTTCGGTCGCAGTAGTGATGCCTGCAGCTCGCATGTGCCTTACGAAAGTAAATGGGAAAGAGTACAAAACAAGGAAGCTGCGTGTATGTAGGAAAAAAACAAAACTACAGCAAAAACAAAACTATCAAAACAACAGCTTATGGAATTGTGGAGGGGGAGGTAAATTTCGGTCGCAGTAGCGACGCGTTCAACTCAGCTGTGCCTTATGGGAGTAAGTGGGAAAGAGCGCAAAACAAGGCAGCTGCACATATGAAAAAAAGCAGCTTCTATTAGTAGGGGGATGGGAATAAATTTCAGTCGCAGTAGCTGCGCGCATGTAGGAAAAAACAAAACTACATCAGCTATGCATATGAAACATTTTCAACGTCGCATTTGCGACGCCTGCAGCTCGCATGTGCCTTACGAAAGTAAATGGGAAAAGGTACAAAACAAGGAAGCAGCGCGTATGTAGGAAAAAAAACAAAACTATAGCAGCCATGCATATTGGGGGGAGAATAAATGTCGGTCGCAGTAGTGACGCCTTCAGCTCGCATGTGCCTTACGGGAGTAAGCGGGAAAGAGCACAATACAGGACAGCTGCGCGCATGTAGGAAAAAAAACCCAACTAAAACAGCCATGCATATGAAACAAACAGCTTATGGAAGTGAGGGGGACGGGAATGTGGAAAAAAAAGAAAAAAAACAAAACTACAGCAGCCATGCATATGAAAAAACAGCTTATGGTAGTGAGGGGGGAGGGGAATAAATTTCGGTCGCAGTAGTGACGCCATTAGCTCCCATGTGCCTTTGGAAATAAAAGGAAAAGAGCGCAAAACTAGGCAGCTGCGCATATGAAAAAAACAGCTTCTGTTAGTGAGGGGGAGGGGAATAAATTTCGGTCGCAGTAGTGACGCCTTCAGCTTGCATGTGCCTTACGACGGTAAGTGGGAAAGAGCACAAAATAAGGCAGCTGCGCGCATGTAGGAAAAAAACAAAACTGCAGCAGCCATGCATATGAAAAACAGCCTATGGAAGTGAGGGGGGAGGGGAATAAATTTCGGTCGCAGTAGTGACGCCTTCAGCTCGCATGTGCCTTGGGAGTAAGTGGGAAATAGCGCAAAACAAGGCAGCTGCGCATATGAAAAAACAGCTTCTGTTTGTAGGGGGAGGGGAAGAAATTTCAGTCACAGTAGTGACGCCTTCAGCTCGAATGTGCCTTATGGGAGTAAGCGGGAAAGAGCGCAAAACTAGGCAGCTGCGCATATGAAAAAAAACAGCTTCTGTTAGTGAGGGGGAGGAGAATAAATGTCGGTCGCAGTAGTGATGCCTGCAGCTCGCATGTGCCTTACGAAAGTAAATGGGAAAAAGTACAAAACAAGGAAGCTGCGTGTATGTAGGAAAAAAACAAAACTACAGCAAAAACAAAACTATCAAAACAACAGCTTATGGAATTGTGGAGGGGGGAAATATTTCGGTCGCAGTAGCGACGCGTTCAACTCAGCTGTGCCTTATGGGAGTAAGTGGGAAAGAGCGCAAAACAAGGCAGCTGCACATATGAAAAAAAGCAGCTTCTATTAGTAGGGGGATGGGAATAAATTTCAGTCGCAGTAGCTGAGCGCATGTAGGAAAAAACAAAACTACATCAGCTATGCATATGAAACATTTTCAACGTCGCAGTTGCGACGCCTGCAGCTCGCATGTGCCTTACGAAAGTAAATGGGAAAAGGTACAAAACAAGGAAGCAGCGCGTATGTAGGAAAAAACAAAACTATAGCAGCCATGCATATTGGGGGGATAATAAATGTCGGTCGCAGTAGTGACGCCTTCAGCTCGAATGTGCCTTATGGGAGTAAGCGGGAAAGAGCGCAAAACTAGGCAGCTGCGCATATGAAAAAAAACAGCTTCTGTTAGTGAGGGGGAGGAGAATAAATGTCGGTCGCAGTAGTGATGCCTGCAGCTCGCATGTGCCTTACGAAAGCAAATGGGAAAGAGTACAAAACAAGGAAGCTGCGTGTATGTAGAAAAAAAACAAAACTACAGCAAAAACAAAACTATCAAAAAAACAGCTTATGGAATTGTGGAGGGGGGGGTAAATTTCGGTCGCAGTAGCGACGCGTTCAACTCAGCTGTGCCTTATGGGAGTAAGTGGGAAAGTGCGCAAAACAAGGCAGCTGCACATATGCAAAAAAACAGCTTCTATTAGTAGGGGGATGGAAATAAATTTCAGTCGCAGTAGCTGCGCGCATGTAGGAAAAAACAAAACTACATCAGCTATGCATATGAAACATTTTCAACGTCGCAGTTGCGACGCCTGCAGCTCGCATGTGCCTTACGAAAGTAAATGGGAAAAGGTACAAAACAAGGAAGCAGCGCGTATGTAGGAAAAAAAAACAAAACTATAGCAGCCATGCATATTGGGGGGAGAATAAATGTCGGTCGCAGTAGTGACGCCTTCAGCTCGCATGTGCCTTACGGGAGTAAGCGGGAAAGAGCACAAACAGGACAGCTGCGCGCATGTAGGAAAAAAAACCCAACTAAAACAGCCATGCATATGAAACAAACAGCTTATGGAAGTGAGGGGGGAGGGGAATAAATTTCGGTCGCAGTAGTGACGCCTTCAGCTCGAATGTGCCTTATGGAAGTAAGCGGGAAAGAGCACAATACAGGACAGCTGCGCGCATGTAGGAAAAAAAACCCAACTAAAACAGCCATGCATATGAAACAAACAGCTTATGGAAGTGAGGGGGACGGGAATGTGGAAAAAAAAGAAAAAAAACAAAACTACAGCAGCCATGCATATGAAAAAACAGCTTATGGAAGTGAGGGGGGAGGGGAATAAATTTCGGTCGCAGTAGCGACGCCTGCAGCTCGCATGTGCCTTACGAAAGTAAATGGGAAAAAGTACAAAACAAAGCTGCGTGTATGTAGGAAAAAAAAACAAAACTATCAAAACAACAGCTTATGGAATTGTGGAGGGGGGGATAAATTTCGGTCGCAGTAGCGACGCGTTCAACTCAGCTGTGCCTTATGGGAGTAAGTGGGAAAGAGCGCAAAACAAGGCAGCTGCACATATGAAAAAAAGCAGCTTCTATTAGTAGGGGGATGGGAATAAATTTCAGTCGCAGTAGCTGCGCGCATGTAGGAAAAAACAAAACTACATCAGCATGCATATGAAACATATGAAACAGCTCGCATGTGCCTTACGAAAGTAAATGGGAAAAGGTACAAAACAAGGAAGCAGCGCGTATGTAGGAAAAAAAAACAAAACTATAGCAGCCATGCATATTGGGGGGAGAATAAATGTCGGTCGCAGTAGTGACGCCTTCAGCTCGCATGTGCCTTACGGGAGTAAGCGGGAAAGAGCACAATACAGGACAGCTGCGCGCAGCCATGCATATGAAACAAACAGCTTATGGAAGTGAGGGGGAGGGGAATGTGGAAAAAAAAAGAAAAAAAAACAAAACTACAGCAGCCATGCATATGAAAAACAGCTTATGGTAGTGAGGGGGGAGGGGAATAAATTTCGGTCGCAGTAGTGACGCCATTAGCTCCCATGTGCCTTTGGAAATAAGTGGAAAAGAGCGCAAAACTAGGCAGCTGCGCATATGAAAAAAACAGCTTCTGTTAGTGAGGGGGAGGGGAATAAATTTCGGTCGCAGTAGTGACGCCTTCAGCTTGCATGTGCCTTACGACGGTAAGTGGGAAAGAGCACAAAATAAGGCAGCTGCGCGCATGTAGGAAAAAACAAAACTACAGCAGCCATGCATATAAAGAAAACAGCTTATGGAAGAGATGGGGAGGGGAATGTGGAAAAAAAAAAAAAAATACAAAACTACAGCAGCCATGCATATGAAAAACAGCCTGTGGAAGTGAGGGGGCAGGGGAATAAATTTCGGTCGCAGTAGTGACGCCTTCAGCTCGCATGTGCCTTGGGAGTAAGTGGGAAATAGCGCAAAACAAGGCAGCTGCGCATATGAAAAAACAGCTTCTGTTTGTAGGGGGAGGGGAATAAATTTCAGTCACAGTAGTGACGCCTTCAGCTCGCATGTGCCTTACGACGGTAAGTGGGAACTAGCACAAAATAAACAAGCTGCGCGCATGTAAGAAAAAAAAACAAAACTACAACAGCCATGCATATGAAAAAACAGCTTATGGAAGTGAGGGGGGAGGGGAAGAAATTTCGGTCGCAGTAGTGACGCCTTCAGCTTGCATGTGCCTTACGACGGTAAGTGGGAAAGAGCACAAAAAAAGGCAGCTGCGCGCATGTAGGAAAAAACAAAACTACAGCAGCCATGCATATAAAGAAAACAGCTTATGGATGAGATGGGGAGGGGAATGTGGAAAAAAAAGAAAAAAAAAAACAAAACTACAGCAGCCATGCATATGAAAAACAGCCTGTGGAAGTGAGGGGGCAGGGGAATAAATTTCGGTCGCAGTAGTGACGCCTTCAGCTCGCATGTGCCTTGGGAGTAAGTGGGAAATAGCGCAAAACAAGGCAGCTGCGCATATGAAAAATAAGCAAGCTGCGCGCATGTAAGAAAAAAAAACAAAACTACAACAGCCATGCATATGAAAAAACAGCTTATGGAAGTGAGGGGGGAGGGGAATAAATTTCGGTCGCAGTAGTGACGCCTTCAGCTCGAATGTGCCTTATGGAAGTAAGTGGGAAAGAGCGCAAAACTAGGAAGCTGCGCGTATGTAGGAAAAAAAAAACAAAACTATAGCAGCCATGCATATTGGGGGGAGAATAAATGTCGGTCGCAGTAGTGACGCCTTCAGCTCGAATGTGCCTTATGGGAGTAAGCGGGAAAGAGCGCAAAACTAGGCAGCTGCGCATATGAAAAAAAACAGCTTCTGTTAGTGGGTAAATGTCGGTCGCAGTAGCGACGCCTGCAGCTCGCATGTGCCTTACGAAAGTAAATGGGAAAAAGTACAAAACAAAGCTGCGTGTATGTAGGAAAAAAAAACAAAACTACAGCAAAAACAAAACTATCAAAACAACAGCTTATGGAATTGTGGAGGGGGGGATAAATTTCGGTCGCAGTAGCGACGCGTTCAACTCAGCTGTGCCTTATGGGAGTAAGTGGGAAAGAGCGCAGAACAAGGCAGCTGCACATATGAAAAAAAAGCAGCTTCTATTAGTAGGGGGATGGGAATAAATTTCAGTCGCAGTAGCTGCGCGCATGTAGGAAAAAACAAAACTACATCAGCATGCATATGAAACATTTTCAACGTCGCAGTTGCGACGCCTGCAGCTCGCATGTGCCTTACGAAAGTAAATGGGAAAAGGTACAAAACAAGGAAGCAGCGCGTATGTAGGAAAAAAAAACAAAACTATAGCAGCCATGCATATTGGGGGGAGAATAAATGTCGGTCGCAGTAGTGACGCCTTCAGCTCGCATGTGCCATACGGGAGTAAGCGGGAAAGAGCACAATACAGGACAGCTGCGCGCAGCCATGCATATGAAACAAACAGCTTATGGAAGTGAGGGGGAGGGGAATGTGGAAAAAAAAGAAAAAAAACAAAACTACAGCAGCCATGCATATGAAAAACAGCTTATGGTAGTGAGGGGGGAGGGGAATAAATTTCGGTCGCAGTAGTGACGCCATTAGCTCCCATGTGCCTTTGGAAATAAGTGGAAAAGAGCGCAAAACTAGGCAGCTGCGCATATGAAAAAAACAGCTTCTGTTAGTGAGGGGGAGGGGAATAAATTTCGGTCGCAGTAGTGACGCCTTCAGCTTGCATGTGCCTTACGACGGTAAGTGGGAAAGAGCACAAAATAAGGCAGCTGCGCGCATGTAGGAAAAAACAAAACTACAGCAGCCATGCATATAAAGAAAACAGCTTATGGAAGAGATGGGGAGGGAATGTGGAAAAAAGAAAAAAAAAAACAAAACTACAGCAGCCATGCATATGAAAAACAGCCTGTGGAAGTGAGGGGGCAGGGGAATAAATTTCGGTCGCAGTAGTGACGCCTTCAGCTCGCATGTGCCTTGGGAGTAAGTGGGAAATAGCGCAAAACAAGGCAGCTGCGCATATGAAAAAACAGCTTCTGTTTGTAGGGGGGGGGGAATAAATTTCAGTCACAGTAGTGACGCCTTCAGCTCGCATGTGCCTTACGACGGTAAGTGGGAACTAGCACAAAATAAACAAGCTGCGCGCATGTAAGAAAAAAAAAAAAACTACAACAGCCATGCATATGAAAAAACAGCTTATGGAAGTGAGGGGGAGGGGAATAAAAGTACAAAACAAGGAAGCTGCGCGTATGTAGGAAAAAAACAAAACTATAGCAGCCATGCATATTGGGGGAGAATAAATGTCGGTCGCAGTAGTGACGCCTTCAGCTCGAATGTGCCTTATGGGAGCAAGCGGGAAAGAGCGCAAAACTAGGCAGCTGCGCATATGAAAAAAAACAGCTTCTGTTAGTGAGGGGGAGGAGAATAAATGTCGGTCGCAGTAGTGATGCCTTCAGCTCGAATGTGTCTTACGACGGTAAGTGGGAAGGAGCACAAAATAAGGCAGCTGCGCGCATGTAGGAAAAAAACAAAACTACATCAGCCATGCATATGAAAAAAACAGCTTATGTAAGTGAGGGGGGGGGGTAAATTTCGGTCGCAGTAATGACGCCTTCAGCTCGCATATAGGAAAAAAAGAAAACTACAGCAGCCATGCATATGAAAAAACAGCTTATGGAAGTAAGGGGGGGAGGAGAATAAATGTCGGTCGCAGTAGTGACGCCTTCAGCTCACATGTGCCTTATGGGAGTAAGTGGGAAAGAGCACAATACAAGGCAACTGCGCGCATGTAGGCAAATAACAAAACTACAGCAGCTATGCATATGAAAAAACAGCTTATGGAAGTAAGGGCGGAGGAGAATAAATTTCGGTCGCATTAGTGACGCCTTCAGCTCGCATGTGCCTTACGGGAGTAAGTGGGAAAGAGCGCAAAACTAGGCAACTGCGCATATGAAAAAAACAGCTTCTGTTAGTGAGGGGGGGGAGAATAAATTTCGTTCGCAGTAGCGACGCCTGCAGCTCGCATGTGCCTTACGAAAGTAAATGGGAAAAAGTACAAAACAAGGAAGCTGCGCGTATGTAGGAATAAAAAACAAAACTATAGCAGCCATGCATATTGGGGGGGGGAATATATGTCGGTCGCAGTAGTTACGCCTTCAGCTCGCATGTTCCTTATGGGAGTAAGCGGGAAAGAGCGCAAAACTAGGCAGCTGCGCATATGAAAAAAAACAGCTTCTGTTAGTAGGGGGAGGGGAATAAATTTCAGTCGCATTAGTGACGCCTTCAGCTCGAATGTGTCTTACGACGGTAAGTGGGAAAGAGCACAAAATAAGGCAGCTGCGCGCATGTAGGAAAAAACAAAACTACAGCAGCCATGCATATAAAGAAAACAGCTTATGGAAGAGATGGGGAGGGGAATGTGGAAAAAAAGAAAAAAAAACAAAACTACAGCAGCCATGCATATGAAAAACAGCCTGTGGAAGTGTGGGGGCAGGGGAATAAATTTCGGTCGCAGTAGTGACGCCTTCAGCTCGCATGTGCCTTGGGAGTAAGTGGGAAATAGCGCAAAACAAGGCAGCTGCGCATATGAAAAAACAGCTTCTGTTTGTAGGGGGAGGGGAATAAATTTCAGTCACAGTAGTGACGCCTTCAGCTCGCATGTGCCTTACGACGGTAAGTGGGAACTAGCACAAAATAAACAAGCTGCGCGCATGTAAGAAAAAAAAAACAAAACTACAACAGCCATGCATATGAAAAAACAGCTTATGGAAGTGAGGGGGGAGGGGAATAAAAGTACAAAACAAGGAAGCTGCGCGTATGTAGGAAAAAAAACAAAACTATAGCAGCCATGCATATTGGGGGGAGAATAAATGTCGGTCGCAGTAGTGACGCCTTCAGCTCGAATGTGCCTTATGGGAGCAAGCGGGAAAGAGCGCAATACAAGGCAACTGCGCGCATGTAGGCAAATAACAAAACTACAGCAGCTATGCATATGAAAAAACAGCTTATGGAAGTAAGGGCGGAGGAGAATAAATTTCGGTCGCATTAGTGACGCCTTCAGCTCGCATGTGCCTTACGGGAGTAAGTGGGAAAGAGCGCAAAACTAGGCAACTGCGCATATGAAAAAAACAGCTTCTGTTAGTGAGGGGGGGGAGAATAAATTTCGTTCGCAGTAGCGACGCCTGCAGCTCGCATGTGCCTTACGAAAGTAAATGGGAAAAAGTACAAAACAAGGAAGCTGCGCGTATGTAGGAATAAAAAACAAAACTATAGCAGCCATGCATATTGGGGGGGGGAATATATGTCGGTCGCAGTAGTTACGCCTTCAGCTCGCATGTTCCTTATGGGAGTAAGCGGGAAAGAGCGCAAAACTAGGCAGCTGCGCATATGAAAAAAACAGCTTCTGTTAGTGAGGGGGAGGGGAATAAATTTCGGTCGCAGTAGTGACGCCTTCAGCTTGCATGTGCCTTACGACGGTAAGTGGGAAAGAGCACAAAATAAGGCAGCTGCGCGCATGTAGGAAAAAACAAAACTACAGCAGCCATGCATATAAAGAAAACAGCTTATGGAAGAGATGGGGAGGGGAATGTGGAAAAAAAAGAAAAAAAAAACAAAACTACAGCAGCCATGCATATGAAAAACAGCCTGTGGAAGTGAGGGGGCAGGGGAATAAATTTCGGTCGCAGTAGTGACGCCTTCAGCTCGCATGTGCCTTGGGAGTAAGTGGGAAATAGCGCAAAACAAGGCAGCTGCGCATATGAAAAAACAGCTTCTGTTTGTAGGGGGAGGGGAATAAATTTCAGTCACAGTAGTGACGCCTTCAGCTCGCATGTGCCTTACGACGGTAAGTGGGAACTAGCACAAAATAAACAAGCTGCGCGCATGTAAGAAAAAAAAACAAAACTACAACAGCCATGCATATGAAAAAACAGCTTATGGAAGTGAGGGGGGAGGGGAATAAAAGTACAAAACAAGGAAGCTGCGCGTATGTAGGAAAAAAAACAAAACTATAGCAGCCATGCATATTGGGGGGAGAATAAATGTCGGTCGCAGTAGTGACGCCTTCAGCTCGAATGTGCCTTATGGGAGCAAGCGGGAAAGAGCGCAAAACTAGGCAGCTGCGCATATGAAAAAAAACAGCTTCTGTTAGTGAGGGGGAGGAGAATAAATGTCGGTCGCAGTAGTGATGCCTTCAGCTCGAATGTGTCTTACGACGGTAAGTGGGAAGGAGCACAAAATAAGGCAGCTGCGCGCATGTAGGAAAAAACAAAACTACATCAGCCATGCATATGAAAAAAACAGCTTATGTAAGTGAGGGGGGGGTAAATTTCGGTCGCAGTAATGACGCCTTCAGCTCGCATATAGGAAAAAAAGAAAACTACAGCAGCCATGCATATGAAAAAACAGCTTATGGAAGTAAGGGGGGGAGGAGAATAAATGTCGGTCGCAGTAGTGACGCCTTCAGCTCACATGTGCCTTATGGGAGTAAGTGGGAAAGAGCACAATACAAGGCAACTGCGCGCATGTAGGCAAATAACAAAACTACAGCAGCTATGCATATGAAAAAACAGCTTATGGAAGTAAGGGCGGAGGAGAATAAATTTCGGTCGCATTAGTGACGCCTTCAGCTCGCATGTGCCTTACGGGAGTAAGTGGAAAGAGCGCAAAACTAGGCAACTGCGCATATGAAAAAAACAGCTTCTGTTAGTGAGGGGGGAGAATAAATTTCGTTCGCAGTAGCGACGCCTGCAGCTCGCATGTGCCTTACGAAAGTAAATGGGAAAAAGTACAAAACAAGGAAGCTGCGCGTATGTAGGAATAAAAAACAAAACTATAGCAGCCATGCATATTGGGGGGGAATATATGTCGGTCGCAGTAGTTACGCCTTCAGCTCGCATGTTCCTTATGGGAGTAAGCGGGAAAGAGCGCAAAACTAGGCAGCTGCGCATATGAAAAAAAACAGCTTCTGTTAGTAGGGGGAGGGGAATAAATTTCAGTCGCATTAGTGACGCCTTCAGCTCGAATGTGTCTTACGACGGTAAGTGGGAAAGAGCACAAAATAAGGCAGCTGCGCGCATGTAGGAAAAAACAAAACTACAGCAGCCATGCATATAAAGAAAACAGCTTATGGAAGAGATGGGGAGGGGAATGTGGAAAAAAAGAAAAAAAAACAAAACTACAGCAGCCATGCATATGAAAAACAGCCTGTGGAAGTGTGGGGGCAGGGGAATAAATTTCGGTCGCAGTAGTGATGCCTGCAGCTCGCATGTGCCTTACGAAAGTAAATGGGAAAGAGTACAAAACAAGGAAGCTGCGTGTATGTAGGAAAAAAAAACAAAACTACAGCAAAAACAAAACTATCAAAACAACAGCTTATGGAATTGTGGAGGGGGGGGGGTAAATTTCGGTCGCAGTAGCGACGCGTTCAACTCAGCTGTGCCTTATGGGAGTAAGTGGGAAAGAGCGCAAAACAAGGCAGCTGCACATATGAAAAAAAGCAGCTTCTATTAGTAGGGGGATGGGAATAAATTTCAGTCGCAGTAGCTGCGCGCATGTAGGAAAAAACAAAACTACATCAGCTATGCATATGAAACATTTTCAACGTCGCATTTGCGACGCCTGCAGCCCCGCATGTGCCTTACGAAAGTAAATGGGAAAAGGTACAAAACAAGGAAGCAGCGCGTATGTAGGAAAAAAAAAAAAACTATAGCAGCCATGCATATTGGGGGGAGAATAAATGTCGGTCGCAGTAGTGACGCCTTCAGCTCGCATGTGCCTTACGGGAGTAAGCGGGAAAGAGCACAATACAGGACAGCTGCGCGCATGTAGGAAAAAAACCCAACTAAAACAGCCATGCATATGAAACAAACAGCTTATGGAAGTGAGGGGGACGGGAATGTGGAAAAAAAAGAAAAAAAACAAAACTACAGCAGCCATGCATATGAAAAAACAGCTTATGGTAGTGAGGGGGGAGGGGAATAAATTTCGGTCGCAGTAGTGACGCCATTAGCTCCCATGTGCCTTTGGAAATAAAAGGAAAAGAGCGCAAAACTAGGCAGCTGCGCATATGAAAAAAACAGCTTCTGTTAGTGAGGGGAGGGGAATAAATTTCGGTCGCAGTAGTGACGCCTTCAGCTTGCATGTGCCTTACGACGGTAAGTGGGAAAGAGCACAAAATAAGGCAGCTGCGCGCATGTAGGAAAAAAACAAAACTGCAGCAGCCATGCATATGAAAAACAGCCTATGGAAGTGAGGGGGGAGGGGAATAAATTTCGGTCGCAGTAGTGACGCCTTCAGCTCGCATGTGCCTTGGGAGTAAGTGGGAAATAGCGCAAAACAAGGCAGCTGCGCATATGAAAAAACAGCTTCTGTTTGTAGGGGGAGGGGAAGAAATTTCAGTCACAGTAGTGACGCCTTCAGCTCGCATGTGCCTTACGACGGTAAGTGGGAACTAGCACAAAATAAGCAAGCTGCGCGCATGTAAGAAAAAAAAACAAAACTACAACAGCCATGCATATGAAAAAACAGCTTATGGAAGTGAGGGGGGAGGGGAATAAATTTCGGTCGCAGTAGTGACGCCTTCAGCTCGAATGTGCCTTATGGGAGTAAGCGGGAAAGAGCGCAAAACTAGGCAGCTGCGCATATGAAAAAAAACAGCTTCTGTTAGTGAGGGGGAGGAGAATAAATGTCGGTCGCAGTAGTGATGCCTGCAGCTCGCATGTGCCTTACGAAAGTAAATGGGAAAAAGTACAAAACAAGGAAGCTGCGTGTATGTAGGAAAAAAACAAAACTACAGCAAAAACAAAACTATCAAAACAACAGCTTATGGAATTGTGGAGGGGGAAATATTTCGGTCGCAGTAGCGACGCGTTCAACTCAGCTGTGCCTTATGGGAGTAAGTGGGAAAGAGCGCAAAACAAGGCAGCTGCACATATGAAAAAAGCAGCTTCTATTAGTAGGGGGATGGGAATAAATTTCAGTCGCAGTAGCTGAGCGCATGTAGGAAAAACAAAACTACATCAGCTATGCATATGAAACATTTTCAACGTCGCAGTTGCGACGCCTGCAGCTCGCATGTGCCTTACGAAAGTAAATGGGAAAAGGTACAAAACAAGGAAGCAGCGCGTATGTAGGAAAAAAAACAAAACTATAGCAGCCATGCATATTGGGGGGAGAATAAATGTCGGTCGCAGTAGTGACGCCTTCAGCTCGAATGTGCCTTATGGGAGTAAGCGGGAAAGAGCGCAAAACTAGGCAGCTGCGCATATGAAAAAAAACAGCTTCTGTTAGTGAGGGGGAGGAGAATAAATGTCGGTCGCAGTAGTGATGCCTGCAGCTCGCATGTGCCTTACGAAAGTAAATGGGAAAGAGTACAAAACAAGGAAGCTGCGTGTATGTAGAAAAAAAACAAAACTACAGCAAAAACAAAACTATCAAAAAAACAGCTTATGGAATTGTGGAGGGGGGGGTAAATTTCGGTCGCAGTAGCGACGCGTTCAACTCAGCTGTGCCTTATGGGAGTAAGTGGGAAAGAGCGCAAAACAAGGCAGCTGCACATATGAAAAAAAGCAGCTTCTATTAGTAGGGGGATGGAAATAAATTTCAGTCGCAGTAGCTGCGCGCATGTAGGAAAAAACAAAACTACATCAGCTATGCATATGAAACATTTTCAACGTCGCAGTTGCGACGCCTGCAGCTCGCATGTGCCTTACGAAAGTAAATGGGAAAAGGTACAAAACAAGGAAGCAGCGCGTATGTAGGAAAAAAAAACAAAACTATAGCAGCCATGCATATTGGGGGGAGAATAAATGTCGGTCGCAGTAGTGACGCCTTCAGCTCGCATGTGCCTTACGGGAGTAAGCGGAAAGAGCACAAACAGGACAGCTGCGCGCATGTAGGAAAAAAAACCCAACTAAAACAGCCATGCATATGAAACAAACAGCTTATGGTAGTGAGGGGGGAGGGGAATAAATTTCGGTCGCAGTAGTGACGCCTTCAGCTCGAATGTGCCTTATGGAAGTAAGCGGGAAAGAGCACATACAGGACAGCTGCGCGCATGTAGGAAAAAAAACCCAACTAAAACAGCCATGCATATGAAACAAACAGCTTATGGAAGTGAGGGGGACGGGAATGTGGAAAAAAAAGAAAAAAAAACAAAACTACAGCAGCCATGCATATGAAAAAACAGCTTATGGTAGTGAGGGGGGAGGGGAATAAATTTCGGTCGCAGTAGTGACGCCTTCAGCTCGCATGTGCCTTGGGAGTAAGTGGGAAATAGCGCAAAACAAGGCAGCTGCGCATATGAAAAAACAGCTTCTGTTTGTAGGGGGAGGGCAAGAAATTTCAGTCACAGTAGTGACGCCTTCAGCTCGCATGTGCCTTACGACGGTAAGTGGGAACTAGCACAAAATAAGCAAGCTGCGCGCATGTAAGAAAAAAAAAACAAAACTACAACAGCCATGCATATGAAAAAACAGCTTATGGAAGTGAGGGGGAGGGGAATAAATTTCGGTCGCAGTAGTGACGCCTTCAGCTCGAATGTGCCTTACGGGAGTAAGTGGGAAAGAGCGCAAAACTAGGAAGCTGCGCGTATGTAGGAAAAAAACAAAACTATAGCAGCCATGCATATTGGGGGGAGAATAAATGTCGGTCGCAGTAGTGACGCCTTCAGCTCGAATGTGCCTTATGGGAGTAAGCGGGAAAGAGCGCAAAACTAGGCAGCTGCGCATATGAAAAAAAACAGCTTCTGTTAGTGAGGGGGGGGTAAATGTCGGTCGCAGTAGCGACGCCTGCAGCTCGCATGTGCCTTACGAAAGTAAATGGGAAAAAGTACAAAACAAGGAAGCTGCGCGTATGTAGGAAAAAAAAAACAAAACTATAGCAGCCATGCATATTGGGGGAGAATAAATGCCGGTCGCAGTAGTGACGCCTTCAGCTCGAATGTGCCTTATGGGAGTAAGCGGGAAAGAGCGCAAAACTAGGCAGCTGCGCATATGAAAAAAAACAGCTTCTGTTAGTGAGGGGGAGGAGAATAAATGTCGGTCGCAGTAGCGACGCCTGCAGCTCGCATGTGCCTTACGAAAGTAAATGGGAAAAAGTACAAAACAAAGCTGCGTGTATGTAGGAAAAAAAAACAAAACTACAGCAAAAACAAAACTATCAAAACAACAGCTTATGGAATTGTGGAGGGGGGGATAAATTTCGGTCGCAGTAGCGACGCGTTCAACTCAGCTGTGCCTTATGGGAGTAAGTGGGAAAGAGCGCAAAACAAGGCAGCTGCACATATGAAAAAAAGCAGCTTCTATTAGTAGGGGGATGGGAATAAATTTCAGTCGCAGTAGCTGCGCGCATGTAGGAAAAAACAAAACTACATCAGCATGCATATGAAACATTTTCAACGTCGCAGTTGCGACGCCTGCAGCTCGCATGTGCCTTACGAAAGTAAATGGGAAAAGGTACAAAACAAGGAAGCAGCGCGTATGTAGGAAAAAAAAACAAAACTATAGCAGCCATGCATATTGGGGGGAGAATAAATGTCGGTCGCAGTAGTGACGCCTTCAGCTCGCATGTGCCTTACGGGAGTAAGCGGGAAAGAGCACAATACAGGACAGCTGCGCGCAGCCATGCATATGAAACAAACAGCTTATGGAAGTGAGGGGGAGGGGAATGTGGAAAAAAAAAGAAAAAAAAACAAAACTACAGCAGCCATGCATATGAAAAACAGCCTGTGGAAGTGAGGGGGCAGGGGAATAAATTTCGGTCGCAGTAGTGACGCCTTCAGCTCGCATGTGCCTTGGGAGTAAGTGGGAAATAGCGCAAAACAAGGCAGCTGCGCATATGAAAAAACAGCTTCTGTTTGTAGGGGGAGGGGAATAAATTTCAGTCACAGTAGTGACGCCTTCAGCTCGCATGTGCCTTACGACGGTAAGTGGGAACTAGCACAAAATAAACAAGCTGCGCGCATGTAAGAAAAAAAAACAAAACTACAACAGCCATGCATATGAAAAAACAGCTTATGGAAGTGAGGGGGAGGGGAATAAAAGTACAAAACAAGGAAGCTGCGCGTATGTAGGAAAAAACAAAACTATAGCAGCCATGCATATTGGGGGAGAATAAATGTCGGTCGCAGTAGTGACGCCTTCAGCTCGAATGTGCCTTATGGGAGCAAGCGGGAAAGAGCGCAAAACTAGGCAGCTGCGCATATGAAAAAAAACAGCTTCTGTTAGTGAGGGGGAGGAGAATAAATGTCGGTCGCAGTAGTGATGCCTTCAGCTCGAATGTGTCTTACGACGGTAAGTGGGAAGGAGCACAAAATAAGGCAGCTGCGCGCATGTAGGAAAAAAACAAAACTACATCAGCCATGCATATGAAAAAAACAGCTTATGTAAGTGAGGGGGGGGTAAATTTCGGTCGCAGTAATGACGCCTTCAGCTCGCATATAGGAAAAAAAGAAAAGTACAGCAGCCATGCATATGAAAAAACAGCTTATGGAAGTAAGGGGGGGAGGAGAATAAATGTCGGTCGCAGTAGTGACGCCTTCAGCTCACATGTGCCTTATGGGAGTAAGTGGGAAAGAGCACAATACAAGGCAACTGCGCGCATGTAGGAAAATAACAAAACTACAGCAGCTATGCATATGAAAAAACAGCTTATGGAAGTAAGGGCGGAGGAGAATAAATTTCGGTCGCATTAGTGACGCCTTCAGCTCGCATGTGCCTTACGGGAGTAAGTGGGAAAGAGCGCAAAACTAGGCAACTGCGCATATGAAAAAAACAGCTTCTGTTAGTGAGGGGGGGGAGAATAAATTTCGTTCGCAGTAGCGACGCCTGCAGCTCGCATGTGCCTTACGAAAGTAAATGGGAAAAAGTACAAAACAAGGAAGCTGCGCGTATGTAGGAATAAAAAACAAAACTATAGCAGCCATGCATATTGGGGGGGGGAATATATGTCGGTCGCAGTAGTGACGCCTTCAGCTCGCATGTTCCTTATGGGAGTAAGCGGGAAAGAGCGCAAAACTAGGCAGCTGCGCATATGAAAAAAAAAAAACAGCTTCTGTTAGTAGGGGGAGGGGAATAAATGTCGGTCGCAGTAGTGATGCCTGCAGCTCGCATGTGCCTTACGACGGTAAGTGGGAAAGAGCACAAAATAAGGCAGCTGCGCGCATGTAGGAAAAAAACAAAACTACATCAGCCATGCATATGAAAAAAACAGCTTATGTAAGTGAGGGGGGGGTAAATTTCGGTCGCAGTAATGACGCCTTCAGCTCGCATATAGGAAAAAAAAGAAAACTACAACAACCATGCATATGAAAAAACAGCTTATGGAAGTAAGGGGGGGAGGAGAATAAATGTCGGTCGCAGTAGTGACGCCTTCAGCTCGCATGTGCCTTATGGGAGTAAGTGGGAAAGAGCACAATACAAGGCAACTGCGCGCATGTAGGAAAAAAACAAAACTACAGCAGCTATGCATATGAAAAAAAAACTTATGGAAGTAAGGGCGGAGGAGAATAAATTTCGGTCGCATTAGTGACGCCTTCAGCTCGCATGTGCCTTACGGGAGTAAGTGGGAAAGAGCGCAAAACTAGGCAACTGCGCGTATGAAAAAAACAGCTTCTGTTAGTGAGGGTGGGGGGGGATAAATTTCGTTCGCAGTAGCGACGCCTGCAGCTCGCATGTGCCTTACGAAAGTAAATGGGAAAAAGTACAAAACAAGGAAGCTGCGCGTATGTAGGAATAAAAAACAAAACTATAGCAGCCATGCATATTGGGGGGGGAATAAATGTCGGTCGCAGTAGTGACGCCTTCAGCTCGCATGTGCCTTATGGGAGTAAGCGGGAAAGAGCGCAAAACTAGGCAACTGCGCATATGAAAAAAACAGCTTCTGTTAGTGAGGGGGGAGAATAAATTTCGTTCGCAGTAGCGACGCCTGCAGCTCGCATGTGCCTTACGAAAGTAAATGGGAAAAAGTACAAAACAAGGAAGCTGCGCGTATGTAGGAATAAAAAACAAAACTATAGCAGCCATGCATATTGGGGGGAGAATAAACGTCGGTCGCAGTAGTGACGCCTTCAGCTCGCATGTGCCTTACGGGAGTAAGCGGGAAAGAGCACAATACAGGACAGCTGCGCGCATGTAGGAAAAAAAACCCAACTAAAACAGCCATGCATATGAAACAAACAGCTTATGGAAGTGAGGGGGACGGGAATGTGGAAAAAAAAGAAAAAAAACAAAACTACAGCAGCCATGCATATGAAAAAACAGCTTATGGTAGTGAGGGGGGAGGGGAATAAATTTCGGTCGCAGTAGTGACGCCATTAGCTCCCATGTGCCTTTGGAAATAAAAGGAAAAGAGCGCAAAACTAGGCAGCTGCGCATATGAAAAAAACAGCTTCTGTTAGTGAGGGGGAGGGGAATAAATTTCGGTCGCAGTAGTGACGCCTTCAGCTTGCATGTGCCTTACGACGGTAAGTGGGAAAGAGCACAAAATAAGGCAGCTGCGCGCATGTAGGAAAAAAAAAACTGCAGCAGCCATGCATATGAAAAACAGCCTATGGAAGTGAGGGGGAGGGGAATAAATTTCGGTCGCAGTAGTGACGCCTTCAGCTCGCATGTGCCTTGGGAGTAAGTGGGAAATAGCGCAAAACAAGGCAGCTGCGCATATGAAAAAAACAGCTTCTGTTTGTAGGGGGAGGGGAAGAAATTTCAGTCACAGTAGTGACGCCTTCAGCTCGCATGTGCCTTACGACGGTAAGTGGGAACTAGCACAAAATAAGCAAGCTGCGCGATTGTAAGAAAAAAAAACAAAACTACAACAGCCATGCATATGAAAAAACAGCTTATGGAAGTGAGGGGGGAGGGGAATAAATTTCGGTCGCAGTAGTGACGCCTTCAGCTCGAATGTGCCTTATGGAAGTAAGTGGGAAAGAGCGCAAAACTAGGAAGCTGCGCGTATGTAGGAAAATAAAAACAAAACTATAGCAGCCATGCATATTGGGGGGAGAATAAATGTCGGTCGCAGTAGTGACGCCTTCAGCTCGAATGTGCCTTATGGGAGTAAGCGGGAAAGAGCGCAAAACTAGGCAGCTGCGCATATGAAAAAAAACAGCTTCTGTTAGTGAGGGGGAGGAGAATAAATGTCGGTCGCAGTAGTGATGCCTGCAGCTCGCATGTGCCTTACGAAAGTAAATGGGAAAGAGTACAAAACAAGGAAGCTGCATGTATGTAGGAAAAAAACAAAACTACAGCAAAAACAAAACTATCAAAACAACAGCTTATGGAATTGTGGAGGGGGGGATAAATTTCGGTCGCAGTAGCGACGCGTTCAACTCAGCTGTGCCTTATGGGAGTAAGTGGGAAAGAGCGCAAAACAAGGCAGCTGCACATATGAAAAAAAGCAGCTTCTATTAGTAGGGGGATGGGAATAAATTTCAGTCGCAGTAGCTGCGCGCATGTAGGAGAAAAACAAAACTACATCAGCTATGCATATGAAACATTTTCAACGTCGCAGTTGCGACGCCTGCAGCTCGCATGTGCCTTACGAAAGTAAATGGGAAAAGGTACAAAACAAGGAAGCAGCGCGTATGTAGGAAAAAACAAAAACTATAGCAGCCATGCATATTGGGGGGAGAATAAATGTCGGTCGCAGTAGTGACGCCTTCAGCTCGAATGTGCCTTATGGGAGTAAGCGGGAAAGAGCGCAAAACTAGGCAGCTGCGCATATGAAAAAAAACAGCTTCTGTTAGTGAGGGGGAGGAGAATAAATGTCGGTCGCAGTAGTGATGCCTGCAGCTCGCATGTGCCTTACGAAAGTAAATGGGAAAGAGTACAAAACAAGGAAGCTGCATGTATGTAGGAAAAAAACAAAACTACAGCAAAAACAAAACTATCAAAACAACAGCTTATGGAATTGTGGAGGGGGGAGATAAATTTCGGTCGCAGTAGCGACGCGTTCAACTCAGCTGTGCCTTATGGGAGTAAGTGGGAAAGAGCGCAAAACAAGGCAGCTGCACATATGAAAAAAAGCAGCTTCTATTAGTAGGGGGATGGGAATAAATTTCAGTCGCAGTAGCTGCGCGCATGTAGGAAAAAAACAAAACTACATCAGCTATGCATATGAAACATTTTCAACGTCTCAGTTGCGACGCCTGCAGCTCGCATGTGCCTTACGAAAGTAAATGGGAAAAGGTACAAAACAAGGAAGCAGCGCGTATGTAGGAAAAAAAAACAAAACTATAGCAGCCATGCATATTGGGGGGAGAATAAATGTCGGTCGCAGTAGTGACGCCTTCAGCTCGCATGTGCCTTACGGGAGTAAGCGGGAAAGAGCACAATACAGGACAGCTGCGCGCAGCCATGCATATAAAACAAACAGCTTATGGAAGTGAGGGGGAGGGGAATGTGGAAAAAAAAGAAAAAAAAAAACAAAACTACAGCAGCCATGCATATGAAAAACAGCTTATGGTAGTGAGAGGGAAGGGGAATAAATTTCGGTCGCAGTAGTGACGCCTTCAGCTTGCATGTGCCTTACGACGGTAAGTGGGAAAGAGCACAAAATAAGGCAGCTGCGCGCATGTAGGAAAAAACAAAACTACAGCAGCCATGCATATAAAGAAAACAGCTTATGGAAGAGATGGGGAGGGGAATGTGGAAAAAAAAGAAAAAAAAAACAAAACTACAGCAGCCATGCATATGAAAAACAGCCTGTGGAAGTGAGGGGGCAGGGGAATAAATTTCGGTCGCAGTAGTGACGCCTTCAGCTCGCATGTGCCTTACGACGGTAAGTGGGAAAGAGCACAAAATAAGGCAGCTGCGCGCATGTAGGAAAAAACAAAACTACAGCAGCCATGCATATAAAGAAAACAGCTTATGGAAGAGATGGGGAGGGAATGTGGAAAAAAAAGAAAAAAAAAAAAACTACAGCAGCCATGCATATGAAAAACAGCCTGTGGAAGTGAGGGGGCAGGGGAATAAATTTCGGTCGCAGTAGTGACGCCTTCAGCTCGCATGTGCCTTGGGAGTAAGTGGGAAATAGCGCAAAACAAGGCAGCTGCGCATATGAAAAAACAGCTTCTGTTTGTAGGGGGAGGGGAATAAATTTCAGTCACAGTAGTGACGCCTTCAGCTCGCATGTGCCTTACGACGGTAAGTGGGAAAGAGCACAAAATAAGGCAGCTGCGCGCATGTAGGAAAAAACAAAACTACAGCAGCCATGCATATAAAGAAAACAGCTTATGGAAGAGATGGGGAGGGGAATGTGGAAAAAAAAGAAAAAAAAACAAAACTACAGCAGCCATGCATATGAAAAACAGCCTATGGAAGTGAGGGGGCAGGGGAATAAATTTCGGTCGCAGTAGTGACGCCTTCAGCTCGCATGTGCCTTGGGAGTAAGTGGGAAATAGCGCAAAACAAGGCAGCTGCGCATATGAAAAAACAGCTTCTGTTTGTATGGGGAGGGGAATAAATTTCAGTCACAGTAGTGACGCCTTCAGCTCGCATGTGCCTTACGACGGTAAGTGGGAACTAGCACAAAATAAACAAGCTGCGCGCATGTAAGAAAAAAACAAAACTACAACAGCCATGCATATGAAAAACATCTTATGGAAGTGAGGGGGAGGGGAATAAAAGTACAAAACAAGGAAGCTGCGCGTATGTAGGAAAAAAAAACAAAACTATAGCAGCCATGCATATTGGGGGAGAATAAATGTCGGTCGCAGTAGTGACGCCTTCAGCTCGAATGTGCCTTATGGGAGTAAGCGGGAAAGAGCGCAAAACTAGGCAGCTGCGCATATGAAAAAAAACAGCTTCTGTTAGTGAGGGGGAGGAGAATAAATGTCGGTCGCAGTAGTGATGCCTGCAGCTCGCATGTGCCTTACGAAAGTAAATGGGAAAGAGTACAAAACAAGGAAGCTGCGCGTATGTAGGAAAAAAACAAAACTACAGCAGCCATGTATATGAAAACAACAGCTTATGGAATTGAGGGGGGGGATATGAAAAAAAAAACAAAACTACAGCAGCCATGAAAAAAACAGCTTATGGAATTGAGGGGGAGTGGAATATGGAAAAAAACGGAAAAAACAAAACTACAGCAGCCATGCATATGAAAAAAACAGCTTATGGTAGTGTGGGGGGAGGGGAATAGATTTCGGTCGCAGTAGTGACGCCTTCAGCTCGCATGTGCCTTACGGGAGTAAGTGGGAAAGAGCGCAAAACAAGGCAGCTGCGCATATAAAAAACAGCTTCTGTTAGTAGGGGGAGGGGAATAAATTTCAGTCGCATTAGTGACGCCTTCAGCTCGAATGTGTCTTACGACGGTAAGTGGGAAGGAGCACAAAATAAGGCAGCTGCGCGCATGTAGGAAAAAAACAAAACTACATCAGCCATGCATATGAAAAAAACAGCTTATGTAAGTGAGGGGGGGGTAAATTTCGGTCGCAGTAATGACGCCTTCAGCTCGCATATAGGAAAAAAAGAAAACTACAGCAGCCATGCATATGAAAAAACAGCTTATGGAAGTAAGGGCGGAGGAGAATAAATTTCGGTCGCATTAGTGACGCCTTCAGCTCGCATGTGCCTTACGGGAGTAAGTGGGAAAGAGCGCAAAACTAGGCAACTGCGCATATGAAAAAAACAGCTTCTGTTAGTGAGGGGGGGGAGAATAAATTTCGTTCGCAGTAGCGACGCCTGCAGCTCGCATGTGCCTTACGAAAGTAAATGGGAAAAAGTACAAAACAAGGAAGCTGCGCGTATGTAGGAATAAAAAACAAAACTATAGCAGCCATGCATATTGGGGGGAGAATAAATGTCGGTCGCAGTAGTGACGCCTTCAGCTCGCATGTGCCTTATGGGAGTAAGTGGGAAGGAGCACAAAATAAGGCAGCTGCGCGCATGTAGGAAAAAAACAAAACTACATCAGCCATGCATATGAAAAAAACAGCTTATGTAAGTGAGGGGGGGGTAAATTTCGGTCGCAGTAATGACGCCTTCAGCTCGCATATAGGAAAAAAAGAAAACTACAGCAGCTATGCATATGAAAAAACAGCTTATGGAAGTAAGGGCGGAGGAGAATAAATTTCGGTCGCATTAGTGACGCCTTCAGCTCGCATGTGCCTTACGGGAGTAAGTGGGAAAGAGCGCAAAACTAGGCAACTGCGCATATGAAAAAAACAGCTTCTGTTAGTGAGGGGGGGGAGAATAAATTTCGTTCGCAGTAGCGACGCCTGCAGCTCGCATGTGCCTTACGAAAGTAAATGGGAAAAGGTACAAAACAAGGAAGCTGCGCGTATGTAGGAATAAAAAACAAAACTATAGCAGCCATGCATATTGGGGGGGAGAATAAATGTCGGTCGCAGTAGTGACGCCTTCAGCTCGCATGTGCCTTATGGGAGTAAGCGGGAAAGAGCGCAAAACTAGGCAGCTGCGCATATGAAAAAAAAAAACAGCTTCTGTTAGTAAGGGGAGTGGAATAAATGTCGGTCGCAGTAGTGATGCCTGCAGCTCGCATGTGCCTTACGACGGTAAGTGGGAAAGAGCACAAAATAAGGCAGCTGCGCGCATGTAGGAAAAAAACAAAACTACATCAGCCATGCATATGAAAAAAACAGCTTATGGAAGTGAGGGGGGGATAAATTTCGGTCGCAGTAATGACGCCTTCAGCTCGCATATAGGAAAAAAAGAAAACTACAGCAACCATGCATATGAAAAAACAGCTTATGGAAGTAAGGGGGGGAGGAGAATAAATGTCGGTCGCAGTAGTGACGCCTTCAGCTCGCATGTGCCTTATGGGAGTAAGTGGAAAAGAGCACAATACAAAGCAACTGCGCGCATGTAGGAAAAAAACAAAACTACAGCAGCTATGCATATGAAAAAAAAACTTATGGAAGTAAGGGCGGAGGAGAATAAATTTCGGTCGCATTAGTGACGCCTTCAGCTCGCATGTGCCTTACGGGAGTAAGTGGGAAAGAGCGCAAAACTAGGCAACTGCGCATATGAAAAAAACAGCTTCTGTTAGTGAGGGTGGGGGGGGATAAATTTCGTTCGCAGTAGCGACGCCTGCAGCTCGCATGTGCCTTACGAAAGTAAATGGGAAAAAGTACAAAACAAGGAAGCTGCGCGTATGTAGGAATAAAAAACAAAACTATAGCAGCCATGCATATTGGGGGGGGGAATAAATGTCGGTCGCAGTAGTGACGCCTTCAGCTCGCATGTGCCTTATGGGAGTAAGCGGAAAGAGCGCAAAACTAGGCAGCTGCGCATATGAAAAAAAAACAGCTTCTGTTAGTAGGGGGAGGGGAATAAATTTCAGTCGCATTAGTGACGCCTTCAGCTCGAATGTGTCTTACGACGGTAAGTGGGAAGGAGCACAAAATAAGGCAGCTGCGCGCATGTACGAAAAAAAACAAAACTACATCAGCCATGCATATGAAAAAAACAGCTTATGTAAGTGAGGGGGGGTAAATTTCGGTCGCAGTAATGACGCCTTCAGCTCGCATATAGGAAAAAAAGAAAACTACAGCAGCTATGCATATGAAAAAACAGCTTATGGAAGTAAGGGCGGAGGAGAATAAATTTCGGTCGCATTGGTGACGCCTTCAGCTCGCATGTGCCTTACGGGAGTAAGTGGGAAAGAGCGCAAAACTAGGCAACTGCGCATATGAAAAAAACAGCTTCTGTTAGTGAGGGGGGGAGAATAAATTTCGTTCGCAGTAGCGACGCCTGCAGCTCGCATGTGCCTTACGAAAGTAAATGGGAAAAGGTACAAAACAAGGAAGCTGCGCGTATGTAGGAATAAAAAACAAAATTATAGCAGCCATGCATATTGGGGGGAGAATAAATGTCGGTCGCAGTAGTGACGCCTTCAGCTCGCATGTGCCTTATGGGAGTAAGCGGGAAAGAGCGCAAAACTAGGCAGCTGCGCATATGAAAAAAAAAACAGCTTCTGTTAGTAGGGGGATGGGAATAAATGTCGGTCGCAGTAGTGATGCCTGCAGCTCGCATGTGCCTTACGACGGTAAGTGGGAAAGAGCACAAAATAAGGCAGCTGCGCGCATGTAGGAAAAAAACAAAACTACATCAGCCATGCATATGAAAAAAACAGCTTATGTAAGTGAGGGGGGGTGGGGTAAATTTCGGTCGCAGTAATGACGCCTTCAGCTCGCATATAGGAAAAAAAAGAAAACTACAGCAACCATGCATATGAAAAAACAGCTTATGGAAGTAAGGGGGGGAGGAGAATAAATGTCGGTCGCAGAAGTGACGCCTTCAGCTCGCATGTGCCTTATGGGAGTAAGTGGGAAAGAGCACACTACAAGGCAACTGCGCGCATGTAGGAAAAAAACAAAACTACAGCAGCTATGCATATGAAAAAAAAACTTATGGAAGTAAGGGCGGAGGAGAATAAATTTCGGTCGCATTAGTGACGCCTTCAGCTCGCATGTGCCTTACGGGAGTAAGTGGGAAAGAGCGCAAAACTAGGCAACTGCGCATATGAAAAAAACAGCTTCTGTATTTGCCTTACGAAAGTAAATGGGAAAAAGTACAAAACAAGGAAGCTGCGCGTATGTAGGAATAAAAAACAAAACTATAGCAGCCATGCATATTGGGGGGGGAATAAATGTCGGTCGCAGTAGTGACGCCTTCAGCTCGCATGTTCCTTATGGGAGTAAGCGGGAAAGAGCGCAAAACTAGGCAGCTGCGCATATGAAAAAAAAACAGCTTCTGTTAGTAGGGGGAGGGGAATAAATTTCAGTCGCATTAGTGACGCCTTCAGCTCGAATGTGTCTTACGACGGTAAGTGGGAAGGAGCACAAAATAAGGCAGCTGCGCGCATGTAGGAAAAAAACAAAACTACAGCAGCTATGCATATGAAAAAAAAACTTATGGAAGTAAGGGCGGAGGAGAATAAATTTCGGTCGCATTAGTGACGCCATTAGCTCCCATGTGCCTTTGGAAATAAGTTGAAAAGAGCGCAAAACTAGGCAGCTGCGCATATGAAAAAAACAGCTTCTGTTAGTGAGGGGGAGGGGAATAAATTTCGGTCGCAGTAGTGACGCCTTCAGCTTGCATGTGCCCTTGACGGTAAGTGGGAAAGAGCACAAAATAAGGCAGCTGCGCGCATGTAGGAAAAACAAAACTACAGCAGCCATGCATATAAAGAAAACAGCTTATGGAAGAGATGGGGAGGGGAATGTGGAAAAAAAGAAAAAAAAACAAAACTACAGCAGCCATGCATATGAAAAACAGCCTGTGGAAGTGAGGGGGCAGGGGAATAAATTTCGGTCGCAGTAGTGACGCCTTCAGCTCGCATGTGCCTTGGGAGTAAGTGGGAAATAGCGCAAAACAAGGCAGCTGCGCATATGAAAAAACAGCTTCTGTTTGTAGGGGGAGGGGAATAAATTTCAGTCACAGTAGTGACGCCTTCAGCTCGCATGTGCCTTACGACGGTAAGTGGGAACTAGCACAAAATAAACAAGCTGCTCGCATGTAAGAAAAAAAAACAAAACTACAACAGCCATGCATATGAAAAAACAGCTTATGGAAGTGAGGGGGGAGGGGAATAAAAGTACAAAACAAGGAAGCTGCGCGTATGTAGGAAAAAAAAAACAAAACTATAGCAGCCATGCATATTGGGGGGAGAATAAATGTCGGTCGCAGTAGTGACGCCTTCAGCTCGAATGTGCCTTATGGGAGTAAGCGGGAAAGAGCGCAAAACTAGGCAGCTGCGCATATGGAAAAAAGCAGCTTCTGTTAGTGAGGGGGAGGAGAATAAATGTCGGTCGCAGTAGTGATGCCTGCAGCTCGCATGTGCCTTACGAAAGTAAATGGGAAAGAGTACAAAACAAGAAGGCTGCGCGTATGTAGGAAAAAAACAAAACTACAGCAGCCATGTATATGAAAACAACAGCTTATGGAATTGAGGGGGAGGGATATGGAAAAAAAACAAAACTACAGCAGCCATGAAAAAAACAGCTTATGGAATTGAGGGGGAGTGGAATATGGAAAAAAACGAAAAAAAACAAAACTACAGCAGCCATGCATATGAAAAAAACAGCTTATGGTAGTGTGGGGGGAGGGGAATAGATTTCGGTCGCAGTAGTGACGCCTTCAGCTCGCATGTGCCTTACGGGAGTAAGTGGGAAAGAGCGCAAAACAAGGCAGCTGCGCATATAAAAAAACAGCTTCTGTTAGTAGGGGGAGGGGAATAAATTTCAGTCGCATTAGTGACGCCTTCAGCTCGAATGTGTCTTACGACGGTAAGTGGGAAGGAGCACAAAATAAGGCAGCTGCGCGCATGTAGGAAAAAAACAAAACTACAAAAGCCATGCATATGAAAAAAACAGCTTATGTAAGTGAGGGGGGGGTAAATTTCGGTCGCAGTAATGACGCCTTCAGCTCGCATATAGGAAAAAAAGAAAACTACAGCAGCCATGCATATGAAAAAAACAGCTTATGGAAGTAAGGGGGGGAGGAGAATAAATGTCGGTCGCAGTAGTGACGCCTTCAGCTCACATGTGCCTTATGGGAGTAAGTGGGAAAGAGCACAATACAAGGCAACTGCGCGCATGTAGGAAAATAACAAAACTACAGCAGCTATGCATATGAAAAAACAGCTTATGGAAGTAAGGGCGGAGGAGAATAAATTTCGGTCGCATTAGTGACGCCTTCAGCTCGCATGTGCCTTACGGGAGTAAGTGGGAAAGAGCACAAAATAAGGCAGCTGCAAAAAAAAAAAGCCATGAAACATATGAAAAAAACAGCTTATGTAAGTGAGGGGGGGATAAATTTCGGTCGCAGTAATGACGCCTTCAGCTCGCATATAGGAAAAAAAGAAAACTACAGCAGCCATGCATATGAAAAAACAGCTTATGGAAGTAAGGTGGGTGGGGGAATGCATGTCGGTCGCAGTAGTGATGCCTGCAGCTCGCATGTGCCTTACGACGGTAAGTGGGAAAGAGCACAAAATAAGGCAGCTGCGCATGTAGAAAAAAAACAAAACTGCATCAGCCATGCATATGAAAAAAAAACAGCTTATGTAAGTGAGGGGGGGGAATAAATTTCGGTCGCAGTAATGACGCCTTCAGCTCGCATATAGGAAAAAGAAAACTACAGCAGCATGCATATGAAAAAACAGCTTATGGAAGTAAGGGGGGAGGAGAATAAATGTCGGTCGCAGTAGTGACGCCTTCAGCTCGCATGTGCCTTATGGGAGTAAGTGGGAAGGAGCACAAAATAAGGCAGCTGCGCATGTAGGAAAAAAACAAAACTACATCAGCCATGCATATGAAAAAACCAGTTATTTTGGGTGGGGGGGGGAAATTTCGGTCGTAGTAATGACGCCTTCAGCTCGCATATAGGAAAAAAAGAAAACTACAGCAGCTATGCATATGAAAAAACAGCTTATGGAAGAAGGGCGGAGGAGAATAAATTTCGGTCGCATTAGTGACGCCTTCAGCTCGCATGTGCCTTACGGGAGTAAGTGGGAAAAAGCGCAAATCTAGGCAACTGCGCATATGAAAAAAACAGCTTCTGTTAGTGAGGGGGAGAATAAATTTCGTTCCGTATAGCGACGCCTGCAGCTCGCATGTGTGCCTTACGAAAGGAAAGGGAAAAGGTACAAAACAAGGAAGCTGCGCGTATGTAGGAATAAAAAACAAAACTATAGCAGCCATGCATATTGGGGGAGAATAAATGTCGGTCGCAGTAGTGACGCCTTCAGCTCGCATGTGCCTTATGGGAGTAAGCGGGAAAGAGCGCAAAACAAGGCAGCTGCGCATATGAAAAAAAAAACAGCTTCTGTTAGTAGGGGGGGGGAATAAATGTCGGTCGACGCCGCATAGTGATGCCTTACGATCCCTCCCACGACGGTAAGTGGGAGAAAGAGCACAAAATAAGGCAGCTCCGCGCATGAAGAAAAAACAAAACTAAATCGGCCATGAAAAAAACAGCTTATGGAAGTAAGGGGGAGGAGAATAAATGTCGGTCGCAGTAGTGACGCCTTCAGCTCGCATGTGCCTTATGGGGGTAAGTGGGAAAGAGCACACTACAAGGCAACTGCGCGCATGTAGGGAAAAAAACAAAACTACAGCAGCTATGCATATGAAAAAAAACTTATGGAAGTAAGGGCGGAGGAGAATAAATTTCGGTCGCATTAGTGACGCCTTCAGCTCGCATGTGCCTTACGGGAGTAAGTGGGAAAGAGCGCAAAACTAGGCAACTGCGCATATGAAAAAATTTTTTTTCTTTCTCCTAATCCAATAACAGCTTCTGTTAGTGAGGGGGGAGAATAAATTTCGTTCGCAGTAGCGACGCCTGCAGCTCGCATGTGCCTTACGAAAGTAAATGGGAAAAAGTACAAAACAAGGAAGCTGCGCGTATGTAGGAATAAAAAACAAAACTATAGCAGCCATGCATATTGGGGGGGAATAAATGTCGGTCGCAGTAGTGACGCCTTCAGCTCGCATGTGCCTTATGGGAGTAAGCGGAAAGAGCGCAAAACAGGCAACTGCGCATAAAAAAAACTAGGCAGCTGCACGCATGTGCCTACGAAAAAAAAAACAGCTTCGGATGTAGAATAAAAAAAAAAGCGCATAGGGGGGGGAATAAATGTCAGTCGCATTAGTGACGCCTTCAGCTCGCATGTGCAAACAACACGGAAAAAAAATTATTTGTTGGGGGGGGGGGGGTTGCCTCATCTTACGACGGTAAGTGGGAAGGAGCACAAAATAAGGCAGCTCGCACGCATGTAGAAAAAAAAAACAAAACTACAGCAGCCATGCATATGAAAAAACAAGCTTATGGAAAAAAAAAAAAATGCATATGAAAAAAAGGGGGAGGAGAATAAATGTCGGTCGCAGTAGTGACGCCTTCAGCTCGCATGTGCCTTATGGGAGTAAGTGGGAAGCAAAAAATAAGGCAGCGGCGCATGTAGGAAAAAACAAAACTCACAAGCCATGCATATGAAAAAACATGCTTAGGAGTGAGGGGGGTAAATTTCGGTCGCAGTAATGACGCCTTCAGCTCGCATATAGGAAAAAGAAAACTAAGCAGCTATAAAAAACAGCTTAGGAGTAAGTGGGAAAAATTCGGTCGCAAAAGTGACGCCTTAACTGCGCATATGAAAAAAAAAAGCTGCGCATATGAAAAAACAGCTTCTGTTAGTGAGGGGGGGAGAATAAATTTCGTTCGCAGTAGCGACGCCTGCAGCTCGCATGTGCCTTACGAAAGTAAATGGGAAAAGGTACAAAACAAGGAAGCTTCGCGTATGTAGGAATAAAAAACAAAACTATAGCAGCCATGCATATTGGGGGGAGAATAAATGTCGGTCGCAGTAGTGACGCCTTCAGCTCGCATGTGCCTTATGGGAGTAAGCGGGAAAGAGCGCAAAACTAGGCAGCTGCGCATATGAAAAAAAAAAACAGCTTCTGTTAGTAGGGGGAAGGGGAATAAATGTCGGTCGCAGTAGTGATGACTGCAGCTCGCATGTGCCTTACGACGGTAAGGGGAAAGAGTGCAAAACTAGGAAGCTAGTTTAAAAAAACAAAACTAAAGCAGCAATGAAAAAACAGCTATGGAAAGGGGGAGTGGAAAAAAAAAGGAAAAAACAAAACTACAGCAGCCATTCATATGAAAAAAACAGCTTATGGTAGTGTGGGGGGGGGGAATAAATTTCGGTCGCAGTAGTGACGCCATCAGCTCGCATGTGCCTTACGGGAGTAAGTGGGAAAGAGCGCAAAACTAGGCAACTGCGCATATGAAAAAAAAACAGCTTCTGTTAGTGAGGGGGGGAGAATAAATTTCGTTCGCAGTAGCGACGCCTGCAGCTCGCATGTGCCTTACGAAAGTAAATGGGAAACAAAACAAGAGCTTATGCGAATATGAGGAAACATAAAAAACAAACATATCGGTCGGGAGAATAAATGTCGGTCGCAGTAGTGACGCCTTCAGCTCGCATGTGCCTTACGGGAGTAAGTGGGAAAGAGCGCAAAACAAGGCAGCTGCGCATATGAAAAAAACAGCTTCTGTTAGTAGGGGGGGGGAATAAATGTCGGTCGCAGTAGTGATGCCTGCAGCTCGCATGTGCCTTACGACGGTAAGTGAAAAGAGCACAAAATAAGGCTGCACGCATGCCATGCATATGAAAAAACAGCTTATGAAAAAAAGAGGTGGGGGTTTGGGTCCACGGTAGGCGCACATGTGCCTTGGGGGAAGGGGGAGAAGAGGGAAAAAAAAAAAAAGGGAAATGTAAAAAAAAAAAAAAAGGTTTTTTTTGGGGGGGGGGGGAAATATTGGTGGGAGTTGGTTTGCCTGCCCCCGGCTTGTGTCTTACGACGGTAAGTGGGAAAGAGCACAAAATAAGGCAGCTGCGCGCATGTAGGAAAAAAACAAAACTACATCAGCCATGCATATGAAAAAAACAGCTTATGTAAGTGAGGGGGGGGGAGAATAAATGTCGGTCGCAGTAGTGACGCCTTCAGTTCGCATGTGCCTTATGGGAGTAAGTGGGAAAGAGCACAAAACAAGGCAGCTGCGCATATGAAAAAACAGCTTCTGTTAGTAGGGGGAGGAGAATAAATGTCGGTCGCAGTAGTGATGCCTGCAGCTCGCATGTGCCTTAAGAAAGTAAATGGGAAAAAGTACAAAACAAGGAAGCTGCGCGTATGTAGGAATAAAAAACAAAACTACAGCAGCCATGCATATGAAAAAAACAGCTTATGTTAGTGAGGGGGGGAGGAGAATAAATGTCGGTCGCAGTAGTGACGCCTTCAGCTCGCATGTGCCTTAAGGGAGTAATTGGGAAAGAGCGCAAAACTAGGAAGCTAGTTTGAAAAAAAAAACAAAACTTCAGCAGCCATGAAAAAAACAGCTTATGGAATTGAGGGGGAGTGGAATATGGAAAAAAAGGAAAAAACAACACTACAGCAGCCATTCATATGAAAAAAACAGCTTATGGTAGTGTGGGGGGAGGAGAATAAATTTCGGTCGCATTAGTGACGCCTTCAGCTCGCATGTGCCTTACGGGAGTAAGTGGGAAAGAGCGCAAAACTAGGCAACTGCGCATATGAAAAAAACAGCTTCTGTTAGTGAGGGGGGGAGAATAAATTTCGTTCGCAGTAGCGACGCCTGCAGCTCGCATGTGCCTTACGAAAGTAAATGGGAAAAGGTACAAAACAAGGAAGCTGCGCGTATGTAGGAATAAAAAACAAAACTATAGCAGCCATGCATATTGGGGGGAGAATAAATGTCGGTCGCAGTAGTGACGCCTTCAGCTCGCATGTGCCTTATGGGAGTAAGCGGGAAAGAGCGCAAAACTAGGCAGCTGCGCATATGAAAAAAAAAAACAGCTTCTGTTAGTAGGGGGCGGGGAATAAATGTCGGTCGCAGTAGTGATGCCTGCAGCTCGCATGTGCCCTACGACGGTAAGTGGAAAAGAGCACAAAATAAGGCAGCTGCGCGCATGTAGGAAAAAAACAAAACTACATCAGCCATGCATATGAAAAAAACAGCTTATGTAAGTGAGGGGGGGGGATAAATTTCGGTCGCAGTAATGACGCCTTCAGCTCGCATATAGGAAAAAAAGAAAACTACAGCAACCATGCATATGAAAAAACAGCTTATGGAAGTAAGGGGGGGAGGAGAATAAATGTCGGTCGCAGTAGTGACGCCTTCAGCTCGCATGTGCCTTATGGGAGTAAGTGGGAAAGAGCACAATACAAGGCAACTGCGCGCATGTAGGAAAAAAACAAAACTACAGCAGCTATGCATATGAAAAAAAGCTTATGGAAGTAAGGGCGGAGGAGAATAAATTTCGGTCGCATTAGTGACGCCTTCAGCTCGCATGTGCCTTACGGGAGTAAGTGGGAAAGAGCGCAAAACTAGGCAACTGCGCATATGAAAAAAACAGCTTCTGTTAGTGAGGGGGGGGGATAAATTTCGTTCGCAGTAGCGACGCCTGCAGCTCGCATGTGCCTTACGAAAGTAAATGGGAAAAAGTACAAAACAAGGAAGCTGCGCGTATGTAGGAATAAAAAACAAAACTATAGCAGCCATGCATATTGGGGGGGATAAATGTCGGTCGCAGTAGTGACGCCTTCAGCTCGCATGTGCCTTATGGGAGTAAGCGGGAAAGAGCGCAAAACTAGGCAGCTGCGCATATGAAAAAAAAACAGCTTCTGTTAGTAGGGGGAGGGGAATAAATGTCGGTCGCAGTAGTGATGCATGCAGCTCGCATGAGCCTTACGACGGTAAGTGGGAAAGAGCGCAAAACTAGGAAGCTAGTTTGAAAAAAAAAAACAAAACTACAGCAGCCATGAAAAAAACAGCTTATGGAATTGAGGGGGAGTGGAATATGGAAAAAAAAGGAAAAAACAAAACTACAGCAGCCATTCATATGAAAAAAACAGCTTATGGTAGTGTGGGGGGAGGGGAATAAATTTCGGTCGCAGTAGTGACGCCATCAGCTCGCATGTGCCTTACGGGAGTAAGTGGGAAAGAGCGCAAAACAAGGCAGCTGCGCATATGAAAAAAACAGCTTCTGTTAGTAGGGGGAGGGGAATAAATGCCGGTCGAAGTAGTGATGCCTGCAGCTCGCATGTGCCTTACGACGGTAAGTAGGAAAGAGCACAAAATAAGGCAGCTGCGCGCATGTAGGAAAAAAACAAAACTACATCAGCCATGCATATGAAAAAAACAGCTTATGTAAGTGAGGGGGGGATAAATTTCGGTCGCAGTAATGACGCCTTCAGCTCGCATATAGGAAAAAAAGAAAACTACAGCAGCCAGCATATGAAAAAACAGCTTATGGAAGTAAGGGGGGGAGGGGAATAAATGTCGGTCGCAGTAGTGATGCTTGCAGCTCGCATGTGCCTTACGACGGTAAGTGGGAAAGAGCACAAAATAAGGCAGCTGCGCTCATGTAGGAAAAAAACAAAACTACATCAGCCATGCATATGAAAAAAACAGCTTATGTAAGTGAGGGGGGGATAAATTTCGGTCGCAGTAATGACGCCTTCAGCTCGCATATAGGAAAAAAAGAAAACTACAGCAGCCATGCATATGAAAAAACAGCTTATGGAAGTAAGGGGGGGAGGAGAATAAATGTCGGTCGCAGTAGTGACGCTATCAGCTCGCATGTGCCTTACGGGAGTAAGTGGGAAAGAGCGCAAAACAAGGCAGCTGCGCATATGAAAAAAACAGCTTCTGTTAGTAGGGGGAGGGGAATAAATGTCGGTCGAAGTAGTGATGCCTGCAACTCGCATGTGCCTTACGACGGTAAGTGGGAAAGAGCACAAAATAAGGCAGCTGCGCGCATGTAGGAAAAAAACAAAACTACATCAGCCATGCATATGAAAAAAACAGCTTATGTAAGTGAGGGGGGGGAATAAATTTCGGTCGCAGTAATGACGCCTTCAGCTCGCATATAGGAAAAAAAGAAAACTACAGCAGCCATGCATATGAAAAAACAGCTTATGGAAGTAAGGGGGGGAGGAGAATAAATGTCGGTCGCAGTAGTGACGCCTTCAGTTCGCATGTGCCTTATGGGAGTAAGTGGGAAAGAGCACAAAACAAGGCAGCTGCGCATATGAAAAAACAGCTTCTGTTAGTAGGGGGAGGAGAATAAATGTCGGTCGCAGTAGTGATGCCTGCAGCTCGCATGTGCCTTACGAAAGTAAATGGGAAAAAGTACAAAACAAGGAAGCTGCGCGTATGTAGGAATAAAAAACAAAACTACAGCAGCCATGCATATGAAAAAAACAGCTTATGTTAGTGAGGGGGAGGAGAATAAATGTCGGTCGCAGTAGTGACGCCTTCAGCTCGCATGTGCCTTAAGGGAGTAATTGGGAAAGAGCGCAAAACTAGGAAGCTAGTTTGAAAAAAAAAAAAAAACTTCAGCAGCCATGAAAAAACAGCTTATGGAATTGAGGGGAGTGGAATATGGAAAAAAGGAAAAACAAAACTACAGCAGCCATTCATATGAAAAAAACAGCTTATGGTAGTGTGGGGGAGGGGAATAAATTTCGGTCGCAGTAGTGACGCCATCAGCTCGCATGTGCCTTACGGGAGTAAGTGGGAGAGAGCGCAAAACAAGGCAGCTGCGCATATGAAAAAACAGCTTCTGTTAGTAGGGGGGGGAATAAATGCCGGTCGAAGTGGTGATGCCTGCAGCTCGCATGTGCCTTACGACGGTAAGTAGGAAAGAGCACAAAATAAGGCAGCTGCGCGCATGTAGGAAAAAAACAAAACTACATCAGCCATGCATATGAAAAAAAAACAGCTTATGTAAGTGAGGGGGGGGGGGATAAATTTCGGTCGCAGTAATGACGCCTTCAGCTCGCATATAGGAAAAAAAGAAAACTACAGCAGCCATGCATATGAAAAAACAGCTTATGGAAGTAAGGGGGGGAGGGGAATAAATGTCGGTCGCAGTAGTGATGCTTGCAGCTCGCATGTGCCTTACGACGGTAAGTGGGAAAGAGCACAAAATAAGGCAGCTGCGCGCATGTAGGAAAAAAACAAAACTACATCAGCCATGCATATGAAAAAAACAGCTTATGTAAGTGAGGGGGGGGATAAATTTCGGTCGCAGTAATGACGCCTTCAGCTCGCATATAGGAAAAAAAGAAAACTAAACTACAGCAGCCATGCATATGAAAAAACAGCTTATGGAAGTAAGGGGGGGAGGAGAATAAATGTCGGTCGCAGTAGTGACGCCATCAGCTCGCATGTGCCTTACGGGAGTAAGTGGGAAAGAGCGCAAAACAAGGCAGCTGCGCATATGAAAAAAACAGCTTCTGTTAGTAGGGGGAGGGGAATAAATGTCGGTCGAAGTAGTGATGCCTGCAACTCGCATGTGCCTTACGACGGTAAGTGGGAAAGAGCACAAAATAAGGCAGCTGCGCGCATGTAGGAAAAAAACAAAACTACATCAGCCATGCATATGAAAAAAACAGCTTATGTAAGTGAGGGGGGGGAGAATAAATGTCGGTCGCAGTAGTGACGCCTTCAGTTCGCATGTGCCTTATGGGAGTAAGTGGGAAAGAGCACAAAACAAGGCAGCTGCGCATATGAAAAAAACAGCTTCTATTAGTAGGGGGAGGAGAATAAATGTCGGTCGCAGTAGGGATCCTTCAGCTCGCATGTGCCTTATGGGAGTAAGCGGGAAAGAGCGCAAAACTAGGCAGCTGCGCATATGAAAAAAAAAAACAGCTTCTGTTAGTAGGGGGCGGGGAATAAATGTCGGTCGCAGTAGTGATGCCTGCAGCTCGCATGTGCCTTACGACGGTAAGTGGAAAAGAGCACAAAATAAGGCAGCTGCGCGCATGTAGGAAAAAAACAAAACTACATCAGCCATGCATATGAAAAAAACAGCTTATGTAAGTGAGGGGGGGGGATAAATTTCGGTCGCAGTAATGACGCCTTCAGCTCGCATATAGGAAAAAAAAAGAAAACTACAGCAACCATGCATATGAAAAAACAGCTTATGGAAGTAAGGGGGGGAGGAGAATAAATGTCGGTCGCAGTAGTGACGCCTTCAGCTCGCATGTGCCTTATGGGAGTAAGTGGGAAAGAGCACAATACAAGGCAACTGCGCGCATGTAGGAAAAAAACAAAACTACAGCAGCTATGCATATGAAAAAAAAACTTATGGAAGTAAGGGCGGAGGAGAATAAATTTCGGTCGCATTAGTGACGCCTTCAGCTCGCATGTGCCTTACGGGAGTAAGTGGGAAAGAGCGCAAAACTAGGCAACTGCGCATATGAAAAAAACAGCTTCTGTTAGTGAGGGGGGGGGGGGGGATATATTTCGTTCGCAGTAGCGACGCCTGCAGCTCGCATGTGCCTTACGAAAGTAAATGGGAAAAAGTACAAAACAAGGAAGCTGCGCGTATGTAGGAATAAAAAACAAAACTATAGCAGCCATGCAGATTGGGGGGGGATAAATGTCGGTCGCAGTAGTGACGCCTTCAGCTCGCATGTGCCTTATGGGAGTAAGCGGGAAAGAGCGCAAAACTAGGCAGCTGCGCATATGAAAAAAAACAGCTTCTGTTAGTAGGGGGAGGGGAATAAATGTCGGTCGCAGTAGTGATGCATGCAGCTCGCATGTGCCTTACGACGGTAAGTGGGAAAGAGCGCAAAACTAGGAAGCTAGTTTGAAAAAAAAAAAACAAAACTACAGCAGCCATGAAAAAAACAGCTTATGGAATTGAGGGGAGTGGAATATGGAAAAAAAAAGGAAAAAACAGAACTACAGCAGCCATTCATATGAAAAAAAACAGCTTATGGTAGTGTGGGGGAGGGGAATAAATTTCGGTCGCAGTAGTGACGCCATCAGCTCGCATGTGCCTTACGGGAGTAAGTGGGAAAGAGCGCAAAACAAGGCAGCTGCGCATATGAAAAAAACAGCTTCTGTTAGTAGGGGGGGAATAAATGCCGGTCGAAGTAGTGATGCCTGCAGCTCGCATGTGCCTTACGACGGTAAGTAGGAAAGAGCACAAAATAAGGCAGCTGCGCGCATGTAGGAAAAAAACAAAACTACATCAGCCATGCATATGAAAAAAAACAGCTTATGTAAGTGAGGGGGGGGATAAATTTCGGTCGCAGTAATGACGCCTTCAGCTCGCATATAGGAAAAAAAGAAAACTACAGCAGCCATGCATATGAAAAAACAGCTTATGGAAGTAAGGGGGGGAGGGGAATAAATGTCGGTCGCAGTAGTGATGCTTGCAGCTCGCATGTGCCTTACGACGGTAAGTGGGAAAGAGCACAAAATAAGGCAGCTGCGCTCATGTAGGAAAAAACAAAACTACATCAGCCATGCATATGAAAAAAACAGCTTATGTAAGTGAGGGGGGGGGAATAAAATTTCGGTCGCAGTAATGACGCCTTCAGCTCGCATATAGGAAAAAAAGAAAACTACAGCAGCCATGCATATGAAAAAACAGCTTATGGAAGTAAGGGGGGGAGGAGAATAAATGTCGGTCGCAGTAGTGACGCCATCAGCTCGCATGTGCCTTACGGGAGTAAGTGGGAAAGAGCGCAAAACAAGGCAGCTGCGCATATGAAAAAAACAGCTTCTGTTAGTAGGGGGAGGGGAATAAATGTCGGTCGAAGTAGTGATGCCTGCAACTCGCATGTGCCTTACGACGGTAAGTGGGAAAGAGCACAAAATAAGGCAGCTGCGCGCATGTAGGAAAAAAACAAAACTACATCAGCCATGCATATGAAAAAAACAGCTTATGTAAGTGAGGGGGGGGGATAAATTTCGGTCGCAGTAATGACGCCTTCAGCTCGCATATAGGAAAAAAAGAAAACTACAGCAGCCATGCATATGAAAAAACAGCTTATGGAAGTAAGGGGGGAGGGGAATAAATGTCGGTCGCAGTAGTGATGCCTGCAGCTCGCATGTGCCTTACGACGGTAAGTGGGAAAGAGCACAAAAAAAGGCAGCTGCGCGCATGTAGGAAAAAAACAAAACTGCATCAGCCATGCATATGAAAAAAAAACAGCTTATGTAAGTGAGGGGGGAGGGGGGGGGGGAATAAATTTCGGTCGCAGTAATGACGCCTTCAGCTCGCATATAGGAAAAAAAGAAAACTACAGCAGCCATGCATATGAAAAAACAGCTTATGGAAGTAAGGGGGGAGGAGAATAAATGTCGGTCGCAGTAGTGACGCCTTCAGTTCGCATGTGCCTTATGGGAGTAAGTGGGAAAGAGCACAAAACAAGGCAGCTGCGCATATGAAAAAAACAGCTTCTGTTAGTAGGGGGAGGAGAATAAATGTCGGTCGCAGTAGTGATGCCTGCAGCTCGCATGTGCCTTACGAAAGTAAATGGGAAAAAGTACAAAACAAGGAAGCTCCGCGTATGTAGGAATAAAAAACAAAACTACAGCAGCCATGCATATGAAAAAAACAGCTTATGTTAGTGAGGGGGGAGGAGAATAAATGTCGGTCGCAGTAGTGACGCCTTCAGCTCGCATGTGCCTTAAGGGAGTAATTGGGAAAGAGCGCAAAACTAGGAAGCTAGTTTGAAAAAAAAAAAAAACTTCAGCAGCCATGAAAAAAACAGCTTATGGAATTGAGGGGGAGTGGAATATGGAAAAAAGGAAAAAACAAAACTACAGCAGCCATTCATATGAAAAAAACAGCTTATGGTAGTGTGGGGGAGGGGAATAAATTTCGGTCGCAGTAGTGACGCCATCAGCTCGCATGTGCCTTACGGGAGTAAGTGGGAAAGAGCGCAAAACAAGGCAGCTGCGCATATGAAAAAAACAGCTTCTGTTAGTAGGGGGAGGGGAATAAATGCCGGTCGCAGTAGTGATGCCTGCAGCTCGCATGTGCCTTACGACGGTAAGTGGGAAAGAGCACAAAATAAGGCAGCTGCGCGCATGTAGGAAAAAAACAAAACTACATCAGCCATGCATATGAAAAAAACAGCTTATATAAGTGAGGGGGGGGAAGGGGGGGATAAATTTCGGTCGCAGTAATGACGCCTTCAGCTCGCATATAGGAAAAAAAGAAAACTACAGCAGCCATGCATATGAAAAAACAGCTTATGGAAGTAAGGGGGGGAGGGGAATAAATGTCGGTCGCAGTAGTGATGCCTGCAGCTCGCATGTGCCTTACGACGGTAAGTGGGAAAGAGCACAAAATAAGGCAGCTGCGCGCATGTAGGAAAAAAACAAAACTACATCAGCCATGCATATGAAAAAAACAGCTTATGTAAGTGAGGGGGGATAAATTTCGGTCGCAGTAATGACGCCTTCAGCTCGCATATAGGAAAAAAAGAAAACTACAGCAGCCATGCATATGAAAAAACAGCTTATGGAAGTAAGGGGGGAGGAGAATAAATGTCGGTCGCAGTAGTGACGCCATCAGCTCGCATGTGCCTTACGGGAGTAAGTGGGAAAGAGCGCAAAACAAGGCAGCTGCGCATATGAAAAAACAGCTTCTGTTAGTAGGGGAGGGGAATAAATGTCGGTCGAAGTAGTGATGCCTGCAACTCGCATGTGCCTTACGACGGTAAGTGGGAAAGAGCACAAAATAAGGCAGCTGCGCGCATGTAGGAAAAAAACAAAACTACATCAGCCATGCATATGAAAAAAACAGCTTATGTAAGTGAGGGGGGGGGGATAAATTTCGGTCGCAGTAATGACGCCTTCAGCTCGCATATAGGAAAAAAAGAAAACTACAGCAGCCATGCATATGAAAAAACAGCTTATGGAAGTAAGGGGGGGAGGGGAATGAATGTCGGTCGCAGTAGTGATGCCTGCAGCTCGCATGTGCCTTACGACGGTAAGTGGGAAAGAGCACAAAATAAGGCAGCTGCGCGCATGTAGGAAAAAAACAAAACTGCATCAGCCATGCATATGAAAAAAAACAGCTTATGTAAGTGAGGGGGGGGAATAAATTTCGGTCGCAGTAATGACGCCTTCAGCTCGCATGTGCCTTACGAAAGTAAATGGGAAAAAGTACAAAACAAGGAAACTGCGCGTATGTAGGAATAAAAAACAAAACTACAGCAGCCATGCATATGAAAATAACAGCTTATGTTAGTGAGGGGGGGAGGAGAATAAATGTCGGTCGCAGTAGTGACGCCTTCAGCTCGCATGTGCCTTAAGGGAGTAATTGGGAAAGAGCGCAAAACTAGGAAGCTAGTTTGAAAAAAAAAACAAAACTTCAGCAGCCATGAAAAAAACAGCTTATGGAATTGAGGGGGAGTGGAATATGGAAAAAAAGGAAAAAACAAAACTACAGCAGCCATTCATATGAAAAAAACAGCTTATGGTAGTGTGGGGGGAGGGGAATAAATTTCGGTCGCAGTAGTGACGCCATCAGCTCGCATGTGCCTTACGGGAGTAAGTGGGAAAGAGCGCAAAACAAGGCAGCTGCGCATATGAAAAAAACAGCTTCTGTTAGTAGGGGAGGGGAATAAATGTCGGTCGCAGTAGTGATGCCTGCAGCTCGCATGTGCCTTACGACGGTAAGTGGGAAAGAGCACAAAATAAGGCAGCTGCGCGCATGTAGGAAAAAACAAAACTACATCAGCCATGCATATGAAAAAAACAGCTTATGTAAGTGAGGGGGGGGGATAAATTTCGGTCGCAGTAATGACGCCTTCAGCTCGCATATAGGAAAAAAAGAAAACTACAGCAGCCATGCATATGAAAAAACAGCTTATGGAAGTAAGGGGGGAGGGGAATAAATGTCGGTCGCAGTAGTGATGCCTGCAGCTCGCATGTGCCTTACGACGGTAAGTGGGAAAGAGCACAAAATAAGGCAGCTGCGCGCATGTAGGAAAAAACAAAACTACATCAGCCATGCATATGAAAAAAACAGCTTATGTAAGTGAGGGGGGGGATAAATTTCGGTCGCAGTAATGACGCCTTCAGCTCGCATATAGGAAAAAAAGAAACTACAGCAGCCATGCATATGAAAAAACAGCTTATGGAAGTAAGGGGGGAGGAGAATAAATGTCGGTCGCAGTAGTGACGCCATCAGCTCGCATGTGCCTTACGGGAGTAAGTGGGAAAGAGCGCAAAACAAGGCAGCTGCGCATATGAAAAAAACAGCTTCTGTTAGTAGGGGAGGGGAATAAATGTCGGTCGAAGTAGTGATGCCTGCATCTCGCATGTGCCTTACGACGGTAAGTGGGAAAGAGCACAAAATAAGGCAGCTGCGCATGTAGGAAAAAACAAAACTACATCAGCCATGCATATGAAAAAAACAGCTTATGTAAGTGAGGGGGGGGGGATAAATTTCGGTCGCAGTAATGACGCCTTCAGCTCGCATATAGGAAAAAAAAGAAAACTACAGCAGCCATGCATATGAAAAAACAGCTTATGGAAGTAAGGGGGGAGGGGAATAAATTTCGGTCGCAGTAGTGATGCCTGCAGCTCGCATGTGCCTTACGACGGTAAGTGGGAAAGAGCACAAAATAAGGCAGCTGCGCGCATGTAGGAAAAAACAAAACTGCATCAGCCATGCATATGAAAAAAAACAGCTTATGTAAGTGAGGGGGGGGGAATAAATTTCGGTCGCAGTAATGACGCCTTCAGCTCGCATATAGGAAAAAAAAGAAAACTACAGCAACCATGCATATGAAAAAACAGCTTATGGAAGTAAGGGGGGGAGGAGAATAAATGTCGGTCGCAGTAGTGACGCCTTCAGCTCGCATGTGCCTTATGGGAGTAAGTGGGAAAGAGCACAAAACAAGGCAGCTGCGCATATGAAAAACAGCTTCTGTTAGTAGGGGAGGAGAATAAATGTCGGTCGCAGTAGTGATGCCTGCAGCTCGCATGTGCCTTACGAAAGTAAATGGGAAAAAGTACAAAACAAGGAAGCTGCGCGTATGTAGGAATAAAAAACAAAACTACAGCAGCCATGCATATGAAAAAAACAGCTTATGTTAGTGAGGGGGGAGGAGAATAAATGTCGGTCGCAGTAGTGACGCCTTCAGCTCGCATGTGCCTTAAGGGAGTAATTGGGAAAGAGCGCAAAACTAGGAAGCTAGTTTGAAAAAAAAAAAAACAAAACTTCAGCAGCCATGAAAAAACAGCTTATGGAATTGAGGGGGAGTGGAATATGGAAAAAAAGAAAAAAACAAAACTACAGCAGCCATTCATATGAAAAAAACAGCTTATGGTAGTGTGGGGGGAGGGGAATAAATTTAATTCGCAGTAGTGACGCCATCAGCTCGCATGTGCCTTACGGGAGTAAGTGGGAGTGAGCGCAAAACAAGGCAGCTGCGCATATGAAAAAAACAGCTTCTGTTAGTAGGGGGAGGGGAATAAATGTCGGTCGCAGTAGTGATGCCTGCAGCTCGCATGTGCCTTACGACGGTAAGTGGGAAAGAGCACAAAATAAGGCAGCTGCGCGCATGTAGGAAAAAAACAAAACTACATCAGCCATGCATATGAAAAAAACAGCTTATGTAAGTGAGGGGGGGGATAAATTTCGGTCGCAGTAATGACGCCTTCAGCTCGCATATAGGAAAAAAAGAAAACTACAGCAGCCATGCATATGAAAAAACAGCTTATGGAAGTAAGGGGGGGAGGAGAATAAATGTCGGTCGCAGTAGTGACGCCATCAGCTCGCATGTGCCTTACGGGAGTAAGTGGGAAAGAGCGCAAAACAAGGCAGCTGTGCATATGAAAAAAACAGCTTCTGTTAGTAGGGGGGGAATAAATGTCGGTCGCAGTAGTGATGACTGCAGCTCGCATGTGCCTTACGACGGTAAGTGGGAAAGAGCACAAAATAAGGCAGCTGCGCGCATGTAGGAAAAAAAACAAAACTACATCAGCCATGCATATGAAAAAAACAGCTTATGTAAGTGAGGGGGGGATAAATTTCGGTCGCAGTAATGACGCCTTCAGCTCGCATATAGGAAAAAAAGAAAACTACAGCAGCCATGCATATGAAAAAACAGCTTATGGAAGTAAGGGGGGGAGGGGAATAAATGTCGGTCGAAGTAGTGATGCCTGCAACTCGCATGTGCCTTACGACGGTAAGTGGGAAAGAGCACAAAATAAGGCAGCTGCGCGCATGTAGGAAAAAAACAAAACTACATCAGCCATGCCTATGAAAAAAACAGCTTATGTAAGTGAGGGGGGGGATAAATTTCGGTCGCAGTAATGACGCCTTCAGCTCGCATATAGGAAAAAAAGAAAACTACAGCAGCCATGCATATGAAAAAACAGCTTATGGAAGTAAGGGGGGAGGGGAATAAATGTCGGTCGCAGTAGTGATGCCTGCAGCTCGCATGTGCCTTACGACGGTAAGTGGGAAAGAGCACAAAATAAGGCAGCTGCGCGCATGTAGGAAAAAAACAAAACTGCATCAGCCATGCATATGAAAAAAAAACAGCTTATGTAAGTGAGGGGGGGGAATAAATTTCGGTCGCAGTAATGACGCCTTCAGCTCGCATATAGGAAAAAAAGAAAACTACAGCAGCCATGCATATGAAAAAACAGCTTATGGAAGTAAGGGGGGGAGGAGAATAAATGTCGGTCGCAGTAGTGACGCCTTCAGTTCGCATGTGCCTTATGGGAGTAAGTGGGAAAGAGCACAAAACAAGGCAGCTGCGCATATGAAAAAAACAGCTTCTGTTAGTAGGGGGAGGAGAATAAATGTCGGTCGCAGTAGTGATGCCTGCAGCTCGCATGTGCCTTACGAAAGTAAATGGGAAAAAGTACAAAACAAGGAAGCTGCGCGTATGTAGGAATAAAAAACAAAACTACAGCAGCCATGCATATGAAAAAAACAGCTTATGTTAGTGAGGGGGGGAGGAGAATAAATGTCGGTCGCAGTAGTGACGCCTTCAGCTCGCATGTGCCTTAAGGGAGTAATTGGGAAAGAGCGCAAAACTAGGAAGCTAGTTTGAAAAAAAAAAAACAAAACTTCAGCAGCCATGAAAAAAACAGCTTATGGAATTGAGGGGGAGTGGAATATGGAAAAAAAGGAAAAAACAAAACTACAGCAGCCATTCATATGAAAAAAACAGCTTATGGTAGTGTGGGGGGAGGGGAATAAATTTAATTCGCAGTAGTGACGCCATCAGCTCGCATGTGCCTTACGGGAGTAAGTGGGAGTGAGCGCAAAACAAGGCAGCTGCGCATATGAAAAAAACAGCTTCTGTTAGTAGGGGGAGGGGAATAAATGTCGGTCGCAGTAGTGATGCCTGCAGCTCGCATGTGCCTTACGACGGTAAGTGGGAAAGAGCACAAAATAAGGCAGCTGCGCGCATGTAGGAAAAAAACAAAACTACATCAGCCATGCATATGAAAAAAACAGCTTATGTTAGTGAGGGGGGGGATAAATTTCGGTCGCAGTAATGACGCCTTCAGCTCGCATATAGGAAAAAAAGAAAACTACAGCAGCCATGCATATGAAAAAACAGCTTATGGAAGTAAGGGGGGGAGGAGAATAAATGTCGGTCGCAGTAGTGACGCCATCAGCTCGCATGTGCCTTACGGGAGTAAGTGGGAAAGAGCGCAAAACAAGGCAGCTGCGCATATGAAAAAAACAGCTTCTGTTAGTAGGGGGGGGAATAAATGTCGGTCGCAGTAGTGATGACTGCAGCTCGCATGTGCCTTACGACGGTAAGTGGGAAAGAGCACAAAATAAGGCAGCTGCGCGCATGTAGGAAAAAAACAAAACTACATCAGCCATGCATATGAAAAAAACAGCTTATGTAAGTGAGGGGGGGGAAAATTTCGGTCGCAGTAATGACGCCTTCAGCTCGCATATAGGAAAAAAAGAAAACTACAGCAGCCATGCATATGAAAAAACAGCTTATGGAAGTAAGGGGGGGAGGAGAATAAATGTCGGTCGCAGTAGTGACGCCTTCAGTTCGCATGTGCCTTATGGGAGTAAGTGGGAAAGAGCACAAAACAAGGCAGCTGCGCATATGAAAAAAACAGCTTCTGTTAGTAGGGGGAGGAGAATAAATGTCGGTCGCAGTAGTGATGCCTGCAGCTCGCATGTGCCTTACGAAAGTAAATGGGAAAAAGTACAAAACAAGGAAGCTGCGCGTATGTAGGAATAAAAAACAAAACTATAGCAGCCATGCATATTGGGGGGAGAATAAATGTCGGTCGCAGTAGTGACGCCTTCAGCTCGCATGTGCCTTATGGGAGTAAGCGGGAAAGAGCGCAAAACTAGGCAGCTGCGCATATGAAAAAAAACAGCTTCTGTTAATAGGGGGAGGGGAATAAATGTCGGTCGCAGTAGTGATGACTGCAGCTCGCTTGTGCCTTACGACGGTAAGTGGGAAAGAGCACAAAATAAGGCAGCTGCGCGCATGTAGGAAAAAAACAAAACTACAGCAGCCATGCATATGAAAAAAACAGCTTATGTTAGTGAGGGGGGAGGAGAATAAATGTCGGTCGCAGTAGTGACGCCTTCAGCTCGCATGTGCATTACGGGAGTAATTGGGAAAGAGCGCAAAACTAGGAAGCTAGTTTTGAAAAAAAACAAAACTACAGCAGCCATGAAAAAACAGCTTATGGAATTGAGGGGGAGTGGAATATGGAAAAAAAAAGGAAAAAAACAAAACTACAGCAGCCATTCATATGAAAAAAACAGCTTATGGTAGTGTGGGGGGAGGGGAATAAATTTCGGTCGCAGTAGTGACGCCATCAGCTCGCATGTGCCTTACGGGAGTAAGTGGGAAAGAGCGCAAAACAAGGCAGCTGCGCATATGAAAAAAACAGTTAGTAGGGGGAGGGGAATAAATGTCGGTCGCAGTAGTGATGCCTGCAGCTCGCATGTGCCTTACGACGGTAAGTGGGAAAGAGCACAAAATAAGGCAGCTGCGCGCATGTAGGAAAAAAACAAAACTACATCAGCCATGCCTATGAAAAAAAACAGCTTATGTAAGTGAGGGGGGGGGGGATAAATTTCGGTCGCAGTAATGACGCCTTCAGCTCGCATATAGGAAAAAAAGAAAACTACAGCAGCCATACTTATGAAAAAACAGCTTATGGAAGTAAGGGGGAGGGGAATAAATGTCGGTCGCAGTAGTGATGCCTGCAGCTCGCATGTGCCTTACGACGGTAAGTGGGAAAGAGCACAAAATAAGGCAGCTGCGCGCATGTAGGAAAAAAACAAAACTGCATCAGCCATGCATATGAAAAAAAACAGCTTATGTAAGTGAGGGGGGAAATAAATTTCGGTCGCAGTAATGACGCCTTCAGCTCGCATATAGGAAAAAAAGAAAACTACAGCAGCCATGCATATGAAAAAACAGCTTATGGAAGTAAGGGGGGGAGGAGAATAAATGTCGGTCGCAGTAGTGACGCCTTCAGTTCGCATGTGCCTTATGGGAGTAAGTGGGAAAGAGCACAAAACAAGGCAGCTGCGCATATGAAAAAAACAGCTTCTGTTAGTAGGGGGGGGAGAATAAATGTCGGTCGCAGTAGTGATGCCTGCAGCTCGCATGTGCCTTACGACGGTAAGTGGGAAAGAGCACAAAATAAGGCAGCTGCGCGCATGTAGGAAAAAAACAAAACTACAGCAGCCATGCATATGAAAAAAACAGCTTATGTTAGTGAGGGGGGGAGGAGAATAAATGTCGGTCGCAGTAGTGACGCCTTCAGCTCGCATGTGCCTTACGGGAGTAATTGGGAAAGAGCGCAAAACTAGGAAGCTAGTTTGAAAAAAAAAAACAAAACTACAGCAGCCATGAAAAAAACAGCTTATGGAATTGAGGGGGAGTGGAATATGGAAAAAAAAGGAAAAAAACAAAACTACAGCAGCCATTCATATGAAAAAAACAGCTTATGGTAGTGTGGGGGGAGGGGAATAAATTTCGGTCGCAGTAGTGACGCCATCAGCTCGCATGTGCCTTACGGGAGTAAGTGGGAAAGAGCGCAAAACAAGGCAGCTGCGCATATGAAAAAAACAGCTTCTGTTAGTAGGGGGAGGGGAATAAATGTCGGTCGCAGTAGTGATGCCTGCAGCTCGCATGTGCCTTACGACGGTAAGTGGGAAAGAGCACAAAATAAGGCAGCTGCGCGCATGTAGGAAAAAAACAAAACTACATCAGCCATGCATATGAAAAAAACAGCTTATGTAAGTGAGGGGGGGGGATAAATTTCGGTCGCAGTAATGACGCCTTCAGCTCGCATATAGGAAAAAAAGAAAACTACAGCAGCCATGCATATGAAAAAACAGCTTATGGAAGTAAGGGGGGAGGAGAATAAATGTCGGTCGCAGTAGTGACGCCATCAGCTCGCATGTGCCTTACGGGAGTAAGTGGGAAAGAGCGCAAAACAAGGCAGCTGCGCATATGAAAAAACAGCTTCTGTTAGTAGGGGGGGGGGAGAATAAATGTCGGTCGCAGTAGTGATGCCTGCAGCTCGCATGTGCCTTACGACGGTAAGTGGGAAAGAGCACAAAATAAGGCAGCTGCGCGCATGTAGGAAAAAACAAAACTACATCAGCCATGCATATGAAAAAAACAGCTTATGTAAGTGAGGGGGGGGGGGAATAAATTTCGGTCGCAGTAATGACGCCTTCAGCTCGCATATAGGAAAAAAAGAAAACTACAGCAGCCATGCATATGAAAAAACAGCTTATGGAAGTAAGGGGGGAGGGGAATGAATGTCGGTCGCAGTAGTGATGCCTGTAGCTCGCATGTGCCTTACGACGGTAAGTGGGAAAGAGCACAAAATAAGGCAGCTGCGCGCATGTAGGAAAAAAACAAAACTGCATCAGCCATGCATATGAAAAAAAACAGCTTATGTAAGTGAGGGGGGGAATAAATTTCGGTCGCAGTAATGACGCCTTCAGCTCGCATATAGGAAAAAAGAAAACTACAGCAGCCATGCATATGAAAAAACAGCTTATGGAAGTAAGGGGGGAGGAGAATAAATGTCGGTCGCAGTAGTGACGCCTTCAGTTCGCATGTGCCTTATGGGAGTAAGTGGGAAAGAGCACAAAACAAGGCAGCTGCGCATATGAAAAAAACAGCTTCTGTTAGTAGGGGGAGGAGAATAAATGTCGGTCGCAGTAGTGATGCCTGCAGCTCGCATGTGCCTTACGAAAGTAAATGGGAAAAAGTACAAAACAAGGAAGCTGCGCGTATGTAGGAATAAAAAACAAAACTATAGCAGCCATGCATATTGGGGGGAGAATAAATGTCGGTCGCAGTAGTGACGCCTTCAGCTCGCATGTGCCTTACGGGAGTAAGTGGGAAAGAGCGCAAAACTAGGCAGCTGCGCATATGAAAAAAACAGCTTCTGTTAGTAGGGGGAGGGGAATAAATGTCGGTCGCAGTAGTGATGCCTGCAGCTCGCATGTGCCTTACGACGGTAAGTGGGAAAGAGCACAAAATAAGGCAGCTGCGCGCATGTAGGAAAAAACAAAACTACAGCAGCCATGCATATGAAAAAAACAGCTTATGTAAGTGAGGGGGAGGAGAATAAATGTCGGTCGCAGTAGTGACGCCTTCAGCTCGCATGTGCCTTACGGGAGTAATTGGGAAAGAGCGCAAAACTAGGAAGCTAGTTTGAAAAAAAAAACAAAACTACAGCAGCCATGAAAAAACAGCTTATGGAATTGAGGGGGAGTGGAATATGGAAAAAAAAAGGAAAAAAACAAAACTACAGCAGCCATTCATATGAAAAAAACAGCTTATGGTAGTGTGGGGGGAGGGGAATAAATTTCGGTCGCAGTAGTGACGCCATCAGCTCGCATGTGCCTTACGGGAGTAAGTGGGAAAGAGCGCAAAACAAGGCAGCTGCGCATATGAAAAAAACAGCTTCTGTTAGTAGGGGGAGGGGAATAAATGTCGGTCGCAGTAGTGATGCCTGCAGCTCGCATGTGCCTTACGACGGTAAGTGGGAAAGAGCACAAAATAAGGCAGCTGCGCGCATGTAGGAAAAAAACAAAACTACATCAGCCATGCATATGAAAAAAAAAGCTTATGTAAGTGAGGGGGGGTAAATTTCGGTCGCAGTAATGACGCCTTCAGCTCGCATATAGGAAAAAAAGAAAACTACAGCAGCCATGCATATGAAAAAAACAGCTTATGGAAGTAAGGGGGGAGGGGAATAAATGTCGGTCGCAGTAGTGATGCCTGCAGCTCGCATGTGCCTTACGACGGTAAGTGGGAAAGAGCACAAAATAAGGCAGCTGCGCGCATGTAGGAAAAAACAAAACTACATCAGCCATGCATATGAAAAAAACAGCTTATGTAAGTGAGGGGGGGGAATAAATTTCGGTCGCAGTAATGACGCCTTCAGCTCGCATATAGGAAAAAAAGAAAACTACAGCAGCCATGCATATGAAAAAACAGCTTATGGAAGTAAGGGGGGGAGGAGAATAAATGTCGGTCGCAGTAGTGACGCCTTCAGTTCGCATGTGCCTTATGGGAGTAAGTGGGAAAGAGCACAAAACAAGGCAGCTGCGCATATGAAAAAAACAGCTTCTGTTAGTAGGGGAGGAGAATAAATGTCGGTCGCAGTAGTGATGCCTGCAGCTCGCATGTGCCTTACGAAAGTAAATGGGAAAAAGTACAAAACAAGGAAGCTGCGCGTATGTAGGAATAAAAAACAAAACTACAGCAGCCATGCATATGAAAAAAACAGCTTATGTTAGTGAGGGGGGAGGAGAATAAATGTCGGTCGCAGTAGTGACGCCTTCAGCTCGCATGTGCCTTAAGGGAGTAATTGGGAAAGAGCGCAAAACTAGGAAGCTAGTTTGAAAAAAAAAACAAAACTTCAGCAGCCATGAAAAAAACAGCTTATGGAATTGAGGGGGAGTGGAATATGGAAAAAAGGAAAAAACAAAACTACAGCAGCCATTCATATGAAAAAAACAGCTTATGGTAGTGTGGGGGGAGGGGAATAAATTTCGGTCGCAGTAGTGACGCCATCAGCTCGCATGTGCCTTACGGGAGTAAGTGGGAGAGAGCGCAAAACAAGGCAGCTGCGCATATGAAAAAAACAGCTTCTGTTAGTAGGGGGAGGGGAATAAATGTCGGTCGCAGTAGTGATGCCTGCAGCTCGCATGTGCCTTACGACGGTAAGTGGGAAAGAGCACAAAATAAGGCAGCTGCGCGCATGTAGGAAAAAACAAAACTACATCAGCCATGCATATGAAAAAAACAGCTTATGTAAGTGAGGGGGGGGATAAATTTCGGTCGCAGTAATGACGCCTTCAGCTCGCATATAGGAAAAAAAGAAAACTACAGCAGCCATGCATATGAAAAAACAGCTTATGGAAGTAAGGGGGGAGGAGAATAAACGTCGGTCGCAGTAGTGACGCCATCAGCTCGCATGTGCCTTACGGGAGTAAGTGGGAAAGAGCGCAAAACAAGGCAGCTGCGCATATGAAAAAAACAGCTTCTGTTAGTAGGGGGAGGGGAATAAATGTCGGTCGAAGTAGTGATGCCTGCAACTCGCATGTGCCTTACGACGGTAAGTGGGAAAGAGCACAAAATAAGGCAGCTGCGCGCATGTAGGAAAAAAACAAAACTACATCAGCCATGCATATGAAAAAAACAGCTTATGTAAGTGAGGGGGGGGGGATAAATTTCGGTCGCAGTAATGACGCCTTCAGCTCGCATATAGGAAAAAAAGGAAAACTACAGCAGCCATGCATATGAAAAAACAGCTTATGGAAGTAAGGGGGGAGGGGAATGAATGTCGGTCGCAGTAGTGATGCCTGCAGCTCGCATGTGCCTTACGACGGTAAGTGGGAAAGAGCACAAAATAAGGCAGCTGCGCGCATGTAGGAAAACAACAAAACTGCATCAGCCATGCATATGAAAAAAAAAAGCTTATGTAAGTGAGGGGGGGGAATAAATTTCGGTCGCAGTAATGACGCCTTCAGCTCGCATATAGGAAAAAAACAAAACTACAGCAGCCATGCATATGAAAAAACAGCTTATGGCAGTAAGGGGGGGAGGAGAATAAATGTCGGTCGCAGTAGTGACGCCTTCAGTTCGCATGTGCCTTATGGGAGTAAGTGGGAAAGAGCACAAAACAAGGCAGCTGCGCATATGAAAAAAACAGCTTCTGTTAGTAGGGGAGGGAGAATAAATGTCGGTCGCAGTAGTGATGCCTGCAGCTCGCATGTGCCTTACGAAAGTAAATGGGAAAAAGTACAAAACAAGGAAGCTGCGCGTATGTAGGAATAAAAAACAAAACTATAGCAGCCATGCATATTGGGGGGAGAATAAATGTCGGTCGCAGTAGTGACGCCTTCAGCTCGAATGTGCCTTATGGGAGTAAGTGGGAAAGAGCGCAAAACTAGGCAGCTGCGCATGTGAAAAAAAAACAGCCTCTGTTAGTAGGGGAGGGGAATAAATGTCGGTCGCAGTAGTGACGCCTTCAGTTCGCATGTGCCTTATGGGAGTAAGTGGGAAAGAGCACAAAACAAGGCAGCTGCGCATATGAAAAAACAGCTTCTGTTAGTAGGGGGAGGGGAATAAATGTCGGTCGCAGTAGTGATGCCTGCATCTCGCATGTGCCTTACGAAAGTAAATGGGAAAAAGTACAAAACAAGGAAGCTGCGCGTATGTAGGAATAAAAAACAAAACTATAGCAGCCATGCATATTGGGGGGAGAATAAATGTCGGTCGCAGTAGTGACGCCTTCAGCTCGCATGTGCCTTATGGGAGTAAGCGGGAAAGAGCGCAAAACTAGGCAGCTGCGCATATGAAAAAAAACAGCTTCTGTTAGTAGGGGGAGGGGAATAAATGTCGATCGCAGTAGTGATGACTGCAGCTCGCATGTGCCTTACGACGGTAAGTGGGAAAGAGCACAAAATAAGGCAGCTGCGCGCATGTAGGAAAAAAACAAAACTACAGCAGCCATGCATATGAAAAAAATAGCTTATGTTAGTGAGGGGGGAGGAGAATAAATGTCGGTCGCAGTAGTGACGCCTTCAGCTCGCATGTGCATTACGGGAGTAATTGGGAAAGAGCGCAAAACTAGGAAGCTAGTTTGAAAAAAAAACAAAACTACAGCAGCCATGAAAAAACAGCTTATGGAATTGAGGGGGAGTGGAATATGGAAAAAAAATGGAAAAAAACAAAACTACAGCAGCCATTCATATGAAAAAACAGCTTATGGTAGTGTGGGGGGAGGGGAATAAATTTCGGTCGCAGTAGTGACGCCATCAGCTCGCATGTGCCTTACGGGAGTAAGTGGGAGAGAGCGCAAAACAAGGCAGCTGCGCGCATGTAGGAAAAAACAAAACTACATCAGCCATGCATATGAAAAAAACAGCTTATGTAAGTGAGGGGGGGGAATAAATTTCGGTCGCAGTAATGACGCCTTCAGCTCGCATATAGGAAAAAAAGAAAACTACAGCAGCCATGCATATGAAAAAACAGCTTATGGAAGTAAGGGGGGAGGAGAATAAATGTCGGTCGCAGTAGTGACGCCTTCAGTTCGCATGTGCCTTATGGGAGTAAGTGGGAAAGAGCACAAAACAAGGCAGCTGCACATATGAAAAAAACAGCTTCTGTTAGTAGGGAGAGGAGAATAAATGTCGGTCGCAGTAGTGATGCCTGCAGCTCGCATGTGCCTTACGAAAGTAAATGGGGAAAAGTACAAAACAAGGAAGCTGCGCGTATGTAGGAATAAAAAACAAAACTATAGCAGCCATGCATATTGGGGGGAGAATAAATGTCGGTCGCAGTAGTGACGCCTTCAGCTCGCATGTGCCTTATGGGAGTAAGCGGGAAAGAGCGCAAAACTAGGCAGCTGCGCATATGAAAAAAAAACAGCTTCTGTTAGTAGGGGGAGGAGAATAAATGTCGGTCGCAGTAGTGACGCCTTCAGTTCGCATGTGCCTTATGGGAGTAAGTGGGAAAGAGCACAAAACAAGGCAGCTGCGCGCATATGAAAAAAAACAGCTTCTGTTAGTAGGGGGAGGAGAATAAATGTCGGTCGCAGTAGTGATGCCTGCAGCTCGCATGTGCCTTACGAAAGTAAATGGGAAAAAGTACAAAACAAGGAAGCTGCGCGTATGTAGGAATAAAAAACAAAACTATAGCAGCCATGCATATTGGGGGGAGAATAAATGTCGGTCGCAGTAGTGACGCCTTCAGCTCGCATGTGCCTTATGGGAGTAAGCGGGAAAGAGCGCAAAACTAGGCAGCTGCGCATATGAAAAAAAAACAGCTTCTGTTAGTAGGGGGAGGGGAATAAATGTCGGTCGCAGTAGTGATGACTGCAGCTCGCATGTGCCTTACAACGGTAAGTGGGAAAGAGCACAACATAAGGCAGCTGCGCGCATGTAGGAAAAAAACAAAACTACAGCAGCCATGCATATGAAAAAAACAGCTTATGTTAGTGAGGGGGGGAGGAGAATAAATGTCGGTCGCAGTAGTGACGCCTTCAGCTCGCATGTGCATTACGGGAGTAATTGGGAAAGAGCGCAAAACTAGGAAGCTAGTTTGAAAAAAAAAACAAAACTACAGCAGCCATTCATATGAAAAAAACAGCTTCTGTTAGTAGGGGGAGGGGAATAAATGTCGGTCGCAGTAGTGATGCCTGCAGCTCGCATGTGCCTTACGACGGTAAGTGGGAAAGAGCACAAAATAAGGCAGCTGCGCGCATGTAGGAAAAAAACAAAACTACATCAGCCATGCATATGAAAAAAACAGCTTATGTAAGTGAGGGGGGGGGGATAAATTTCGGTCGCAGTAATGACGCCTTCAGCTCGCATATAGGAAAAAAGAAAACTACAGCAGCCATGCATATGAAAAAAACAGCTTATGGAAGTAAGGGGGGAGGGGAATGAATGTCGGTCGCAGTAGTGATGCCTTCAGTTCGCATGTGCCTTATGGGAGTAAGTGGGAAAGAGCACAAAATAAGGCAGCTGCGCGCATGTAGGAAAAAACAAAACTACATCAGCCATGCATATGAAAAAAACAGCTTATGTAAGTGAGGGGGGGGGATAAATTTCGGTCGCAGTAATGACGCCTTCAGCTCGCATATAGGAAAAAAAGAAAACTACAGCAGCCATGCATATGAAAAAACAGCTTATGGAAGTAAGGTGGGGAGGGGAATGCATGTCGGTCGCAGTAGTGATGCCTGCAGCTCGCATGTGCCTTACGACGGTAAGTGGGAAGAGCACAAAATAAGGCAGCTGCGCGCATGTAGGAAAAAAACAAAACTGCATCAGCCATGCATATGAAAAAAAACAGCTTATGTAAGTGAGGGGGGGGAATAAATTTCGGTCGCAGTAATGACGCCTTCAGCTCGCATATAGGAAAAAAAGAAAACTACAGCAGCCATGCATATGAAAAAACAGCTTATGGAAGTAAGGGGGGAGGAGAATAAATGTCGGTCGCAGTAGTGACGCCTTCAGTTCGCATGTGCCTTATGGGAGTAAGTGGGAAAGAGCACAAAACAAGGCAGCTGCGCATATGAAAAAAACAGCTTCTGTTAGTAGGGGGAGGAGAATAAATGTCGGTCGCAGTAGTGATGCCTGCAGCTCGCATGTGCCTTACGAAAGTAAATGGGAGAAAGTACAAAACAAGGAAGCTGCGCGTATGTAGGAATAAAAAACAAAACTACAGCAGCCATGCATATGAAAAAAACAGCTTATGGTAGTGTGGGGGAAGGGGAATAAATTTCGGTCGCAGTAGTGACGCCTTCAGCTCGCGTGTGCCTTAAGGGAGTAATTGGGAAAGAGCGCAAAACTAGGAAGCTAGTTTAAAAAAAACACAAAACTTCAGCAGCCATGAAAAAAACAGCTTATGGAATTGAGGGGAGTGGAATATGGAAAAAAAGGAAAAAACAAAACTACAGCAGCCATTCATATGAAAAAAACAGCTTATGGTAGTGTGGGGGGAGGGGAATAAATTTCGGTCGCAGTAGTGACGCCATCAGCTCGCATGTGCCTTACGGGAGTAAGTGGGAAAGAGCGCAAAACAAGGCAGCTGCGCATATGAAAAAAACAGCTTCTGTTAGTAGGGGGAGGGGAATAAATGTCGGTCGAAGTAGTGATGCCTGCAACTCGCATGTGCCTTACGACGGTAAGTGGGAAAGAGCACAAAATAAGGCAGCTGCGCGCATGTAGGAAAAAAACAAAACTACATCAGCCATGCATATGAAAAAAACAGCTTATGTAAGTGAGGGGGGGGGATAAATTTCGGTCGCAGTAATGACGCCTTCAGCTCGCATATAGGAAAAAAGAAAACTACAGCAGCCATGCATATGAAAAAACAGCTTATGGAAGTAAGGGGGGGAGGAGAATAAATGTCGGTCGCAGTAGTGACGCCATCAGCTCGCATGTGCCTTACGGGAGTAAGTGGGAAAGAGCGCAAAACAAGGCAGCTGCGCATATGAAAAAAACAGCTTCTGTTAGTAGGGGGAGGGGAATAAATATCGGTCGAAGTAGTGATGCCTGCAACTCGCATGTGCCTTACGACGGTAAGTGGGAAAGAGCACAAAATAAGGCAGCTGCGCGCATGTAGGAAAAAAACAAAACTACATCAGCCATGCATATGAAAAAAACAGCTTATGTAAGTGAGGGGGGGGATAAATTTCGGTCGCAGTAATGACGCCTTCAGCTCGCATATAGGAAAAAAAGAAAACTACAGCAGCCATGCATATGAAAAAACAGCTTATGGAAGTAAGGGGGGGAGGGGAATGAATGTCGGTCGCAGTAGTGATGCCTGCAGCTCGCATGTGCCTTACGACGGTAAGTGGGAAAGAGCACAAAATAAGGCAGCTGCGCGCATGTAGGAAAAAAACAAAACTGCATCAGCCATGCATATGAAAAAAAACAGCTTATGTAAGTGAGGGGGGGGAATAAATTTCGGTCGCAGTAATGACGCCTTCAGCTCGCATATAGGAAAAAAAGAAAACTACAGCAGCCATGCATATGAAAAAACAGCTTATGGAAGTAAGGGGGGGAGGAGAATAAATGTCGGTCGCAGTAGTGACGCCTTCAGTTCGCATGTGCCTTATGGGAGTAAGTGGGAAAGAGCACAAAACAAGGCAGCTGCACATATGAAAAAAACAGCTTCTGTTAGTAGGGGGAGGAGAATAAATGTCGGTCGCAGTAGTGATGCCTGCAGCTCGCATGTGCCTTACGAAAGTAAATGGGGAAAAGTACAAAACAAGGAAGCTGCGCGTATGTAGGAATAAAAAACAAAACTATAGCAGCCATGCATATTGGGGGGAGAATAAATGTCGGTCGCAGTAGTGACGCCTTCAGCTCGCATGTGCCTTATGGGAGTAAGCGGGAAAGAGCGCAAAACTAGGCAGCTGCGCATATGAAAAAAAACAGCTTCTGTTAGTAGGGGGAGGAGAATAAATGTCGGTCGCAGTAGTGACGCCTTCAGTTCGCATGTGCCTTATGGGAGTAAGTGGGAAAGAGCACAAAACAAGGCAGCTGCGCATATGAAAAAAACAGCTTCTGTTAGTAGGGGGAGGAGAATAAATGTCGGTCGCAGTAGTGATGCCTGCAGCTCGCATGTGCCTTACGAAAGTAAATGGGAAAAAGTACAAAACAAGGAAGCTGCGCGTATGTAGGAATAAAAAACAAAACTATAGCAGCCATGCATATTGGGGGGAGAATAAATGTCGGTCGCAGTAGTGACGCCTTCAGCTCGCATGTGCCTTATGGGAGTAAGCGGGAAAGAGCGCAAAACTAGGCAGCTGCGCATATGAAAAAAAACAGCTTCTGTTAGTAGGGGGAGGGGAATAAATGTCGGTCGCAGTAGTGATGACTGCAGCTCGCATGTGCCTTACGACGGTAAGTGGGAAAGAGCACAACATAAGGCAGCTGCGCGCATGTAGGAAAAAAACAAAACTACAGCAGCCATGCATATGAAAAAAACAGCTTATGTTAGTGAGGGGGGGAGGAGAATAAATGTCGGTCGCAGTAGTGACGCCTTCAGCTCGCATGTGCATTACGGGAGTAATTGGGAAAGAGCGCAAAACTAGGAAGCTAGTTTGAAAAAAAAAACAAAACTACAGCAGCCATTCATATGAAAAAAACAGCTTCTGTTAGTAGGGGGAGGGGAATAAATGTCGGTCGCAGTAGTGATGCCTGCAGCTCGCATGTGCCTTACGACGGTAAGTGGGAAAGAGCACAAAATAAGGCAGCTGCGCGCATGTAGGAAAAAACAAAACTACATCAGCCATGCATATGAAAAAAACAGCTTATGTAAGTGAGGGGGGGGGATAAATTTCGGTCGCAGTAATGACGCCTTCAGCTCGCATATAGGAAAAAAAGAAAACTACAGCAGCCATGCATATGAAAAAACAGCTTATGGAAGTAAGGGGGGGAGGGGAATGAATGTCGGTCGCAGTAGTGATGCCTTCAGTTCGCATGTGCCTTATGGGAGTAAGTGGGAAAGAGCACAAAATAAGGCAGCTGCGCGCATGTAGGAAAAAAACAAAACTACATCAGCCATGCATATGAAAAAAACAGCTTATGTAAGTGAGGGGGGGGGATAAATTTCGGTCGCAGTAATGACGCCTTCAGCTCGCATATAGGAAAAAAAGAAAACTACAGCAGCCATGCATATGAAAAAACAGCTTATGGAAGTAAGGGGGGGAGGGGAATGAATGTCGGTCGCAGTAGTGATGCCTGCAGCTCGCATGTGCCTTATGGGAGTAAGTGGGAAAGAGCACAAAATAAGGCAGCTGCGCGCATGTAGGAAAAAAACAAAACTGCATCAGCCATGCATATGAAAAAAAAACAGCTTATGTAAGTGAGGGGGGGGGAATAAATTTCGGTCGCAGTAATGACACCTTCAGCTCGCATATAGGAAAAAAAGAAAACTACAGCAGCCATGCATATGAAAAAACAGCTTATGGAAGTAAGGGGGGGAGGAGAATAAATGTCGGTCGCAGTAGTGACGCCTTCAGTTCGCATGTGCCTTATGGGAGTAAGTGGGAAAGAGCACAAAACAAGGCAGCTGCGCATATGAAAAAAACAGCTTCTGTTAGTAGGGGGAGGAGAATAAATGTCGGTCGCAGTAGTGATGCCTGCAGCTCGCATGTGCCTTACGAAAGTAAATGGGACAAAGTACAAAACAAGGAAGCTGCGCGTATGTAGGAATAAAAAACAAAACTACAGCAGCCATGCATATGAAAAAAACAGCTTATGGTAGTGTGGGGGGAGGGGAATAAATTTCGGTCGCAGTAGTGACGCCTTCAGCTCGCGTGTGCCTTAAGGGAGTAATTGGGAAAGAGCGCAAAACTAGGAAGCTAGTTTAAAAAAAACACAAAACTTCAGCAGCCATGAAAAAAACAGCTTATGGAATTGAGGGGGAGTGGAATATGGAAAAAAAGGAAAAAACAAAACTACAGCAGCCATTCATATGAAAAAAACAGCTTATGGTAGTGTGGGGGGAGGGGAATAAATTTCGGTCGCAGTAGTGACGCCATCAGCTCGCATGTGCCTTACGGGAGTAAGTGGGAGAGAGCGCAAAACAACGCAGCTGCGCATATGAAAAAAACAGCTTCTGTTAGAAGGGGGAGGGGAATAAATGTCGGTCGCAGTAGTGATGCCTGCAGCTCGCATGTGCCTTACGACGGTAAGTGGGAAAGAGCACAAAATATGGCAGCTGCGCGCATGTAGGAAAAAAACAAAACTACATCAGCCATGCATATGAAAAAAACAGCTTATGTAAGTGAGGGGGGGGGGATAAATTTCGGTCGCAGTAATGACGCCTTCAGCTCGCATATAGGAAAACAAGAAAACTACAGCAGCCATGCATATGAAAAAACAGCTTATGGAAGTAAGGGGGGGAGGAGAATAAATGTCGGTCGCAGTAGTGATGCCATCAGCTCGCATGTGCCTTACGGGAGTAAGTGGGAAAGAGCGCAAAACAAGGCAGCTGCGCATATGAAAAAAACAGCTTCTGTTAGTAGGGGGAGGGGAATAAATGTCGGTCGAAGTAGTGATGCCTGCAACTCGCATGTGCCTTACGACGGTAAGTGGGAAAGAGCACAAAATAAGGCAGCTGCGCGCATGTAGGAAAAAAACAAAACTACATCAGCCATGCATATGAAAAAAACAGCTTATGTAAGTGAGGGGGGGGATAAATTTCGGTCGCAGTAATGGCGCCTTCAGTTCGCATATAGGAAAAAAAGAAAACTACAGCAGCCATGCATATGAAAAAACAGCTTATGGAAGTAAGGGGGAGGGGAATGAATGTCGGTCGCAGTAGTGATGCCTGCAGCTCGCATGTGCCTTACGACGGTAAGTGGGAAAGAGCACAAAATAAGGCAGCTGCGCGCATGTAGGAAAAAAACAAAACTGCATCAGCCATGCATATGAAAAAAAACAGCTTATGTAAGTGAGGGGGGGGGGAATACATTTCGGTCGCAGTAATGACGCCTTCAGCTCGCATATAGGAAAAAAAGAAAACTACAGCAGCCATGCATATGAAAAAACAGCTTATGGAAGTAAGGGGGGGAGGAGAATAAATGTCGGTCGCAGTAGTGACGCCTTCAGTTCGCATGTGCCTTATGGGAGTAAGTGGGAAAGAGCACAAAACAAGGCAGCTGCGCATATGAAAAAAACAGCTTCTGTTAGTAGGGGGAGGAGAATAAATGTCGGTCGCAGTAGTGATGCCTGCAGCTCGCATGTGCCTTACGAAAGTAAATGGGGAAAAGTACAAAACAAGGAAGCTGCGCGTATGTAGGAATAAAAAACAAAACTATAGCAGCCATGCATATTGGGGGGAGAATAAATGTCGGTCGCAGTAGTGACGCCTTCAGCTCGCATGTGCCTTACGGGAGTAAGTGGGAAAGAGCGCAAAACAAGGCAGCTGCGCATATGAAAAAAACAGCTTCTGTTAGTAGGGGGAGGGGAATAAATGTCGGTCGCAGTAGTGATGCCTGCAGCTCGCATGTGCCTAACGACGGTAAGTGGGAAAGAGCACAAAATAAGGCAGCTGCGCGCATGTAGGAAAAAACAAAACTACATCAGCCATGCATATGAAAAAAAACAGCTTATGTAAGTGAGGGGGGGAATACATTTCGGTCGCAGTAATGACGCCTTCAGCTCGCATATAGGAAAAAAAGAAAACTACAGCAGCCATGCATATGAAAAAACAGCTTATGGAAGTAAGGGGGGGAGGGGAATGAATGTCGGTCGCAGTAGTGATGCCTGCAGCTCGCATGTGCCTTACGACGGTAAGTGGGAAAGAGCACAAAATAAGGCAGCTGCGCGCATGTAGGAAAAAACAAAACTGCATCAGCCATGCATATGAAAAAAACAGCTTATGTAAGTGAGGGGGGGAATACATTTCGGTCGCAGTAATGACGCCTTCAGCTCGCATATAGGAAAAAAAAGAAAACTACAGCAGCCATGCATATGAAAAAACAGCTTATGGAAGTAAGGGGGGGGGGAGAATAAATGTCGGTCGCAGTAGTGACGCCTTCAGTTCGCATGTGCCTTATGGGAGTAAGTGGAAAGAGCACAAAACAAGGCAGCTGCGCATATGAAAAAAACAGCTTCTGTTAGTAGGGGGAGGAGAATAAATGTCGGTCGCAGTAGTGATGCCTGCAGCTCGCATGTGCCTTACGAAAGTAAATGGGGAAAAGTACAAAACAAGGAAGCTGCGCGTATGTAGGAATAAAAAACAAAACTATAGCAGCCATGCATATTGGGGGGAGAATAAATGTCGGTCGCAGTAGTGACGCCTTCAGCTCGCATGTGCCTTACGGGAGTAAGTGGGAAAGAGCGCAAAACAAGGCAGCTGCGCATATGAAAAAAACAGCTTCTGTTAGTAGGGGGAGGGGAATAAATGTCGGTCGCAGTAGTGATGCCTGCAGCTCGCATGTGCCTAACGACGGTAAGTGGGAAAGAGCACAAAATAAGGCAGCTGCGCGCATGTAGGAAAAAAACAAAACTACATCAGCCATGCATATGAAAAAACAGCTTATGTAAGTGAGGGGGGGGGATTAATTTCGGTCACAGTAATGACGCCTTCAGCTCGCATATAGGAAAAAAAGAAAACTACAGCAGCCATGCATATGAAAAAACAGCTTATGGAAGTAAGGGGGGAGGGAATGAATGTCGGTCGCAGTAGTGATGCCTGCAGCTCGCATGTGCCTTACGACGGTAAGTGGGAAAGAGCACAAAATAAGGCAGCTGCGCGCATGTAGGAAAAAACAAAACTGCATCAGCCATGCATATGAAAAAAAACAGCTTATGTAAGTGAGGGGGGAATAAATTTCGGTCGCAGTAATGACGCCTTCAGCTCGCATATAGGAAAAAAAAACTACAGCAGCCATGCATATGAAAAAACAGCTTATGGAAGTAAGGGGGGAGGAGAATAAATGTCGGTCGCAGTAGTGACGCCTTCAGTTCGCATGTGCCTTATGGGAGTAAGTGGGAAAGAGCACAAAACAAGGCAGCTGCGCATATGAAAAAAACAGCTTCTGTTAGTAGGGGGAGGAGAATAAATGTCGGTCGCAGTAGTGATGCCTGCAGCTCGCATGTGCCTTACGAAAGTAAATGGGAAAAAGTACAAAACAAGGAAGCTGCGCGTATGTAGGAATAAAAAACAAAACTACAGCAGCCATGCATATGAAAAAACAGCTTATGTTAGTGAGGGGGGGAGGAGAATAAATGTCGGTCGCAGTAGTGACGCCTTCAGCTCGCGTGTGCCTTAAGGGAGTAATTGGGAAAGAGCGCAAAACTAGGAAGCTAGTTTGAAAAAAAAACAAAACTTCAGCAGCCATGAAAAAAACAGCTTATGGAATTGAGGGGGAGTGGAATATGGAAAAAAAGGAAAAAACAAAACTACAGCAGCCATTCATATGAAAAAAACAGCTTATGGTAGTGTGGGGGGAGGGGAATAAATTTCGGTCGCAGTAGTGACGCCATCAGCTCGCATGTGCCTTACGGGAGTAAGTGGGAGAGAGCGCAAAACAAGGCAGCTGCGCGCATGTAGGAAAAAACAAAACTACATCAGCCATGCATATGGGGGGGATAAATTTCGGTCGCGGGGGGGGATAAATTTCGGTCGCAGTAATGACGCCTTCAGCTCGCATATAGGAAAAAAAAAAACTACAGCAGCCATGCATATGAAAAAACAGCTTATGGAAGTAAGGGGGAGGAGAATAAATGTCGGTCGCAGTAGTGACGCCATCAGCTCGCATGTGCCTTACGGGAGTAAGTGGGAAAGAGCGCAAAACAAGGCAGCTGCGCATATGAAAAAAACAGCTTCTGTTAGTAGGGGGGAGGGGAATAAATATCGGTCGAAGTAGTGATGCCTGCAACTCGCATGTGCCTTACGACGGTAAGTGGGAAAGAGCACAAAATAAGGCAGCTGCGCGCATGTAGGAAAAAAACAAAACTACATCAGCCATGCATATGAAAAAAACAGCTTATGTAAGTGAGGGGGGGGAATAAATTTCGGTCGCAGTAATGACGCCTTCAGCTCGCATATAGGAAAAAAAAAAACTACAGCAGCCATGCATATGAAAAAACAGCTTATGGAAGTAAGGGGGAGGGGAATGAATGTCGGTCGCAGTAGTGATGCCTGCAGCTCGCATGTGCCTTACGACGGTAAGTGGGAAAGAGCACAAAATAAGGCAGCTGCGCGCATGTAGGAAAAAAACAAAACTACATCAGCCATGCATATGAAAAAAACAGCTTATGTAAGTGAGGGGGGGGAATAAATTTCGGTCGCAGTAATGACGCCTTCAGCTCGCATATAGGAAAAAAAGAAAACTACAGCAGCCATGCATATGAAAAAACAGCTTATGGAAGTAAGGGGGGAGGAGAATAAATGTCGGTCGCAGTAGTGACGCCTTCAGTTCGCATGTGCCTTATGGGAGTAAGTGGGAAAGAGCACAAAACAAGGCAGCTGCACATATGAAAAAAACAGCTTCTGTTAGTAGGGAGAGGAGAATAAATGTCGGTCGCAGTAGTGATGCCTGCAGCTCGCATGTGCCTTACGAAAGTAAATGGGGAAAAGTACAAAACAAGGAAGCTGCGCGTATGTAGGAATAAAAAACAAAACTATAGCAGCCATGCATATTGGGGGGAGAATAAATGTCGGTCGCAGTAGTGACGCCTTCAGCTCGCATGTGCCTTATGGGAGTAAGCGGGAAAGAGCGCAAAACTAGGCAGCTGCGCATATGAAAAAAAAACAGCTTCTGTTAGTAGGGGGGGGAGAATAAATGTCGGTCGCGCATGTAGGAAAAAAACAAAACTACATCAGCCATGCATATGAAAAAAACAGCTTATGTAAGTGAGGGGGGGGATAAATTTCGGTCGCAGTAATGACGCCTTCAGCTCGCATATAGGAAAAAAAGAAAACTACAGCAGCCATGCATATGAAAAAACAGCTTATGGAAGTAAGGGGGGAGGAGAATAAATGTCGGTCGCAGTAGTGACGCCTTCAGTTCGCATGTGCCTTATGGGAGTAAGTGGGAAAGAGCACAAAACAAGGCAGCTGCACATATGAAAAAAACAGCTTCTGTTAGTAGGGAGAGGAGAATAAATGTCGGTCGCAGTAGTGATGCCTGCAGCTCGCATGTGCCTTACGAAAGTAAATGGGGAAAAGTACAAAACAAGGAAGCTGCGCGTATGTAGGAATAAAAAACAAAACTATAGCAGCCATGCATATTGGGGGAGAATAAATGTCGGTCGCAGTAGTGACGCCTTCAGCTCGCATGTGCCTTATGGGAGTAAGCGGAAAGAGCGCAAAACTAGGCAGCTGCGCATATGAAAAAAAAACAGCTTCTGTTAGTAGGGGGGGAGAATAAATGTCGGTCGCAGTAGTGACGCCTTCAGTTCGCATGTGCCTTATGGGAGTAAGTGGGAAAGAGCACAAAACAAGGCAGCTGCGCATATGAAAAAAACAGCTTCTGTTAGTAGGGGGAGGAGAATAAATGTCGGTCGCAGTAGTGATGCCTGCAGCTCGCATGTGCCTTACGAAAGTAAATGGGAAAAAGTACAAAACAAGGAAGCTGCGCGTATGTAGGAATAAAAAACAAAACTATAGCAGCCATGCATATTGGGGGGAGAATAAATGTCGGTCGCAGTAGTGACGCCTTCAGCTCGCATGTGCCTTATGGGAGTAAGCGGGAAAGAGCGCAAAACTAGGCAGCTGCGCATATGAAAAAAAAACAGCTTCTGTTAGTAGGGGGAGGGGAATAAATGTTGGTCGCAGTAGTGATGACTGCAGCTCGCATGTGCCTTACAACGGTAAGTGGGAAAGAGCACAACATAAGGCAGCTGCGCGCATGTAGGAAAAAAACAAAACTACAGCAGCCATGCATATGAAAAAAACAGCTTATGTTAGTGAGGGGGGGAGGAGAATAAATGTCGGTCGCAGTAGTGACGCCTTCAGCTCGCATGTGCATTACGGGAGTAATTGGGAAAGAGCGCAAAACTAGGAAGCTAGTTTGAAAAAAAAAACAAAACTACAGCAGCCATTCATATGAAAAAAACAGCTTCTGTTAGTAGGGGGAGGGGAATAAATGTCGGTCGCAGTAGTGATGCCTGCAGCTCGCATGTGCCTTACGACGGTAAGTGGGAAAGAGCACAAAATAAGGCAGCTGCGCGCATGTAGGAAAAAAAACAAAACTACATCAGCCATGCATATGAAAAAACAGCTTATGTAAGTGAGGGGGGGGGATAAATTTCGGTCGCAGTAATGACGCCTTCAGCTCGCATATAGGAAAAAAAGAAAACTACAGCAGCCATGCATATGAAAAAACAGCTTATGGAAGTAAGGGGGGGAGGGGAATGAATGTCGGTCGCAGTAGTGATGCCTGCAGCTCGCATGTGCCTTACGACGGTAAGTGGGAAAGAGCACAAAATAAGGCAGCTGCGCGCATGTAGGAAAAAAACAAAACTGCATCAGCCATGCATATGAAAAAAAAACAGCTTATGTAAGTGAGGGGGGGGATAAATTTCGGTCGCAGTAATGACGCCTTCAGCTCGCATATAGGAAAAAAAGAAAACTACAGCAGCCATGCATATGAAAAAACAGCTTATGGAAGTAAGGGGGGGAGGGGAATGCATGTCGGTCGCAGTAGTGATGCCTGCAGCTCGCATGTGCCTTACGACGGTAAGTGGGAAAGAGCACAAAATAAGGCAGCTGCGCGCATGTAGGAAAAAAACAAAACTGCATCAGCCATGCATATGAAAAAAAACAGCTTATGTAAGTGAGGGGGGGATAAATTTCGGTCGCAGTAATGACGCCTTCAGCTCGCATATAGGAAAAAAAGAAAACTACAGCAGCCATGCATATGAAAAAACAGCTTATGGAAGTAAGGGGGGAGGAGAATAAATGTCGGTCGCAGTAGTGACGCCTTCAGTTCGCATGTGCCTTATGGGAGTAAGTGGGAAAGAGCACAAAACAAGGCAGCTGCGCATGTGAAAAAAACAGCTTCTGTTAGTAGGGGGAGGAGAATAAATGTCGGTCGCAGTAGTGATGCCTGCAGCTCGCATGTGCCTTACGAAAGTAAATGGGACAAAGTACAAAACAAGGAAGCTGCGCGTATGTAGGAATAAAAAACAAAACTACAGCAGCCATGCATATGAAAAAAACAGCTTATGTTAGTGAGGGGGGGAGGAGAATAAATGTCGATCGCAGTAGTGACGCCTTCAGCTCGCGTGTGCCTTAAGGGAGTAATTGGGAAAGAGCGCAAAACTAGGAAGCTAGTTTGAAAAAAAAAACAAAACTTCAGCAGCCATGAAAAAAACAGCTTATGGAATTGAGGGGGAGTGGAATATGGAAAAAAAGGAAAAAACAAAACTACAGCAGCCATTCATATGAAAAAAACAGCTTATGGTAGTGTGGGGGAGGGGAATAAATTTCGGTCGCAGTAGTGACGCCATCAGCTCGCATGTGCCTTACGGGAGTAAGTGGGAGAGAGCGCAAAACAAGGCAGCTGCGCATATGAAAAAAACAGCTTCTGTTAGAAGGGGGGGAGGGGAATAAATGTCGGTCGCAGTAGTGATGCCTGCAGCTCGCATGTGCCTTACGACGGTAAGTGGGAAAGAGCACAAAATATGGCAGCTGCGCATGTAGGAAAAACAAAACTACATCAGCCATGCATATGAAAAAAACAGCTTATGTTAGTGAGGGGGGGGGGATAAATTTCGGTCGCAGTAATGACGCCTTCAGCTCGCATATAGGAAAACAAGAAAACTACAGCAGCCATGCATATGAAAAAACAGCTTATGGAAGTAAGGGGGGGAGGAGAATAAATGTCGGTCGCAGTAGTGATGCCATCAGCTCGCATGTGCCTTACGGGAGTAAGTGGGAAAGAGCGCAAAACAAGGCAGCTGCGCATATGAAAAAAAAAGCTTCTGTTAGTAGGGGAGGGGAATAAATGTCGGTCGAAGTAGTGATGCCTGCAACTCGCATGTGCCTTACGACGGTAAGTGGGAAAGAGCACAAAATAAGGCAGCTGCGCGCATGTAGGAAAAAAAACAAAACTACATCAGCCATGCATATGAAAAAAACAGCTTATGTAAGTGAGGGGGGGGGATAAATTTCGGTCGCAGTAATGACGCCTTCAGCTCGCATATAGGAAAAAAAGAAAACTACAGCAGCCATGCATATGAAAAAACAGCTTATGGAAGTAAGGGGGGGAGGGGAATGAATGTCGGTCGCAGTAGTGATGCCTGCAGCTCGCATGTGCCTTACGACGGTAAGTGGGAAAGAGCACAAAATATGGCAGCTGCGCGCATGTAGGAAAAAAACAAAACTACATCAGCCATGCATATGAAAAAAACAGCTTATGTTAGTGAGGGGGGGGGATAAATTTCGGTCGCAGTAATGACGCCTTCAGCTCGCATATAGGAAAACAAGAAAACTACAGCAGCCATGCATATGAAAAAACAGCTTATGGAAGTAAGGGGGGGAGGAGAATAAATGTCGGTCGCAGTAGTGATGCCATCAGCTCGCATGTGCCTTACGGGAGTAAGTGGGAAAGAGCGCAAAACAAGGCAGCTGCGCATATGAAAAAAACAGCTTCTGTTAGTAGGGGGAGGGGAATAAATGTCGGTCGAAGTAGTGATGCCTGCAACTCGCATGTGCCTTACGACGGTAAGTGGGAAAGAGCACAAAATAAGGCAGCTGCGCGCATGTAGGAAAAAAAACAAAACTACATCAGCCATGCATATGAAAAAAACAGCTTATGTAAGTGAGGGGGGGGATAAATTTCGGTCGCAGTAATGACGCCTTCAGCTCGCATATAGGAAAAAAAAGAAAACTACAGCAGCCATGCATATGAAAAAACAGCTTATGGAAGTAAGGGGGGGGGGAATGAATGTCGGTCGCAGTAGTGATGCCTGCAGCTCGGATGTGCCTTACGACGGTAAGTGGGAAAGAGCACAAAATAAGGCAGCTGCGCGCATGTAGGAAAAAACAAAACTGCATCAGCCATGCATATGAAAAAAAAACAGCTTATGTAAGTGAGGGGGGGGGAATAAATTTCGGTCGCAGTAATGACGCCTTCAGCTCGCATATAGGAAAAAAAAGAAAACTACAGCAGCCATGCATATGAAAAAAACAGCTTATGGAAGTAAGGGGGGAGGAGAATAAATGTCGGTCGCAGTAGTGACGCCTTCAGTTCGCATGTGCCTTATGGGAGTAAGTGGGAAAGAGCACAAAACAAGGCAGCTGCGCATATGAAAAAAACAGCTTCTGTTAGTAGGGGGAGGAGAATAAATGTCGGTCGCAGTAGTGATGCCTGCAGCTCGCATGTGCCTTACGAAAGTAAATGGGAAAAAGTACAAAACAAGGAAGCTGCGCGTATGTAGGAATAAAAAACAAAACTATAGCAGCCATGCATATTGGGGGGAGAATAAATGTCGGTCGCAGTAGTGACGCCTTCAGCTCGCATGTGCCTTATGGGAGTAAGCGGGAAAGAGCGCAAAACTAGGCAGCTGCGCATATGAAAAAAAAACAGCTTCTGTTAGTAGGGGGAGGGGAATAAATGTCGGTCGCAGTAGTGATGACTGCAGCTCGCATGTGCCTTACGACGGTAAGTGGGAAAGAGCTCAAAATAAGGCAGCTGCGCGCATGTAGGAAAAAAACAAAACTACAGCAGCCATGCATATGAAAAAAACAGCTTATGTTAGTGAGGGGGGGAGGAGAATAAATGTCGGTCGCAGTAGTGACGCCTTCAGCTCGCATGTGCCTTACGGGAGTAATTGGGAAAGAGCGCAAAACTAGGAAGCTAGTTTGAAAAAAAACAAAACTACAGCAGCCATGAAAAAACAGCTTATGGAATTGAGGGGGAGTGGAATATGGAAAAAAAGGAAAAAAACAAAACTACAGCAGCCATTCATATGAAAAAAACAGCTTATGGTAGTGTGGGGGGAGGGGAATAAATTTCGGTCGCAGTAGTGACGCCATCAGCTCGCATGTGCCTTACGGGAGTAAGTGGGAAAGAGCGCAAAACAAGGCAGCTGCGCATATGAAAAAAAACAGCTTCTGTTAGTAGGGGGAGGGGAATAAATGTCGGTCGCAGTAGTGATGCCTGCAGCTCGCATGTGCCTTACGACGGTAAGTGGGAAAGAGCACAAAATAAGGCAGCTGCGCGCATGTAGGAAAAAAACAAAACTACAGCAGCCATGCATATGAAAAAAACAGCTTATGTAAGTGAGGGGGGGAATAAATTTCGGTCGCAGTAATGACGCCTTCAGCTCGAATATAGGAAAAAAGAGAAAACTACAGCAGCCATGCATATGAAAAAACAGCTTATGGAAGTAAGGGGGAGGGAATGCATGTCGGTCGCAGTAGTGATGCCTGCAGCTCGCATGTGCCTTACGAAAGTAAATGGGAAAAAGTACAAAACAAGGAAGCTGCGCGTATGTAGGAATAAAAAAACAAAACTACAGCAGCCATGCATATGAAAAAAACAGCTTATGTTAGTGAGGGGGGAGGAGAATAAATGTCGGTCGCAGTAGTGACGCCTGCAGCTCGCATGTGCCTTAAGGAGTTGGGAAAGAGCGCAAAACTAGGAAGCTAGTTTGAAAAAAAAACAAAACTTCAGCAGCCATGAAAAAACAGCTTATGAATTGAGGGGAGTGGAATATGGAAAAAAAGAGAAAAACAAAACTACAGCAGCCATTCATATGAAAAAACAGCTTATGGTAGTGTGGGGGGAGGGGAATAAATTTCGGTCGCAGTAGTGACGCCATCAGCTCGCATGTGCCTTACGGGAGTAAGTGGGAGAGAGCGCAAAACAAGGCAGCTGCGCATATGAAAAAAACAGCTTCTGTTAGAAGGGGGAGGGGAATAAATGTCGGTCGCAGTAGTGATGCCTGCAGCTCGCATGTGCCTTACGACGGTAAGTGGGAAAGAGCACAAAATATGGCAGCTGCGCGCATGTAGGAAAAAAACAAAACTACATCAGCCATGCATATGAAAAAAACAGCTTATGTAAGTGAGGGGGGGATAAATTTCGGTCGCAGTAATGACGCCTTCAGCTCGCATATAGGAAAAAAAGAAAACTACAGCAGCCATGCATATGAAAAAACAGCTTATGGAAGTAAGGGGGGAGGAGAATAAATGTCGGTCGCAGTAGTGACGCCATCAGCTCGCATGTGCCTTACGGGAGTAAGTGGGAAAGAGCGCAAAACAAGGCAGCTGCGCATATGAAAAAAACAGCTTCTGTTAGTAGGGGGAGGAGAATAAATGTCGGTCGCAGTAGTGATGCCTGCAGCTCGCATGTGCCTTACGAAAGTAAATGGGACAAAGTACAAAACAAGGAAGCTGCGCGTATGTAGGAATAAAAAACAAAACTACAGCAGCCATGCATATGAAAAAAACAGCTTATGTTAGTGAGGGGGGGAGGAGAATAAATGTCGATCGCAGTAGTGACGCCTTCAGCTCGCGTGTGCCTTAAGGGAGTAATTGGGAAAGAGCGCAAAACTAGGAAGCTAGTTTGAAAAAAAAAAACAAAACTTCAGCAGCCATGAAAAAAACAGCTTATGGAATTGAGGGGGAGTGGAATATGGAAAAAAAGGAAAAAACAAAACTACAGCAGCCATTCATATGAAAAAAACAGCTTATGGTAGTGTGGGGGGAGGGGAATAAATTTCGGTCGCAGTAGTGACGCCATCAGCTCGCATGTGCCTTACGGGAGTAAGTGGGAGAGAGCGCAAAACAAGGCAGCTGCGCATATGAAAAAAACAGCTTCTGTTAGAAGGGGGAGGGGAATAAATGTCGGTCGCAGTAGTGATGCCTGCAGCTCGCATGTGCCTTACGACGGTAAGTGGGAAAGAGCACAAAATATGGCAGCTGCGCGCATGTAGGAAAAAAACAAAACTACATCAGCCATGCATATGAAAAAAACAGCTTATGTTAGTGAGGGGGGGGATAAATTTCGGTCGCAGTAATGACGCCTTCAGCTCGCATATAGGAAAACAAGAAAACTACAGCAGCCATGCATATGAAAAAACAGCTTATGGAAGTAAGGGGGGGAGGAGAATAAATGTCGGTCGCAGTAGTGATGCCATCAGCTCGCATGTGCCTTACGGGAGTAAGTGGGAAAGAGCGCAAAACAAGGCAGCTGCGCATATGAAAAAACAGCTTCTGTTAGTAGGGGGAGGGGAATAAATGTCGGTCGAAGTAGTGATGCCTGCAACTCGCATGTGCCTTACGACGGTAAGTGGGAAAGAGCACAAAATAAGGCAGCTGCGCGCATGTAGGAAAAAACAAAACTACATCAGCCATGCATATGAAAAAAACAGCTTATGTAAGTGAGGGGGGGGATAAATTTCGGTCGCAGTAATGACGCCTTCAGCTCGCATATAGGAAAAAAAGAAAACTACAGCAGCCATGCATATGAAAAAACAGCTTATGGAAGTAAGGGGGGAGGGAATGAATGTCGGTCGCAGTAGTGATGCCTGCAGCTCGCATGTGCCTTACGACGGTAAGTGGGAAAGAGCACAAAATAAGGCAGCTGCGCGCATGTAGGAAAAAAACAAAACTGCATCAGCCATGCATATGAAAAAAAACAGCTTATGTAAGTGAGGGGGGGAATAAATTTCGGTCGCAGTAATGACGCCTTCAGCTCGCATATAGGAAAAAAAGAAAACTACAGCAGCCATGCATATGAAAAAACAGCTTATGGAAGTAAGGGGGGGAGGAGAATAAATGTCGGTCGCAGTAGTGACGCCTTCAGTTCGCATGTGCCTTATGGGAGTAAGTGGGAAAGAGCGCAAAACAAGGCAGCTGCGCATATGAAAAAAACAGCTTCTGTTAGTAGGGGGAGGGGAATAAATGTCGGTCGAAGTAGTGATGCCTGCAACTCGCATGTGCCTTACGACGGTAAGTGGGAAAGAGCACAAAATAAGGCAGCTGCGCGCATGTAGGAAAAAAAACAAAACTATATCAGCCATGCATATGAAAAAAACAGCTTATGTAAGTGAGGGGGGAGATAAATTTCGGTCGCAGTAATGACGCCTTCAGCTCGCATATAGGAAAAAAAGAAAACTACAGCAGCCATGCATATGAAAAAACAGCTTATGGAAGTAAGGGGGGGAGGGGAATGAATGTCGGTCGCAGTAGTGATGCCTGCAGCTCGCATGTGCCTTACGACGGTAAGTGGGAAAGAGCACAAAATATGGCAGCTGCGCGCATGTAGGAAAAAAACAAAACTACATCAGCCATGCATATGAAAAAAACAGCTTATGTTAGTGAGGGGGGGATAAATTTCGGTCGCAGTAATGACGCCTTCAGCTCGCATATAGGAAAACAAAAAAACTACAGCAGCCATGCATATGAAAAAACAGCTTATGGAAGTAAGGGGGGGAGGAGAATAAATGTCGGTCGCAGTAGTGATGCCATCAGCTCGCATGTGCCTTACGGGAGTAAGTGGGAAAGAGCGCAAAACAAGGCAGCTGCGCATATGAAAAAAACAGCTTCTGTTAGTAGGGGGAGGAGAATAAATGTCGGTCGCAGTAGTGATGCCTGCAGCTCGCATGTGCCTTACGACGGTAAGTGGGAAAGAGCACAAAATAAGGCAGCTGCGCGCATGTAGGAAAAAAACAAAACTGCATCAGCCATGCATATGAAAAAAAAACAGCTTATGTAAGTGAGGGGGGGGAATAAATTTCGGTCGCAGTAATGACGCCTTCAGCTCGCATATAGGAAAAAAAGAAAACTACAGCAGCCATGCATATGAAAAAACAGCTTATGGAAGTAAGGGGGGAGGAGAATAAATGTCGGTCGCAGTAGTGACGCCTTCAGTTCGCATGTGCCTTATGGGAGTAAGTGGGAAAGAGCACAAAACAAGGCAGCTGCGCATATGAAAAAAACAGCTTCTGTTAGTAGGGGGAGGAGAATAAATGTCGGTCGCAGTAGTGATGCCTGCAGCTCGCATGTGCCTTACGAAAGTAAATGGGGAAAAGTACAAAACAAGGAAGCTGCGCGTATGTAGGAATAAAAAACAAAACTATAGCAGCCATGCATATTGGGGGGGAGAATAAATGTCGGTCGCAGTAGTGACGCCTTCAGCTCGCATGTGCCTTATGGGAGTAAGCGGGAAAGAGCGCAAAACTAGGCAGCTGCGCATATGAAAAAAAAACAGCTTCTGTTAGTAGGGGGAGGGGAATAAATGTCGGTCGCAGTAGTGATGACTGCAGCTCGCATGTGCCTTACGACGGTAAGTGGGAAAGAGCTCAAAATAAGGCAGCTGCGCGCATGTAGGAAAAAAACAAAACTACAGCAGCCATGCATATGAAAAAAACAGCTTATGTTAGTGAGGGGGGGAGGAGAATAAATGTCGGTCGCAGTAGTGACGCCTTCAGCTCGCATGTGCCTTACGGGAGTAATTGGGAAAGAGCGCAAAACTAGGAAGCTAGTTTGAAAAAAAAACAAAACTACAGCAGCCATGAAAAAACAGCTTATGGAATTGAGGGGGAGTGGAATATGGAAAAAAAAGGAAAAAAACAAAACTACAGCAGCCATTCATATGAAAAAAACAGCTTATGGTAGTGTGGGGGGAGGGGAATAAATTTCGGTCGCAGTAGTGACGCCATCAGCTCGCATGTGCCTTACGGGAGTAAGTGGGAAAGAGCGCAAAACAAGGCAGCTGCGTATATGAAAAAAAAACAGCTTCTGTTAGTAGGGGGGGGGAATAAATGTCGGTCGCAGTAGTGATGCCTGCAGCTCGCATGTGCCTTACGACGGTAAGTGGGAAAGAGCACAAAATAAGGCAGCTGCGCGCATGTAGGAAAAAAACAAAACTACATCAGCCATGCATATGAAAAAAACAGCTTATGTAAGTGAGGGGGGGGAATAAATTTCGGTCGCAGTAATGACGCCTTCAGCTCGAATATAGGAAAAAAAGAAAACTACAGCAGCCATGCATATGAAAAAACAGCTTATGGAAGTAAGGGGGGGAGGGGAATGCATGTCGGTCGCAGTAGTGATGCCTGCAGCTCGCATGTGCCTTACGAAAGTAAATGGGAAAAAGTACAAAACAAGGAAGCTGCGCGTATGTAGGAATAAAAAACAAAACTACAGCAGCCATGCATATGAAAAAAACAGCTTATGTTAGTGAGGGGGGGAGGAGAATAAATGTCGGTCGCAGTAGTGACGCCTTCAGCTCGCGTGTGCCTTAAGGGAGTAATTGGGAAAGAGCGCAAAACTAGGAAGCTAGTTTGAAAAAAAAACAAAACTTCAGCAGCCATGAAAAAAACAGCTTATGGAATTGAGGGGGAGTGGAATATGGAAAAAAAGGAAAAAACAAAACTACAGCAGCCATTCATATGAAAAAAACAGCTTATGGTAGTGTGGGGGGGAGGGGAATAAATTTCGGTCGCAGTAGTGACGCCATCAGCTCGCATGTGCCTTACGGGAGTAAGTGGGAAAGAGCGCAAAACAAGGCAGCTGCGCATATGAAAAAAACAGCTTCTGTTAGAAGGGGGAGGGGAATAAATGTCGGTCGCAGTAGTGATGCCTGCAGCTCGCATGTGCCTTACGACGGTAAGTGGGAAAGAGCACAAAATAAGGCAGCTGCGCGCATGTAGGAAAAAACAAAACTACATCAGCCATGCATATGAAAAAAACAGCTTATGTAAGTGAGGGGGGGGATAAATTTCGGTCGCAGTAATGACGCCTTCAGCTCGCATATAGGAAAAAAAGAAAACTACAGCAGCCATGCATATGAAAAAAACAGCTTATGGAAGTAAGGGGGGAGGGGAATGAATGTCGGTCGCAGTAGTGATGCCTGCAGCTCGCATGTGCCTTACGACGGTAAGTGGGAAAGAGCACAAAATAAGGCAGCTGCGCGCATGTAGGAAAAAAACAAAACTGCATCAGCCATGCATATGAAAAAAAACAGCTTATGTAAGTGAGGGGGGAATAAATTTCGGTCGCAGTAATGACGCCTTCAGCTCGCATATAGGAAAAAAAAAAACTACAGCAGCCATGCATATGAAAAAACAGCTTATGGAAGTAAGGGGGAGGAGAATAAATGTCGGTCGCAGTAGTGACGCCTTCAGTTCGCATGTGCCTTATGGGAGTAAGTGGGAAAGAGCACAAAACAAGGCAGCTGCGCATATGAAAAAAACAGCTTCTGTTAGTAGGGGGAGGAGAATAAATGTCGGTCGCAGTAGTGATGCCTGCAGCTCGCATGTGCCTTACGAAAGTAAATGGGGAAAAAGTACAAAACAAGGAAGCTGCGCGTATGTAGGAATAAAAAACAAAACTATAGCAGCCATGCATATTGGGGGAGAATAAATGTCGGTCGCAGTAGTGACGCCTTCAGCTCGCATGTGCCTTATGGGAGTAAGCGGGAAAGAGCGCAAAACTAGGCAGCTGCGCATATGAAAAAAAAACAGCTTCTGTTAGTAGGGGGAGGGGAATAAATGTCGGTCGCAGTAGTGATGACTGCAGCTCGCATGTGCCTTACGACGGTAAGTGGGAAAGAGCACAAAATAAGGCAGCTGCGCGCATGTAGGAAAAAACAAAACTACAGCAGCATGCATATGAAAAAAACAGCTTATGTTAGTGAGGGGGGAGGAGAATAAATGTCGGTCGCAGTAGTGACGCCTTCAGCTCGCATGTGCCTTACGGGAGTAATTGGGAAAGAGCGCAAAACTAGGAAGCTAGTTTGAAAAAAAACAAAACTACAGCAGCCATGAAAAAACAGCTTATGGAATTGAGGGGGAGTGGAATATGAAAAAAAAGGAAAAAACAAAACTACAGCAGCCATTCATATGAAAAAAACAGCTTATGGTAGTGTGGGGGAGGGGAATAAATTTCGGTCGCAGTAGTGACGCCATCAGCTCGCATGTGCCTTACGGGAGTAAGTGGGAAAGAGCGCAAAACAAGGCAGCTGCGCATATGAAAAAACAGCTTCTGTTAGTAGGGGAGGGGAATAAATTTCGGTCGCAGTAGTGATGCCTGCAGCTCGCATGTGCCTTACGACGGTAAGTGGGAAAGAGCACAAAATAAGGCAGCTGCGCGCATGTAGGAAAAAACAAAACTACATCAGCCATGCATATGAAAAAAACAGCTTATGTAAGTGAGGGGGGGGAATAAATTTCGGTCGCAGTAGTGACGCCTTCAGCTCGCATATAGGAAAAAAAGAAAACTACAGCAGCCATGCATATGAAAAAACAGCTTATGGAAGTAAGGGGGAGGAGAATAAATGTCGGTCGCAGTAGTGACGCCTTCAGTTCGCATGTGCCTTATGGGAGTAAGTGGGAAAGAGCACAATACAAGGCAACTGCGCGCATGTAGGAAAAAAACAAAACTACAGCAGCTATGCATATGAAAAAACAGCTTATGGAAGTAAGGGCGGAGGAAAATAAATTTCGGTCGCATTAGTGACGCCTTCAGCTCGCATGTGCCTTATGGGAGTAAGTGGGAAAGAGCGCAAAACAAGGCAGCTGCGCATATGAAAAAAACAGCTTCTGTTAGTAGGGGGAGGAGAATAAATGTCGGTCGCAGTAGTGATGCCTGCAGCTCGCATGTGCCTTACGAAGTAAATGGGAAAAGGTACAAAAAGAAGCTGCGCGTATGTAGGAATAAAAAACAAAACTACAGCAGCCATGCATATGAAAAAAACAGCTTATGTTAGTGAGGGGGGAGGAGAATAAATGTCGGTCGCAGTAGTGACGCCTTCAGCTCGCATGTGCCTTAAGGGAGTAATTGGGAAAGAGCGCAAAACTAGGAAGCTAGTTTGAAAAAAAAAAACTTCAGCAGCCATGAAAAAACAGCTTATGGAATTGAGGGGAGTGGAATATGGAAAAAAGGAAAAAACAAAACTACAGCAGCCATTCATATGAAAAAAACAGCTTATGGTAGTGTGGGGGAGGGGAATAAATTTCGGTCGCATTAGTGACGCCTTCAGCTCGCATGTGCCTTATGGGAGTAAGTGGGAAAGAGCGCAAAACAAGGCAGCTGCGCATATGAAAAAAACAGCTTCTGTTATAGTGAGGGAGGGAGAATAAATTTCGTTCGCAGTAGCGACGCCTGCAGCTCGCATGTGCCTTACGACGGTAAGTGGGAAAGAGCACAAAATAAGGCAGCTGCGCGCATGTAGGAAAAAAACAAAACTACATCAGCCATGCATAGAAAAAAACAGCTTATGTAAGTGAGGGGTGGGGGGGAATAAATTTCGGTCGCATTAGTGACGCCTTCAGCTCGCATATAGGAAAAAAAAGAAAACTACAGCAGCCATGCATATGAAAAAAACAGCTTATGGAAGTAAGGGGGGAGGAGAATAGATGTCGGTCGCAGTAGTGACGCCATCAGCTCGCATGTGCCTTACGGGAGTAAGTAAGTGGAAAGAGCGCAAAACAAGGCAGCTGCGCATATGAAAAAAACAGCTTCTGTTAGTAGGGGGGGGGGGAATAAATGTCGGTCGAAGTAGTGATGCCTGCAACTCGCATGTGCCTTACGACGGTAAGTGGGAAAGAGCACAAAATAAGGCAGCTGCGCGCATGTAGGAAAAAAACAAAACTACATCAGCCATGCATATGAAAAAAACAGCTTATGTAAGTGGGGGGGAGAATAAATTTCGGTCGCAGTAATGACGCCTTCAGCTCGCATATGGGAGAAAAAAAGGAATGAAAAACTAAACAGCAGCCATGCATATGAAAAAAAAGCTTATGGAAGTAAGGGGGAGGAGAATAAATGTCGGTCGCAGTAGTGACGCCTTCAGTTCGCATGTGCCTTATGGGAGTAAGTGGGAAAGAGCACAAAACAAGGCAGCTGCGCATATGAAAAAAACAGCTTCTGTTAGTAGGGGGGGGAGAATAAATGTCGGTCGCAGTAGCGACGCCTGCAGCTCGCATGTGCCTTACGACGGTAAGTGGGAAAAAGTACAAAACAAGGGAGCTGCGCGTATGTAGGAATAAAAAACAAAACTATAGCAGCCATGCATATTGGTGGGAGAATAAATGTCGGTCGCAGTAGTGACGCCTTCAGCTCGCATGTGCCTTATGGGAGTAAGCGGGAAAGAGCGCAAAACTAGGCAGCTGCGCATATGAAAAAAAAACAGCTTCTGTTAGTAGGGGGAGGGGAATAAATGTCGGTCGCAGTAGTGATGACTGCAGCTCGCATGTGCCTTACGACGGTAAGTGGGAAAGAGCACAAAATAAGGCAGCTGCGCGCATGTAGGAAAAAAACAAAACTACAGCAGCCATGCATATGAAAAAAAACAGCTTATGTTAGTGAGGGGGGGAGGAGAATAAATGTCGGTCGCAGTAGTGACGCCTTCAGCTCGCATGTGCCTTACGGGAGTAATTGGGAAAGAGCGCAAAACTAGGAAGCTAGTTTGAAAAAAAAAACAAAACTACAGCAGCCATGAAAAAAACAGCTTATGGAATTGAGGGGGAGTGGAATATGGAAAACAAGGAAAAAAAAAAACTACAGCAGCCATTCATATGAAAAAAAAACTTATGGTAGTGTGGGGGGAGGGGAATAAATTTCGGTCGCAGTAGTGACGCCATCAGCTCGCATGTGCCTTACGGGAGTAAGTGGGAAAGAGCGCAAAACAAGGCAGCTGCGCATATGAAAAAAACAGCTTCTGTTAGTAGGGGGAGGGGAATAAATGTCGGTCGCAGTAGTGATGCCTGCAGCTCGCATGTGCCTTACGACGGTAAGTGGGAAAGAGCACAAAATAAGGCAGCTGCGCGCATGTAGGAAAAAAACAAAACTACAGCAGCTATGCATATGAAAAAACAGTTTATGGATGTAAGGGGGGGAGGAGAATAAATGTCGGTCGCAGTAGTGACGCCTTCAGTTCGCATGTGCCTTATGGGAGTAAGTGGGAAAGAGCACAATACAAGGCAACTGCGCGCATGTAGGAAAAAAAACAAAACTACAGCAGCTATGCATATGAAAAAACAGCTTATGGAAGTAAGGGCGGAGGAGAATAAATTTCGGTCGCATTAGTGACGCCTTCAGCTCGCATGTGCCTTATGGGAGTAAGTGGGAAAGAGCGCAAAACAAGGCAGCTGCGCATATGAAAAAAACAGCTTCTGTTAGTGAGGGAGGGGAGAATAAATTTCGTTCGCAGTAGCGACGCCTGCAGCTCGCATGTGCCTTACGACGGTAAGTGGGAAAAAGTACAAAACAAGGGAGCTGCGCGTATGTAGGAATAAAAAACAAAACTATAGCAGCCATGCATATTGGGGGGAGAATAAATGTCGGTCGCAGTAGTGACGCCTTCAGCTCGCATGTGCCTTATGGGAGTAAGCGGGAAAGAGCGCAAAACTAGGCAGCTGCGTATATGAAAAAAAACAGCTTCTGTTAGTAGGGGGAGGGGAATAAATGTCGGTCGCAGTAGTGATGCCTGCAGCTCGCATGTGCCTTACGACGGTAAGTGGGAAAGAGCACAAAATAAGGCAGCTGCGCGCATGTAGGAAAAAAACAAAACTACATCAGCCATGCATATGAAAAAACAGCTTATGTAGGGGGGGATAAATTCGGTCGCAGTAATGACGCCTCAGCTCGCATATAGGAAAAAAAACAACAAGCAGCCATGCAAATGAAAAAAACAGCTTATGGAAGTAAGGGGGGAGAATAAATGTCGGTCGCAGTAGTGACGCCTTCAGCTCGCATGTGCCTTATGGGAGTAAGTGGGAAAGAGCACAAAAACAAGGCAGCTGCGCATATGAAAAAAACAGCTTCTGTTAGTAGGGGAGGGAGAATAAATGTCGGTCGAAGTAGTGATGCCTGCAACTCGCATGTGCCTTACGACGGTAAGTGGGAAAGAGCACAAAATAAGGCAGCTGCGCGCATGTAGGAAAAAAACAAAACTACATCAGCCATGCATATGGGGGGGGATAAATTTCGGTCGCAGTAATGACGCCTTCAGCTCGCATATAGGAAAAAAAGAAAACTACAGCAGCCATGCATATGAAAAAACAGCTTATGGGAGTAAGGGGGGGAGGGGAATGAATGTCGGTCGCAGTAGTGATGCCTGCAGCTCGCATGTGCCTTACGACGGTAAGTGGGAAAGAGCACAAAATAAGGCAGCTGCGCATATGTAGAAAAAAACAACTACATAGGTGCATATGAAAAAACAGCTTATGGAAGTAAGGGGGGGGAATAAATGTCAAAGAGTCGCAATACAAGAGCCTTCAGCGCATATAGGAAAAAAAAAAAACTACAGCAGCCATGCATATGAAAAAACAGCTTATGGAAGTAAGGGGGAGGAGAATAAATGTCGGTCGCAGTAGTGACGCCTTCAGCTCGCATGTGCCTTATGGGAGTAAGTGGGAAAGAGCGCAAAACAAGGCAGCTGCGCATATGAAAAAAACAGCTTCTGTTATAGTGAGGGGGGGGAGAATAAATTTCGTTCGCAGTATCGACGCCTGCAGCTCGCATGTGCCTTACGACGGTAAGTGGGAAAAAGTACAAAACAAGGGAGCTGCGCGTATGTAGGAATAAAAAACAAAACTATAGCAGCCATGCATATTGGGGGGAGAATAAATGTCGGTCGCAGTAGTGACGCCTTCAGCTCGCATGTGCCTTATGGGAGTAAGCGGGAAAGAGCGTAAAACTAGGCAGCTGCGCATATGAAAAAAAAAACAGCTTCTGTTAGTAGGGGGAAGGGGAATAAATGTCGGTCGCAGTAGTGATGACTGCAGCTCGCATGTGCCTTACGACGGTAAGTGGGAAAGAGCACAAAATAATGCAGCTGCGCGCATGTAGGAAAAAAACAAAACTACAGCAGCCATGCATATAAAAAAACAGCTTATGTTAGTGAGGGGGGAAGGAGAATAAATGTCGGTCGCAGTAGTGACGCCTTCAGCTCGCATGTGCCTTATGGGAGTAAGTGGGAGAGAGCACAAAACAAGGCAGCTGCGCGATGTAGGAAAAAAAAAAACACAGCTATGCATATGAAAAAACAGCTTATGGAAGTAAGGGGGGAGGAGAATAAATGTCGGTCGCAGTAGTGACGCCTTCAGCTCGCATGTGCCTTACGGGAGTAAGTGGGAAAGAGCGCAAAACAAGGCAGCTGCGCATATGAAAAAAACAGCTTCTGTTAGTAGGGGGAGGGGAATAAATGTCGGTCGCAGTAGTGATGCCTGCAGCTCGCATGTGCCTTACGACGGTAAGTGGGAAAGAGCACAAAATAAGGCAGCTGCGCGCATGTAGGAAAAAACAAAACTACAGCAGCCATGCATATGAAAAAACAGCTTATGTTAGTGAGGGGGGGGGAGAATAAAAGTCGGTCGCATTAGTGAAGCCTTCAGCTCGCATGTGCCTTACTGGAGTAAGTGGGAAAGAGCGCAAAACTAGGAAGCTGCGCATATGAAAAAACAGCTTCTGTTAGTAGGGGGAGGGGAATAAATTTCGGTTGCAGTAATAACGCCTTCAGCTCGCATGTAGGAAAAAAACAAAACTACAGCAGCCTATGCATATGAAAAAACAGCTTATGGAAGTAAGGGCGGAGGAGAATAAATTTCGGTCGCATTAGTGACGCCTTCAGCTCGCATGTGCCTTACGGGAGTAAGTGGGAAAGAGCGCAAAACTAGGCAGCTGCGCATATGAAAAAAAACAGCTTCTGTTAGTAGGGGAGGGGAATAAATGTCGGTCGCAGTAGTGATGCCTGCAGCTCGCATGTGCCTTACGACGGTAAGTGGGAAAGAGCACAAAATAAGGCAGCTGCGCGCATGTAGGAAAAAACAAAACTACATCAGCCATGCATATGAAAAAAACAGCTTATGTAAGTGAGGGGGGGGAATAAATTTCGGTCGCAGTAATGACGCCTTCAGCTCGCATATAGGAAAAAAAGAAAACTACAGCAGCCATGCATATGAAAAAAACAGCTTATGTTAGTGAGGGGGGGAGGAGAATAAATGTCGGTCGCAGTAGTGACGCCTTCAGCTCGCATGTGCCTTACGGGAGTAAGGGAAAGAGCACAAAACAAGAAAAAAAAAAAACAAGCAGCCAGAAAAAACAGCGCATGGATTAGGAAAAAAACAAAACTACAGCAGCCATGCATATGAAAAAACAGCTTATGGAAGTGAGGGGGAGGAGAATAAATTTCGGTCGCAGTAGTGACGCCTTCAGCTCGCATGTGCCTTACGGGAGTAAATGGGAAAGAGCGCAAAACTAGGCAGCTGCGCATGTGAAAAAAAACAGCCTCTGTTAGTAGGGGAGGGGAATAAATGTCGGTCGCAGTAGCGACGCCTGCAGCTCGCATGTGCCTTACGGGAGTAAGTGGGAAAGAGCACAAAATAAGGCAGCTGCGCATGTGAAAAAAAACAAAACAACACCATGCATATGAAAAAAACAGCTTATGTTAGTGAGGGGGGGAGGAGAATAAAAGTCGGTCGCATTAGTGACGCCTTCAGCTCGCATGTGCCTTACGGGAGTAAGTGGGAAAGAGCGCAAAACTAGGAAGCTGCGCATATGAAAAAAAAACAGCTTCTGTTAGTGAGGGGGGAAAAATGTCGGTCGCAGTAAGTGATGCCTGCGGCTCGCATGTGCCTTAATGACGTAAATGGGAAAAAGTACAAAACAAGGAAGCTGCGCGTATGTAGGAAAAAAAAACAAAACTATAGCAGCCATGCATATTGGGGGGAGAATAAATGTCGGTCGCAGTAGTGACGCCTTCAGCTCGCATGTGCCTTATGGGAGTAAGTGGGAAAGAGCGCAAAAACTAGGCAGCTGCGCATATGAAAAAAAACAGCTTCTGTTAGTAGGGGGAGGGGAATAGATGTCGGTCGCAGTAGTGATGCCTGCAGCTCGCATGTGCCTTACGAAGGTAAGTGGGAAAGAGCACAAAATAAGAAAGCTGCGCGTATGTAGGAAAAAAACAAAACTACAGCAGCCATGCATATGAAAAAAACAGCTAATGATTGAGTGAGGGGGGGGTGAAAAAAACAAAACTACAGCAGCCATGAAAAAACGCCTTCGAAGCTGGTGGAATATGGAAAAAAAGGAAAAAAAACAAAACTACAGCAGCCATGCATATGAAAAAACAGATTATGGTAGTGTGGGGGAGGGGAATAAATGTCGGTCGCAGTAGTGACGCCTTCAGCTCGCATGTGCCTTACGGAAAGTGGGCAGCTGCGCATATGGAAAAAAACAAAAACAGCTCTGTATGAAAAAAGCTTAGGGAGGGGGGGAATAAATTTCGGTCGCATTAATGACGCCTTCAGCTCGCATGTTCTTTATGGGAAAAAAAGAGCGAAAATTAGGCAGCAGCCATGCATATGAAAAAAACAGCTTCTGTTAGTGAGGGGGGGAGAATAAATTTCGGTCGCAGTAGGCGACGCCTGCAGCTCGCATGTGCCTTACGAAAGTAAATGGGAAAAAGTACAAAACAAGGAAGCTGCGCGTATGTAGGAAAAAAAAAAAAACTATAGCAGCCATGCATATTGGGGGGAGAATAAATGTCGGTCGCAGTAGTGACGCCTTCAGCTCGCATGTGCCTTATGGGAGTAAGCGGGAAAGAGCGCAAAACAAGGCAGCTGCGTATATGAAAAAAAACAGCTTCTGTTAGTAGGGGGAGGGGAATAAATGTCGGTCGCAGTAGTGATGCCTGCAGCTCGCATGTGCCTTACGAAAGTAAATGGGAAAGAGCACAAAACAAGGCAGCTGCGCGTATGTAGGAAAAAACAAAACTACAGCAGCCATGCATATGAAAACAACAGCTTATGGAATTGAGGGGGGGGTTATGACCTTCAAAAAAAAAAAAACTACAGCAGCCATGCAAAAAAACAGCTTATGGAATTGAGGGGGAATGGAATAATGGAAAAAAGGAAAAAACAAAACTACAGCAGCCATGCATATGAAAAAACAGCTTCTGTTAGTGTGGGGGAGGGAGAATAAATGTCGGTCGCAGTAGTGACGCCATCAGCTTCGCATGTGGGAAAACCATACAAAAAAGGCAGCTGCGATGTAGAAAAAAACAAAACTAGCATTCCATGCATATGGGGGGGGGAATAAATTTCGGTTGCAGTAATGACGCCTTCAGCTCGCATGTAGGAAGAAAAAACAAAATTACAGCAGCCATGCATATGAAAAAAACAGCTTATGGAAGTGAGGGGGGAGGGAAATAAATGTCGGTCGCAGTAGTGACGCCTTCAGCTCGCATGTGCCTTATGAGGGTAAGTGGGAAAGAGCACAAAACAAGGCAGCTGCGCATGTAGGAAAAAAACAAAACAAAACTACAGCAGCCATGCATATGAAAAAAACAGCTTATGGAAGTGAGGGGGGGGAGAATAAATTTCGGTCGCAGTAGTGACGCCTTCAGCTCGCATGTGCCTTATGGGAGTAAGTGGGAAGAGCACAAGACAATAAAAAAACAAAACTACAGCAGCCATGCATATGAAAAAACAGCTTATTTAAGTGAGGGGGGGAGAATAAATGTCGGTCGCAGTAGCGACGCCTGCAGCTCGCATGTGCCTTACGAAAGTAAATGGGAAAAAGTACAAAACAAGGAAGCTGCGCGTATGTAGGAAAAAAACAAAACTATAGCAGCCATGCATATTGGGGGGAGAATAAATGTCGGTCGCAGTAGTGATGCCTTCAGCTCGAATGTGCCTTATGGAAGTAAGTGGGAAAGAGCGCAAAACTAGGAAGCTGCGCATATGAAAAAAACAGCTTCTGTTAGTGAGGGGGGGAGAATAAATGTCGGTCGCAGTAGCGACGCCTGCAGCTCGCATGTGCCTTACGAAAGTAAATGGGAAAAAGTACAAAACAAGGAAGCTGCGCGTATGTAGGAAAAAAACAAAACTATAGCAGCCATGCATATAAATGGGGGAGGGAATAAATGTCGGTCGCAGTAGTGATGCCTGCAGCTCGCATGTGCCTTATGGGAGTAAGTGGGAAAGAGCACAATACAAGGCAACTGCGCGCATGTAGGAAAAAACAAAACTACAGCAGCTATACATATGAAAAAACAGCTTATGGAAGTAAGGGCGGAGGAGAATAAATTTCGGTCGCATTAGTGACGCCTTCAGCTCGCATGTGCCTTACGGGAGTAAGTGGGAAAGAGCGCAAAACTAGGCAGCTGCGCATACGAAAAAAAAACAGCTTCTGTTAGTAGGGGGAGGGGAATAAATGTCGGTCGCAGTAGTGATGCCTGCAGCTCGCATGTGCCTTACGACGGTAAGTGGGAAAGAGCACAAAACAAGGCAGCTGTAGGAAAAAAAACTACAGCAGCCATGCATATGAAAAACAGCTTATGTTAAATTTGGGGGGAAGGGGGAAAAAACAAAACTACAGCAGCCATGCATATGAAAAAAACAGCTTATGTTAATGAGGGGGGGAGGAGAATAAAAGTCGGTCGCATTAGTGACGCCTTCAGCTCGCATGTGCCTTACGGGAGTAAGTGGGAAAAAGTACAAAACAAGGAAGCTGCGCGTATGTAGGAAAAAAAACAAAACTATAGCAGCCATGCATATTGGGGGGAGAATAAATGTCGGTCGCAGTAGTGACGCCTTCAGCTCGCATGTGCCTTATGGGAGTAAGCGGGAAAGAGCGCAAAACTAGGCAGCTGCGCATATGAAAAAAAACAGCTTCTGTTAGTGAGGGGAAGGAGAATAAATGTCGGTCGCAGTAGTGATGCCTGCAGCTCGCATGTGCCTTACGAAAGTAAATGGGAAAGAGTACAAAACAAGAAAGCTGCGCGTATGTAGGAAAAAACAAAACTACAGAAGCCATGCATATGAAAACAACAGCTTATGGAATTGAGTGGGGGGGTATGAAAAAAAAACTACAGCAGCCATGAAAAAAACAGCTTATGGAATTGAGGGGGAATGGAATATGGAAAAAAAAGGAAAAAAAAAAAACTACAGCAGCCATGCATATGAAAAAAACAGATTATGGTAGTGTGGGTGGAGGGGAATAAATTTCGGTCGCAGTAGTGACGCCATCAGCTCGCATGTGCCTTACAAGAGCTGCGCATATGAAAAAAACAGCTTCTGTTAGTAGGGGGAGGGGAATAAATTGTCGGTTGCAGTAATGACGCCTTCAGCTCGCATGTAGGAAAAAAAAAAACAATTACAGCAGCCATGCATATGAAAAAAACAGCTTATGGAAGTGGGGGAGGGGAATAAATTTCGGTCGCAGTAGTGACGCCTTCAGCTCGAATGTGCCTTATGGAAGTAAGTGGGAAAGAGCGCAAAACTAGGAAGCTGCGCATATGAAAAAACAGCTTCTGTTAGTGAGGGGGGAGAATAAATGTCGGTCGCAGTAGCGACGCCTGCAGCTCGCATGTGCCTTACGAAAGTAAATGGGAAAAAGTACAAAACAAGGAAGCTGCGCGTATGTAGGAAAAAAAACAAAACTATAGCAGCCATGCATATTGGGGGGAGAATAAATGTCGGTCGCAGTAGTGACGCCTTCAGCTCGCATGTGCCTTATGGGAGTAAGCGGGAAAGAGCGCAAAACTAGGCAGCTGCGCATATGAAAAAAACAGCTTCTGTTAGTGAGGGGGAGGAGAATAAATGTCGGTCGCAGTAGTGATGCCTGCAGCTCGCATGTGCCTTACGAAAGTAAATGGGAAAGAGTACAAAACAAGGAAGCTGCGCGTATGTAGGAAAAAAACAAAACTACATCAGCCATGCATATGAAAAAAACAGCTAATGGAATTGAGTGGGGGGATATGAAAAAAAGGCAAAACTACAGCAGCCATGAAAAAACAGCTTATGGAATTGAGGGGGAGTGGAATATGGAAAAAAAGGAAAAAAAAACAAAATTACAGCAGCCATGCATATGAAAAAAACAGCTTATGGTAGTGTGGGGGGAGGGGAATAAATTTCGGTCGCAGTAGTGACGCCATCAGCTCGCATGTGCCTTACGAAAGGCAGCTGCGCATGAAAAAAAAAGCTTCTGTTAGTAGGGGGGGGAATAAATTTGGTTGCAGTAATGACGCCTTCAGCTCGCATGTAGGGAAAAAAAAAAACAAAAGCTACAGCAGCCATGCATATGAAAAAACAGCTTATGGTAGTGAGGGGGAGGGGAATAAATTTCGGTCGCAGTAGTGACGCCTTCAGCTCGAATGTGCCTTATGGGAGTAAGTGGGAAAGAGCGCAAAACTAGGAAGCTGCGCATATGAAAAAAACAGCTTCTGTTAGTAGGGGGAGGGGAATAAATGTCGGTCGCAGTAGTGATGCCTGCAGCTCGCATGTGCCTTACGACGGTAAGTGGGAAAGAGCACAAAATAAGGCAGCTGCGCGCATGTAGGAAAAAACAAAACTACAGCAGCCATGCATATGAAAAAAACAGCTTATGTTAATGAGGGGGGGAGGAGAATAAAAGTCGGTCGCAGTAGTGACGCCATCAGCTCGCATGTGCCTTACAAGGCAGCTGCGCATATGAAAAAAAACAGCTTCTGTTAGTAGGGGGAGGGGAATAAAGTTCGGTTGCAGTAATGACGCCTTCAGCTCGCATGTAGGGAGAAAAAACAAAATTACAGCAGCCATGCATATGAAAAAAACAGCTTATGGAAGTGGGGGGGGGGAATAAATTTCGGTCGCAGTAGTGACGCCTGCAGCTCGCATGTGCCTTACGAAAGTAAATGGGAAAAAGAGCACAAAACAAGGAAGCTGCGCGTATGTAGGAAAAAAAAAAACTATAGCAGCCATGCATATTGGGGGGAGAATAAATGTCGGTCGCAGTAGTGACGCCTTCAGCTCGCATGTGCCTTATGAGAGTAAGCGGGAAAGAGCGCAAAACTAGGCAGCTGCGCATATGAAAAAAAACAGCTTCTGTTAGTGAGGGGAAGGAGAATAAATGTCGGTCGCAGTAGTGATGCCTGCAGCTCGCATGTGCCTTACGAAAGTAAATGGGAAAGAGTACAAAACAAGGAAGCTGCGCGTATGTAGGAAAAAACAAAACTACAGCAGCCATGCATATGAAAACAACAGCTAATGGAATTGAGTGGGGGGATATGAAAAAAACAAAACTACAGCAGCCATGAAAAAACAGCTTATGGAATTGAGGGGAATGGAATATGGAAAAAAAGGAAAAAAACAAAACTACAGCAGCCATGCATATGAAAAAAACAGATTATGGTAGTGTGGGTGGAGGGGAATAAATTTCGGTCGCAGTAGTGACGCCATCAGCTCGCATGTGCCTTACAAGGCAGCTGCGCATATGAAAAAAACAGCTTCTGTTAGTAGGGGGAGGGGAATAAATTTCGGTTGCAGTAATGACGCCTTCAGCTCGCATGTAGGAAAAAAAAAACAAAATTACAGCAGCCATGCATATGAAAAAAACAGCTTATGGTAGTGAGGGGGGAGGGGAATACATTTCGGTCGCAGTAGTGACGCCTTCAGCTCGAATGTGCCTTATGGAAGTAAGTGGGAAAGAGCGCAAAACTAGGAAGCTGCGCATATGAAAAAAACAGCTTCTGTTAGTAGGGGGAGGGGAATAAATGTCGGTCGCAGTAGTGATGCCTGCAGCTCGCATGTGCCTTACGACGGTAAGTGGGAAAGAGCACAAAATAAGGCAGCTGCGCGCATGTAGGAAAAAACAAAACTACAGCAGCCATGCATATGAAAAAAACAGCTTATGTTAATGAGGGGGGGAGGAGAATAAAAGTCGGTCGCATTAGTGACGCCATCAGCTCGCATGTGCCTTACAAAAAACAGCTGCGCATATGAAAAAAACAGCTTCTGTTAGTAGGGGGAGGGAATAAATGTCGGTTGCAGTAGTGACGCCTTCAGCTCGCATGTGCTATGGAAAAAAGAGCAAAATTACAGCAGCCATGCATATGAAAAAAACAGCTTATGGCAGTGGGGGGGGGGAATAAATGTCGGTCGCAGTAGCGACTCCTGCAGCTCGCATGTGCCTTACGAAAGTAAATGGGAAAAAGTACAAAACAAGGAAGCTGCGCGTATGTAGGAAAAAAACAAAACTATAGCAGCCATGCATATTGGGGGGAGAATAAATGTCGGTCGCAGTAGTGACGCCTTCAGCTCGCATGTGCCTTATGAGAGTAAGCGGGAAAGAGCGCAAAACTAGGCAGCTGCGCATATGAAAAAAAAAACAGCTTCTGTTAGTGAGGGAGAATAAATGTCGGTCGCAGTAGTGATGCCTGCAGCTCGCATGTGCCTTACGAAAGTAAATGGGAAAGAGTACAAAACAAGGAAGCTGCGCGTATGTAGGAAAAAACAAAACTACAGCAGCCATGCATATGAAAACAACAGCTAATGGAATTGGTGGGGGGGGGGTATGAAAAAACAAAACTCGGCAGCCATGAAAACAGCTTATGGAATTGAGGGGGAATGGAATATGGAAAAAAAGGAAAAAAAAACAAAACTACAGCAGCGCATATGAAAAAAACAGATTATGGTAGTGTGGGGGAGGGGAATAAATTTCGGTCGCAGTAGTGACGCCATCAGCTCGCATGTGCCTTAAAAAGCAAAAAGCTGCGCATGCATATGAAAAAAAACAGCTTCTGTTAGTAGGGGGGGGGAATAAATTTCGGTTGCAGTAATGACGCCTTCAGCTCGCATGTAGGAAAAAAAAAAAAATTACAGCAGCCATGCATATGAAAAAAACAGCTTATGGAAGTGGGGGGGAGGGGAATAAATTTCGGTCGCAGTAGCGACTCCTGCAGCTCGCATGTGCCTTACGAAAGTAAATGGGAAAAAGTACAAAACAAGGAAGCTGCGCGTATGTAGGAAAAAAACAAAACTATAGCAGCCATGCATATTGGGGGGAGAATAAATGTCGGTCGCAGTAGTGACGCCTTCAGCTCGCATGTGCCTTATGGGAGTAAGCGGGAAAGAGCGCAAAACTAGGCAGCTGCGCATATGAAAAAAAAACAGCTTCTGTTAGTGAGGGGGAGGAGAATAAATGTCGGTCGCAGTAGTGATGCCTGCAGCTCGCATGTGCCTTACGAAAGTAAATGGGAAAGAGTACAAAACAAGGAAGCTGCGCGTATGTAGGAAAAAAACAAAACTACAGCAGCCATGCATATGAAAACAACAGCTAATGGAATTGAGTGGGGGGTTTGAAAAAAAAAACAAAACTACAGCAGCCATGAAAAAAACAGCTTATGGAATTGAGGGGGAATGGAATATGGAAAAAAAGGAAAAAAAAAAACTACAGCAGCCATGCATATGAAAAAAACAGATTATGGTAGTGTGGGTGGAGGAGAATAAATTTCGGTCGCAGTAGTGACGCCATCAGCTCGCATGTGCCTTACAAGGCAGCTGCGCATATGAAAAAAAAACAGCTTCTGTTAGTAGGGGGAGGGGAATAAAGTTCGGTTGCAGTAATGACGCCTTCAGCTCGCATGTAGGAAAAAAAAACAAAATTACAGCAGCCATGCATATGAAAAAAACAGCTTATGGAAGTGGGGGGGAGGGGAATAAATTTCGGTCGCAGTAGCGACTCCTGCAGCTCGCATGTGCCTTACGAAAGTAAATGGGAAAAAGTACAAAACAAGGAAGCTGCGCGTATGTAGGAAAAAAACAAAACTATAGCAGCCATGCATATTGGGGGGAGAATAAATGTCGGTCGCAGTAGTGACGCCTTCAGCTCGCATGTGCCTTATGAGAGTAAGCGGGAAAGAGCGCAAAACTAGGCAGCTGCGCATATGAAAAAAAAAACAGCTTCTGTTAGTGAGGGAGAATAAATGTCGGTCGCAGTAGTGATGCCTGCAGCTCGCATGTGCCTTACGAAAGTAAATGGGAAAGAGTACAAAACAAGGAAGCTGCGCGTATGTAGGAAAAAACAAAACTACAGCAGCCATGCATATGAAAACAACAGCTAATGGAATTGAGTGGGGGGGGGTTTGAAAAAAAAACAAAACTACAGCAGCCATGAAAAAAACAGCTTATGGAATTGAGGGGGAATGGAATATGGAAAAAAAGGAAAAAACAAAACTACAGCAGCCATGCATATGAAAAAACAGATTATGGTAGTGTGGGTGGAGGAGAATAAATTTCGGTCGCAGTAGTGACGCCATCAGCTCGCATGTGCCTTACAAGGCAGCTGCGCATATGAAAAAAAACAGCTTCTGTTAGTAGGGGGAGGGGAATAAATTTCGGTTGCAGTAATGACGCCTTCAGCTCGCATGTAGGAAAAAAAAACAAAATTACAGCAGCCATGCATATGAAAAAAACAGCTTATGGAAGTGAGGGGGGAGGGGAATAAATTTCGGTCGCAGTAGTGACGCCTTCAGCTCGCATGTGCCTTATGGGAGTAAGTGGGAAAGAGCACAAGACAAGGCAGCTGCGCGCATGTAGGAAAACAAAACAAAACTACAGCAGCCATGCATATGAAAAAAACAGCTTATGGAAGTGAGGGGGGAGGGAAATAAATTTCGGTCGCAGTAGTGACGCCTTCAGCTCGCATGTGCCTTATGGGAGTAAGTGGGAAAGAGCACAAGACAAGGCAGCTGCGCGCATGTAGGAAAAAAAAAAAATTACAGCAGCCATGCATATGAAAAAAACAGCTTATGGTAGTGAGGGGGGAGGGGAATACATTTCGGTCGCAGTAGCGACGCCTGCAGCTCGCATGTGCCTTACGAAAGTAAATGGGAAAAAGTACAAAACAAGGAAGCTGCGCGTATGTAGGAAAAAAAACAAAACTCATAGAAAACAGCCTATGCATATTGGGGGGGGGGAATAAATGTCGGTCGCAGTAGTGATGCCTTCAGCTCGAATGTGCCTTATGGAAGTAAGTGGGAAAGAGCGCAAAACTAGGAAGCTGCGCATATGAAAAAAAACAGCTTCTGTTAGTGAGGGGGGAGAATAAATGTCGGTCGCAGTAGCGACGCCTGCAGCTCGCATGTGCCTTACGAAAGTAAATGGGAAAAAGTACAAAACAAGGAAGCTGCGCGTATGTAGGAAAAAAACAAAACTATAGCAGCCATGCATATTGGGGGGAGAATAAATGTCGGTCGCAGTAGTGATGCCTGCAGCTCGCATGTGCCTTATGGGAGTAAGTGGGAAAGAGCACAATACAAGGCAACTGCGCGCATGTAGGAAAAAACAAAACTACAGCAGCTATACATATGAAAAAACAGCTTATGGAAGTAAGGGCGGAGGAGAATAAATTTCGGTCGCATTAGTGACGCCTTCAGCTCGCATGTGCCTTACGGGAGTAAGTGGGAAAGAGCGCAAAACTAGGCAGCTGCGCATATGAAAAAAAAACAGCTTCTGTTAGTAGGGGGAGGGGAATAAATGTCGGTCGCAGTAGTGATGCCTGCAGCTCGCATGTGCCTTACGAAAGTAAATGGGAAAGAGTACAAAACAAGAAAGCTGCGCGTATGTAGGAAAAAAACAAAACTACAGCAGCCATGCATATGAAAACAACAGCTAATGGAATTAAGTGGGGGGGGTATGAAAAAAAACAAAACTACAGAAGCCATGAAAAAAACAGCTTATGGAATTGAGGGGGAATGGAATATGGAAAAAAAAGGAAAAAAAAAAAACTACAGCAGCCATGCATATGAAAAAAACAGATTATGGTAGTGGGGGTGGAGGGGAATAAATTTCGGTCGCAGTAGTGACGCCTTCAGCTCGAATGTGCCTTACAAAACAAAAAGGCAGCTGCGCTATATGAAAAAAAAACAGCTTCTGTTAGTAGGGGGGGGGAATAAATTTCGGTTGCAGTAATGACGCCTTCAGCTCGAATGTGCCTTATGGAAGTAAGTGGAAAGAGCGCAAAACTAGGAAGCTGCGCATATGAAAAAAAGCTTCTGTTAGTGAGGGGGAATAAATGTCGGTCGCAGTAGTGACGCCTGCAGCTCGCATGTGCCTTACGAAAGTAAATGGGAAAGAGTACAAAACAAGAAAGCTGCGCGTATGTAGGAAAAAAACAAAACTACAGCAGCCATGCATATGAAAACAACTAATGGAATTAAGTGGGGGTATGAAAAAAACAAAACTACAGAGCCATGAAAAAAACAGCTTATGGTTGAGGGGAATGGAATATGGAAAAAAAAGGAAAAAAAACAAAACTACAGCAGCCATGCATATGAAAAAAACAGCTTATGGAAGTGGGGGGGAGGGGAATAAATTTCGGTCGCAGTAGTGACGCCTTCAGCTCGAATGTGCCTTATGGAAGTAAGTGGGAAAGAGCGCAAAACTAGGAAGCTGCGCATATGAAAAAAACAGCTTCTGTTAGTGAGGGGGGGAGAATAAATGTCGGTCGCAGTAGCGACGCCTGCAGCTCGCATGTGCCTTACGAAAGTAAATGGGAAAAAGTACAAAACAAGGAAGCTGCGCGTATGTAGGAAAAAAAACAAAACTATAGCAGCCATGCATATTGGGGGGAGAATAAATGTCGGTCGCAGTAGTGACGCCTTCAGCTCGCATGTGCCTTATGGGAGTAAGCGGGAAAGAGCGCAAAACTAGGCAGCTGCGCATATGAAAAAAAAACAGCTTCTGTTAGTGAGGGGAAGGAGAATAAATGTCGGTCGCAGTAGTGATGCCTGCAGCTCGCATGTGCCTTACGAAAGTAAATGGGAAAGAGTACAAAACAAGGAAGCTGCGCGTATGTAGGAAAAAAAACAAAACTACAGCAGCCATGCATATGAAAACAACAGCTTATGGAAATAAGTGGGGGTTGAAAAAAACAAAACTACAGCAGCCATGAAAAAAACAGCTTATGGAATTGAGGGGGAATGGAATATGGAAAAAAAAGGAAAAAAAAAAAAACTACAGCAGCCATGCATATGAAAAAAACAGATTATGGTAGTGTGGGTGGAGGGGAATAAATTTCGGTCGCAGTAGTGACGCCATCAGCTCGCATGTGCCTTACAAGGCAGCTGCGCATATGAAAAAAACAGCTTCTGTTAGTAGGGGGAGGGGAATAAATTTCGGTTGCAGTAATGACGCCTTCAGCTCGCATGTAGGAAAAAAAAACAAAATTACAGCAGCCATGCATATGAAAAAAACAGCTTATGGTAGTGTGGGGGGAGGGGAATAAATTTCGGTCGCAGTAGTGACGCCATCAGCTCGCATGTGCCTTACAAGGCAGCTGCGCATATGAAAAAAAACAGCTTCTGTTAGTAGGGGGAGGGGAATAAATTTCGGTCGCAGTAGTGACGCCTTCAGCTCGAAGGTGCCTTATGGAAGTAAATGGGAAAGAGCGCAAAACTAGGCAGCTGCGCATATGAAAAAAAAACAGCTTCTGTTAGTGAGGGGGGGGAGAATAAATGTCGGTCGCAGTAGCGACGCCTGCAGCTCGCATGTGCCTTACGAAAGTAAATGGGAAAGAGTACAAAACAAGGAAGCTGCGCGTATGTAGGAAAAAAAAAAAAAACTACAGCAGCCATGCATATTGGGGGGAGAATAAATGTCGGTCGCAGTAGTGACGCCTTCAGCTCGCATGTGCCTTATGGGAGTAAGTGGGAAAGAGCACAATACAAGGCAACTGCGCGCATGTAGGAAAAAAACAAAACTACAGCAGCTATGCATATGAAAAAACAGCTTATGGAAGTAAGGGCGGAGGAGAATAAATTTCGGTCGCATTAGTGACGCCTTCAGCTCGCATGTGCCTTACGGGAGTAAGTGGGAAAGAGCGCAAAACTAGGCAGCTGCGCATATGAAAAAAAACAGCTTCTGTTAGTAGGGGGGGGAATAAATGTCGGTCGCAGTAGTGATGCCTGCAGCTCGCATGTGCCTTACGACGGTAAGTGGGAAAGAGCACAAAATAAGGCAGCTGCGCGCATGTAGGAAAAAACAAAACTACAGCAGCCATGCATATGAAAAAAACAGCTTATGTTAGTGAGGGGGGGAGGAGAATAAAAGTCGGTCGCATTAGTGACGCCTTCAGCTCGCATGTGCCTTACGGGAGTAAGTGGGAAAGAGCGCAAAACTAGGAAGCTGCGCATATGAAAAAAACAGCTTCTGTTAGTGAGGGGGGAGAATAAATGTCGGTCGCAGTAGCGACGCCTGCAGCTCGCATGTGCCTTACGAAAGTAAATGGGAAAAAGTACAAAACAAGGAAGCTGCGCGTATGTAGGAAAAAAAAACAAAACTATAGCAGCCATGCATATTGGGGGGAGAATAAATGTCGGTCGCAGTAGTGACGCCTTCAGCTCGCATGTGCCTTATGGGAGTAAGCGGGAAAGAGCGCAAAACTAGGCAGCTGCGCATATGAAAAAAACAGCTTCTGTTAGTGAGGGGAAGGAGAATAAATGTCGGTCGCAGTAGTGATGCCTGCAGCTCGCATGTGCCTTACGAAAGTAAATGGGAAAGAGTACAAAACAAGGAAGCTGCGCGTATGTAGGAAAAAAACAAAACTACAGCAGCCATGCATATGAAAACAACAGCTTATGGAATTGAGTGGGGGGTATGAAAAAAAACAGCTTATGGAATTGAGGGGGAGTGGAATATGGAAAAAAAGGAAAAAAAAACAAAATTACAGCAGCCATGCATATGAAAAAAACAGATTATGGTAGTGTGGGTGGAGGGGAATAAATTTCGGTCGCAGTAGTGACGCCATCAGCTCGCATGTGCCTTACAAGGCAGCTGCGCATATGAAAAAAAACAGCTTCTGTTAGTAGGGGGAGGGGAATAAATTTCGGTTGCAGTAATGACGCCTTCAGCTCGCATGTAGGAAAAAAAACAAAATTACAGCAGCCATGCATATGAAAAAAACAGCTTATGGAAGTGAGGGGGGAGGGGAATAAATTTCGGTCGCAGTAGTGACGCCTTCAGCTCGAATGTGCCTTATGGAAGTAAGTGGGAAAGAGCGCAAAACTAGGAAGCTGCGCATATGAAAAAAAACAGCTTCTGTTAGTGAGGGGGGGAGAATAAATGTCGGTCGCAGTAGCGACGCCTGCAGCTCGCATGTGCCTTACGAAAGTAAATGGGAAAAAGTACAAAACAAGGAAGCTGCGCGTATGTAGGAAAAAAAACAAAACTATAGCAGCCATGCATATTGGGGGGAGAATAAATGTCGGTCGCAGTAGTGACGCCTTCAGCTCGCATGTGCCTTATGGGAGTAAAAAAATGGGAAAGAGCACAATACAAGGCAATGCTTGCCGCATGTAGGAAAAAAAAAACAAAATACAGCAGCTATGCATATGAAAAAACAGCTTATGGAAGTAAGGGCGGAGGAGAATAAATTTCGGTCGCATTAGTGACGCCTTCAGCTCGCATGTGCCTTATGGAAGTAAGTGGGAAAGAGCGCAAAACTAGGAAGCTGCGCATATGAAAAAAACAGCTTCTGTTAGTGAGGGGGAGAATAAATGTCGGTCGCAGTAGCGACGCCTGCAGCTCGCATGTGCCTTACGAAAGTAAATGGGAAAAAGTACAAAACAAGGAAGCTGCGCGTATGTAGGAAAAAAAACAAAACTATAGCAGCCATGCATATTGGGGGGAGAATAAATGTCGGTCGCAGTAGTGACGCCTTCAGCTCGCATGTGCCTTATGGGGTACGGAAAGAGCGCAAAACAGGCTGCGCATATGAAAAAAACAGCTTCTGTTAGTGAGGGGGGGGGGAATAAATGTCGGTCGCAGTAGCGACGCCTGCAGCTCGCATGTAGGAAAAAAACAAAATTACAGCAGCCATGCATATGAAAAAAACAGCTTATGGAAGTGAGGGGGAGGGGAATAAATTTCGGTCGCAGTAGTGACGCCTTCAGCTCGAATGTGCCTTATGGAAGTAAGTGGGAAAGAGCGCAAAACTAGGAAGCTGCGCATATGAAAAAAACAGCTTCTGTTAGTGAGGGGGAGAATAAATGTCGGTCGCAGTAGCGACGCCTGCAGCTCGCATGTGCCTTACGAAAGTAAATGGGAAAAAGTACAAAACAAGGAAGCTGCGCGTATGTAGGAAAAAAAAAAACTATAGCAGCCATGCATATTGGGGGAAGAAAAAATGTCGGTCGCAGTAGTGACGCCTTCAGCTCGCATGTGCCTTATGGGAGTAAGTGGGAAAGAGCGCAAAACTAGGAAGCTGCGCATATGAAAAAAACAGCTTCTGTTAGTGAGGGGGAGAATAAATGTCGGTCGCAGTAGCGACGCCTGCAGCTCGCATGTGCCTTACGAAAGTAAATGGGAAAAAGTACAAAACAAGGAAGCTGCGCGTATGTAGGAAAAAAAAAAACTATAGCAGCCATGCATATTGGGGGAAGAAAAAATGTCGGTCGCAGTAGTGACGCCTTCAGCTCGCATGTGCCTTATGGGAGTAAGTGGGAAAGAGCACAATACAAGGAAGCTGCGCATATGAAAAAAACAAAACTACAGCAGCCATGAAAAAAAACAGCTTATGAGCCTTGAGCGGAATGGAATATGGAAAAAAAAAAAAAACAAAACTACAGCAGCCATGCATATGAAAAAAACAGCTTATGGTAGTGTGGGGGAGGGGAATAAATTTCGGTCGCAGTAGTGACGCCTTCAGCTCGCATGTGCCTTATGGAAGAAGAAACTAGGCAGCTGCGCATATGAAAAAAAACAGCTTCTGTTAGTAGGGGAGGGGAATAAATTTCGGTTGCAGTAGTGACGCCTTCAGCTCGCATGTAGGAAAAAAAAAATTACAAACAAGCCATGCATATGAAAAAAACAACTTATGGAGTGAGGGGGGGGGAATAAATTTCGGTCGCAGTAGTGACGCCTTCAGCTCGAATGTGCCTTATGGGAGTAAATGGGAAAGAGTACAAAACAAGGAAGCTGCGCATATGATAAAAACAGCTTCTGTTAGTGTGGTGGTGGGGGGGGGGAGAATAAATGTCGGTCGCAGTAGCGACGCCTGCAGCTCGCATGTGCCTTACGAAAGTAAATGGGAAAAAGTACAAAACAAGGAAGCTGCGCGTATGTAGGAAAAAAAAAAACTATAGCAGCCATGCATATTGGGGGGAGAATAAATGTCGGTCGCAGTAGTGACGCCTTCAGCTTGCATGTGCCTTATGGGGGTAAGCGGGAAAGAGCGCAAAACTAGGCAGCTGCGCATATGAAAAAAACAGCTTCTGTTAGTGAGGGGGGGAGAATAAATGTCGGTCGCAGTAGCGACGCCTGCAGCTCGCATGTGCCTTACGAAAGTAAATGGGAAAGAGTACAAAACAAGGAAGCTGCGCGTATGTAGGAAAAAAACAAAACTACAGCAGCCATGCATATTGGGGGGAGAATAAATGTCGGTCGCAGTAGTGATGCCTGCAGCTCGCATGTGCCTTACGAAAGTAAATGGGAAAGAGTACAAAACAAGGAAGCTGCGCGTATGTAGGAAAAAACAAAACTACAGAGCCATGCATAAAAACAAACTTATGGAATTAGGGGGAAAAAAAACAAAACTACAGCAGCCATGAAAAAAACAGCTTATGGAATTGAGGGGGAATGGAATATGGAAAAAAAGGAAAAAAAACAAAACTACAGCAGCCATGCATATGAAAAAACAGATTATGGTAGTGTGGGTGGAGGGGAATAAATTTCGGTCGCAGTAGTGACGCCATCAGCTCGCATGTGCCTTACAAGGCAGCTGCGCATATGAAAAAAAACAGCTTCTGTTAGTAGGGGGAGGGGAATAAATTTCGGTTGCAGTAATGACGCCTTCAGCTCGCATGTAGGAAAAAAAAACAAAATTACAGCAGCCATGCATATGAAAAAAACAGCTTATGGAAGTGAGGGGGAGGGGAATAAATTTCGGTCGCAGTAGTGACGCCTTCAGCTCGAATGTGCCTTATGGAAGTAAGTGGGAAAGAGCGCAAAACTAGGAAGCTGCGCATATGAAAAAAACAGCTTCTGTTAGTGAGGGGGGGAGAATAAATGTCGGTCGCAGTAGCGACGCCTGCAGCTCGCATGTGCCTTACGAAAGTAAATGGGAAAAAGTACAAAACAAGGAAGCTGCGCGTATGTAGGAAAAAAAACAAAACTATAGCAGCCATGCATATTGGGGGAGAATAAATGTCGGTCGAGTAGTGACGCCTTCAGCTCGCATGTGCCTTATGGAATTGAGTGGGAAAGAGCACAAAACAAGGCAACTGCGCGCATGTAGGAGAAAAACAAAACTACAGCAGCTATGCATATGAAAAAACAGCTTATGGAAGTAAGGGCGGAGGAGAATAAATTTCGGTCGCATTAGTGACGCCTATCTAGAAAATTCAACATTTGTATATGCTTTATGGAAGTAAGTGGAAAGAGCGCAAAACAAGGAAGCTGCGCATATGAAAAAAACAGCTTCTGTTAGTGAGGGGGAAGAATAAATGTCGGTCGCAGTAGCGACGCCTGCAGCTCGCAAATGTCCTACGAAAGTAAATGGGAAAAAGTACAAAACAAGGAAGCTGCACAATGTAGGAAAAAAAAATAACTATAGAGCCATGCATATTGGGGGAGAATAAATGTCGGTCGCAGTAGTGACGTCTTCAGCTCGCATGTGCCTTACAAGGCAATCTGCGCATATGAAAAAAACAGCTTCTGTTAGTAGGGGGAGGGGAATAAATTTCGGTTGCAGATATATGACGCCTTCAGCTCGCATCGGTAGGAAAAAACAAAATTACAGCAGCCATGCATATGAAAAAGATTGGAAGTGAGGGGGGAAAGGAATAGAAAACCGGACATGTCGACTCAGTAGGTGATCCTGACCAGATATATACTTTATGGGGTCCTGCATGTCCCTTCACTGCGTTGCACACTTTGACAAATTATAATACCAGCTGCAGCGTATGTAAGGAAAAAACAAAACTACAGCAGCCATGCATATGAAAAAAACAGCTTATGTTAGTGAGGGGGAGGGAATAAAAGTCGGTCGCAGTAGTGACGCCTTCAGCTCGCATGTGCCTTAGGGGGAGAGGGGGAAAAAGGCAAAAACTAGGCAGCTGCGCATATGAAAAAAAACAGCTTCTGTTAGTAGGGGGAGGGGAATAGATGTCGGTTGCAGTAATGACGCCTGCAGCTCGCTTATGTAGGAAAAAAAAAAAATTACAGCAGCCATGCATATGAAAAAAACAGCTTATGGAAGTGAGGGGGGGGAGAATAAATGTTCGGTCGCATTAGTGACGCCTTCAGCTCGCATGTGCCTTACGGGAGTAAGTGGGAAAGAGCGCAAAAACTAGGCAGCTGCGCATATGAAAAAAAACAGCTTCTGTTAGTAGGGGGAGGGGAATAGATGTCGGTCGCAGTAGTGATGCCTGCAGCTCGCATGTGCCTTACGACGGTAAGTGGGAAAGAGCACAAAACAAGGAAGCTGCGCGTATGTAGGAAAAAAACAAAACTACAGCAGCCATGCATATTGGGGGGAGAATAAATGTCGGTCGCAGTAGTGATGCCTGCAGCTCGCATGTGCCTTACGAAAGTAAATGGGAAAGAGTACAAAACAAGGAAGCTGCGCGTATGTAGGAAAAAAACAAAACTACAGCAGCCATGAAAAAAACAGCTTATGGAATTGAGGGGGGGAATGAATGGAAAAAAGGAAAAAAAAAAAAAAAACAATACAGCAGCCATGCATATGAAAAAACAGATTATGGAAGTGTGGGTGGAGGGGAATAAATTTCGGTCGCAGTAGTGACGCCATCAGCTCGCATGTGCCTTACAAAAAGGCAGCTGCGCATATGAAAAAAACAGCTTCTGTTAGTAGGGGAGGGGAATAAATTTCGGTTGCAGTAATGACGCCTTCAGCTCGCATGTAGGAAAAAAAACAAAATTACAGCAGCCATGCATATGAAAAAAACAGCTTATGGAAGTGAGGGGGGAGGGGAATAAATTTCGGTCGCAGTAGTGACGCCTTCAGCTCGAATGTGCCTTATGGAAGTAAGTGGGAAAGAGCGCAAAACTAGGAAGCTGCGCATATGAAAAAAACAGCTTCTGTTAGTGAGGGGGGGAATAAATGTCGGTCGCAGTAGCGACGCCTGCAGCTCGCATGTGCCTTACGAAAGTAAATGGGAAAAAGTACAAAACAAGGAAGCTGCGCGTATGTAGGAAAAAAAACAAAACTATAGCAGCCATGCATATTGGGGGGAGAATAAATGTCGGTCGCAGTAGTGACGCCTTCAGCTCGCATGTGCCTTATGGGAGTAAGTGGGAAAGAGCACAATACAAGGCAACTGCGCGCATGTAGGAAAAAAACAAAACTACAGCAGCTATGCATATAAAAAAACAGCTTATGGAAGTGAGGGGGGAGGGGAATAAATGTCGGTCGCAGTAGTGACGCCTTCAGCTCGAATGTGCCTTATGGAAGTAAGTGGGAAAAAGCGCAAAACTAGGAAGCTGCGCATATGAAAAAAACAGCTTCTGTTAGTGAGGGGGGGAGAATAAATGTCGGTCGCAGTAGCGACGCCTGCAGCTCGCATGTGCCTTACGAAAGTAAATGGGAAAAAGTACAAAACAAGGAAGCTGCGCGTATGTAGGAAAAAAAAAAAATATAGCAGCCATGCATATTGGGGGGAGAATAAATGTCGGTCGCAGTAGTGATGCCTGCAGCTCGCATGTGCCTTACGAAAGTAAATGGGAAAGAGTACAAAACAAGGAAGCTGCGCGTATGTAGGAAAAAAACAAAACTACAGCAGCCATGAAAAAAACAGCTTATGGAATTGAGGGGGAATGGAATATGGAAAAAAGGAAAAAAAAAAAACTACAGCAGCCATGCATATGAAAAAACAGATTATGGTAGTGTGGGTGGAGGGGAATAAATTTCGGTCGCAGTAGTGACGCCATCAGCTCGCATGTGCCTTACAAGGCAGCTGCGCATATGAAAAAAAACAGCTTCTGTTAGTAGGGGGAGGGGAATAAATTTCGGTTGCAGTAATGACGCCTTCAGCTCGCATGTAGGAAAAAAAAAAAATTACAGCAGCCATGCATATGAAAAAAACAGCTTATGGAAGTGAGGGGGAGGGGAATAAATTTCGGTCGCAGTAGTGACGCCTTCAGCTCGAATGTGCCTTATGGAAGTAAGTGGGAAAGAGCGCAAAACTAGGAAGCTGCGCATATGAAAAAAACAGCTTCTGTTAGTAAGGGGGGGAGAATAAATGTCGGTCGCAGTAGCGACGCCTGCAGCTCGCATGTGCCTTACGAAAGTAAATGGGAAAAAGTACAAAACAAGGAAGCTGCGCGTATGTAGGAAAAAAAAAACTATAGCAGCCATGCATATTGGGGGGAGAATAAATGTCGGTCGCAGTAGTGACGCCTTCAGCTTGCATGTGCCTTATGGGGGTAAGCGGGAAAGAGCGCAAAACTAGGCAGCTGCGCATATGAAAAAAAACAGCTTCTGTTAGTGAGGGGGGGAGAATAAATGTCGGTCGCAGTAGCGACGCCTGCAGCTCGCATGTGCCTTACGAAAGTAAATGGGAAAGAGTACAAAACAAGGAAGCTGCGCGTATGTAGGAAAAAAAAAAAACTACAGCAGCCATGCATATTGGGGGGAGAATAAATGTCGGTCGCAGTAGTGATGCCTGCAGCTCGCATGTGCCTTACGAAAGTAAATGGGAAAGAGTACAAAACAAGGAAAATGCGCGTATGTAGGAAAAAAACAAAACTACAGCAGCCATGAAAAAAACAGCTTATGGAATTGAGGGGGAATGGAATATGGAAAAAAAGGAAAAAAAAACAAAACTACAGCAGCCATGCATATGAAAAAACAGATTATGGTAGTGTGGGTGGAGGGGAATAAATTTCGGTCGCAGTAGTGACGCCATCAGCTCGCATGTGCCTTACAAGGCAGCTGCGCATATGAAAAAAAACAGCTTCTGTTAGTAGGGGGAGGGGAATAAATTTCGGTTGCAGTAATGACGCCTTCAGCTCGCATGTAGGAAAAAAAACAAAATTACAGCAGCCATGCATATGAAAAAAACAGATTATGGAAGTGAGGGGGGAGGGGAATAAATTTCGGTCGCAGTAGTGACGCCTTCAGCTCGAATGTGCCTTATGGAAGTAAGTGGGAAAGAGCGCAAAACTAGGAAGCTGCGCATATGAAAAAAAAACAGCTTCTGTTAGTGAGGGGGGGAGAATAAATGTCGGTCGCAGTAGCGACGCCTGCAGCTCGCATGTGCCTTACGAAAGTAAATGGGAAAAAGTACAAAACAAGGAAGCTGCGCATATGTAGGAAAAAAAAAAAACTATAGCAGCCATGCATATTGGGGGGAGAATAAATGTCGGTCGCAGTAGTGACGCCTTCAGCTCGCATGTGCCTTATGGGAGTAAGTGGGAAAGAGCACAATACAAGGCAACTGCGCGCATGTAGGAAAAAAACAAAACTACAGCAGCTATGCATATGAAAAAACAGCTTATGGAAGTAAGGGCGGAGGAGAATAAATTTCGGTCGCATTAGTGACGCCTTCAGTTCGCATGTGCCTTATGGAAGTAAGTGGGAAAGAGCGCAAAACTAGGAAGCTGCGCATATGAAAAAAACAGCTTCTGTTAGTGAGGGGGGGAGAATAAATGTCGGTCGCAGTAGCGACGCCTGCAGCTCGCATGTGCCTTACGAAAGTAAATGGGAAAAAGTACAAAACAAGGAAGCTGCGCATATGTAGGAAAAAAAAAAAACTATAGCAGCCATGCATATTGGGGGGAGAATAAATGTCGGTCGCAGTAGTGACGCCATCAGCTCGCATGTGCCTTACAAGGCAGCTGCGCATATGAAAAAAAACAGCTTCTGTTAGTAGGGGGAGGGGAATAAATTTCGGTTGCAGTAATGACGCCTTCAGCTCGCATGTAGGAAAAAAAACAAAATTACAGCAGCCATGCATATGAAAAAAACAGATTATGGGAGTGAGGGGGGAGGGGAATAGATGTCGGTCGCAGTAGTGATGCCTGCAGCTCGCATGTGCCTTACGACGGTAAGTGGGAAAGAGCACAAAATAAGGCAGCTGCGCGCATGTAGGAAAAAACAAAACTACAGCAGCATGCATATGAAAAAAACAGCTTATGTTAGTGAGGGGGGGAGAATAAAAGTCGGTCGCATTAGTGACGCCTTCAGCTCGCATGTGCCTTACGGGAGTAAGTGGGAAAGAGCGCAAAAAGTAGGCAGCTGCGCATATGAAAAAAACAGCTTCTGTTAGTAGGGGGAGGGGAATAGATGTCGGTCGCAGTAGTGATGCCTGCAGCTCGCATGTGCCTTACGACGGTAAGTGGGAAAGAGTACAAAACAAGGAAGCTGCGCGTATGTAGGAAAAAAACAAAACTACAGCAGCCATGCATATTGGGGGGAGAATAAATGTCGGTCGCAGTAGTGATGCCTGCAGCTCGCATGTGCCTTACGAAAGTAAATGGGAAAGAGTACAAAACAAGGAAGCTGCGCGTATGTAGGAAAAAAACAAAACTACAGCAGCCATGAAAAAAACAGCTTATGGAATTGAGGGGGAATGGAATATGGAAAAAAAGGAAAAAAAAAACAAAACTACAGCAGCCATGCATATGAAAAAACAGATTATGGTAGTGTGGGTGGAGGGGAATAAATTTCGGTCGCAGTAGTGACGCCATCAGCTCGCATGTGCCTTACAAGGCAGCTGCGCATATGAAAAAAAACAGCTTCTGTTAGTAGGGGGAGGGGAATAAATTTCGGTTGCAGTAATGACGCCTTCAGCTCGCATGTAGGAAAAAAAACAAAATTACAGCAGCCATGCATATGAAAAAAACAGATTATGGAAGTGAGGGGGGAGGGGAATAAATTTCGGTCGCAGTAGTGACGCCTTCAGCTCGAATGTGCCTTATGGAAGTAAGTGGGAAAGAGCGCAAAACTAGGAAGCTGCGCATATGAAAAAAAAACAGCTTCTGTTAGTGAGGGGGGGGAATAAATGTCGGTCGCAGTAGCGACGCCTGCAGCTCGCATGTGCCTTACGAAAGTAAATGGGAAAAAGTACAAAACAAGGAAGCTGCGCGTATGTAGGAAAAAAAACAAAACTATAGCAGCCATGCATATTGGGGGGAGAATAAATGTCGGTCGCAGTAGTGACGCCTTCAGCTCGCATGTGCCTTATGGGAGTAAGTGGGAAAGAGCACAATACAAGGCAACTGCGCGCATGTAGGAAAAAAACAAAACTACAGCAGCTATGCATATGAAAAAACAGCTTATGGAAGTAAGGGCGGAGGAGAATAAATTTCGGTCGCATTAGTGACGCCTTCAGTTCGCATGTGCCTTATGGAAGTAAGTGGGAAAGAGCGCAAAACTAGGAAGCTGCGCATATGAAAAAAACAGCTTCTGTTAGTGAGGGGGGAGAATAAATGTCGGTCGCAGTAGCGACGCCTGCAGCTCGCATGTGCCTTACGAAAGTAAATGGGAAAAAGTACAAAACAAGGAAGCTGCGCGTATGTAGGAAAAAAAAAAACTATAGCAGCCATGCATATTGGGGGGAGAATAAATGTCGGTCGCAGTAGTGACGCCATCAGCTCGCATGTGCCTTACAAGGCAGCTGCGCATATGAAAAAAAACAGCTTCTGTTAGTAGGGGGAGGGGAATAAATTTCGGTTGCAGTAATGACGCCTTCAGCTCGCATGTAGGAAAAAAAAAACAAAATTACAGCAGCCATGCATATGAAAAAAACAGCTTATGGAAGTGAGGGGGGAGGGGAATAAATATCGGTCGTAGTAGTGACGCCTTCAGCTCGCATGTGCCTTACGGGAGTAAGTGGGAAAGAGCGCAAAACAAGGCAGCCAGTGCGTATGTAGGAAAAAAAACAACTAAACTATAGCAGCAAAACAGCAGCCCTGCATATGAAAAAACAGTTTCAGGAAGTGATGGGGGTGGGGAATAAATTTAGGTCGCAGTAGTGATGCCCTTAACTCGGCTGTGCCTTACGGGAGTAAGTGGGAAAGAGCGCAAAACAAGGCAGCTGCGCATATGAGAAAAACAGCTTCTGTTAGTGAGTGGGGAGGCGAATAAATTTCGGTTGTAGTAGTGACGTCTTTAGCTCGCATGTGCCTTACTGGAGTAAGTGGGAAAGAGCGCAAAACAAGGCAGCTGCGCATATGAGAAAAACAGCTTCTGTTAGTGAGTGGGGAGGCGAATAAATTTCGGTCGCAGTAGTGACGCCTTCAGCTCGCATGTGCCTTACGGGAGTAAGTGGGAAAGAGCACAAAATAAAGCAGCTGCGCGTATGTAGGAAAAAATAAACAAAACCGCACAGCCCTGCATATGAAAAAAACAGCTTCTGTTAGTGAGGGGGGAGGGAATAAGTTTCGGTTGCAGTAGTGAAGCCTTCAGCTCGCATGTGCCTTACGGGAGTAAGTAAGATAGAGCACAAAACAAGGCAGCTGCGCGTATGTACGAAAAAAAAAAAACTACAGCAGCAAAAAACCAGCCCTGCGCATATGAAAAAAACAGCTTCTGTTAGTGATGGGGAGGGGAATAAATTTCGGTTGCAGTAGTGACACCTTCAGCTCGCATGTGCCTTACTGGAGTAAGTGGGAAAGAGCGCAAAACAAGGCAGCTGCGCATAGGAGAAAAACAGCTTCTGTTAGTGATGGGGAGGGGAATAAATTTCGGTTGCAGTAGTGACGCCTTCAGCTCGCATGTGCCTTACGGGAGTAAGTGGGAAAGAGCACATAACAAGGCAGCTGCTCATATGTAGGAAAAAAGGAACAAAACTACAGCAGAAAGAAACCAGCCCTGCCTATGAAAAAAAACAGCTTCTGGAAGTGATGGGGGGTGGGGAATAAATATCGGTCGTAGTAGTGACGCCTTCAGCTCGCATGTGCCTTACGGGAGTAAGTGGGAAAGAGCGCAAAACAAGGCAGCCAGTGCGTATGTAGGAAAAAAAACAACTAAACTATAGCAGCAAAACAGCAGCCCTGCATATGAAAAAACAGTTTCAGGAAGTGATGGGGGTGGGGAATAAATTTAGGTCGCAGTAGTGATGCCCTTAACTCGGCTGTGCCTTACGGGAGTAAGTGGGAAAGAGCGCAAAACAAGGCAGCCAGCGCGTATGTAGGAATAAAAAAACTACAGAGGCAAAAAACAGCCCTGCTATGAAAAAAACAGCTTATGGTTGTGGGGGGCGAGGGGAATAAATTTCGGTCGCAGAAGCGACGCGTTCGACGCGTCGTCTGTGCCTTACGGGAGCAAGTGGGAAAGAGCACAAAATAAGGCAGCTGCGCGTATGTAGGAAAAAAAAACAAAACCGCACAGCCCTGCATATGAAAAAAACAGCTTCTGTTAGTGAGGGGGGAGGGAATAAATTTCGGTCGCAGTAGTGACACCTTCAGCTCGCATGTGCCTTACTGGAGTAAGTGGGAAAGAGCGCAAAACAAGGCAGCTGCGCATATGAGAAAAACAGCTTCTGTTAGTGAGTGGGGAGGCGAATAAATTTCGGTTGTAGTAGTGACGACTTCAGCTCGCATGTGCCTTACGGGAGCAAGTGGGAAAGAGCACAAAACAAGGCAGCTGCGCGTATGTACGAAAAAAAAAACAAAACCGCACAGCCCTGCATATGAAAAAAAAAGGGAATAAATTTCGGTCGCAGTAGTGACGCCTTCAGCTCGCATGTGCCTTACGGGAGTAAGTGGGGAAGAGCGCAAAACAAGGCAGCTGCGCATATGAAAAAAACAGCTTCTGGTAGTGAGTGGGGAGGCGAATAAATTTCGGTCGCAGTAGTGACGCCTTCAGCTCGCATGTGCCTTACGGGAGTAAGTGGGGAGGCGAATAAATTTCGGTCGCAGTAGTGACGCCTTCAGCTCGCATGTGCCTTACGGGAGTAAGTGGGGAAAAGCGCAAAACAAGGTAGCTGCGCATATGCAAAAAACAGTTTCTGTTAGTGAGGGGGGAAGGGAAAAAAATTTCGGTCGCAGTAGTGACGCCTTCAGCTCGCATGTGCCTTACGGGAGTAAGTGGGGAAGAGCGCAAAACAAGGCAGCTGCGCATATGAAAAAAACAGCTTCTGGTAGTGAGGGGGAGGAAATAAGTTTCGGTCGCAGTAGTGACGCCTTCAGCTCGCATGTGCCTTACGGGAGTAAGTGGGAAAGAGCACAAAACAAGGCAACTGCGCGTATGTAGGAAAAAAAAAACAAAACGGCACAGCCCTGCATATGAAAAAAAGGGAATAAATTTCGGTCGCAGTAGTGACGCCTTCAGCTCGCATGTGCCTTACGGGAGTAAGTGGGGAAGAGCGCAAAACAAGGCAGCTGCGCATATGAAAAAAACAGCTTCTGGTAGTGAGTGGGGAGGCGAATAAATTTCGGTCGCAGTAGTGACGCCTTCAGCTCGCATGTGCCTTACGGGAGTAAGTGGGGAAGAGCGAAAAACAAGGCAGCTGCGCATATGAAAAAAACAGCTTCTTGTAGTGAGTGGGGAGGCGAATAAATTTCGGTTGTAGTAGTGACGCCTTCAGCTCGCATGTGCCTTACGGGAGTAAGTGGGGAAGAGCGCAAAACAAGGCAGCTGCGCATATGAAAAAAACAGCTTCTGGTAGTAAGTGGGGAGGCGAATAAATTTCGGTTGTAGTAGTGACGCCTTCAGCTCGCATGTGCCTTACGGGAGTAAGTGGGAAAGAGCACAAGACAAGGCAGCTGCGCGCATGTAGGAAAAAAAACAAAACTATAGAAGCCATGCATATGAAAAAAAAAACAGCTTATGGAAGTGAGGGGGAGGGGATTAAATATCGGTCGCAGTAGTGACGCCTTCAGCTCGCATGTGCCTTACTGGAGTAAGTGGGAAAGAGCGCAAAACAAGGCAGCTGCGCATATGAGAAAAACAGCTTCTGTTAGTGAGTGGGGAGGCGAATAAATTTCGGTTGTAGTAGTGACGCCTTCAGCTCGCATGTGCCTTACGGGAGTAAGTGGGGAAGAGCACAAAACAAGGCAGCTGCGCGTATGTAGGAAAAAAAAACAAAACCGCACAGCCCTGCATATGAAAAAAACAGCTTCTGGTAGTGAGGGGGAGGAAATAAGTTTCGGTCGCAGTAGTGACGTCTTCAGCTCGCATGTGCCTTACGGAAGTAAGTGGGGAAGAGCGCAAAACAAGGCAGCTGCGCATATGAAAAAAAAACAGTTTCTGTTAGTGAGGGGGGAAAGGAATAAATTTCGGTTGCAGTAGTGATGCCTTCAGCTCGCATGTGCCTTACGGGAGTAAGTGGGGAAGAGCGCAAAATAAGGCAGCTGCGCATATGAAAAAAACAGTTTCTGTTAGTGAGGGGGGAAGGGAATAAATTTCGGTTGCAGTAGTGATGCCTTCAACTCGGCTGTGCCTTACGGGAGTAAGTGGGAAAGAGCGCAAATAAGGCAGCCAGCGCGTATGTAGGAGAAAAAATAACAAAACTACAGCAGCAAAAGAACAGCCCTGCATATGAAAAAAAAAACAGCTTCTGAAAGTGATGGGGGGTGGGGAATAAATTTCGGTCGCAGTAGTGACGCCTTCAGCTCGCATGTGCCTTACGGGAGTTAGTAAGGAAGAGCGCAAAACAAGGCAGCTGCGCATATGAAAAAAACAGTTTCTGTTAGTGAGGGGGAGGGGAATAAATTTTGGTTGCAGTAGTGATGCCTTCAGCTCGCATGTGCCTTACGGAAGTAAGTGGGGAAGAGCGCAAAACAAGGCAGCTGCGCATATGAAAAAAACAGTTTCTGTTAGTGAGGGGGGAAGGCAATAAATTTCGGTTGCAGAAGTGATGCCTTCAACTCGGCTGTGCCTTACGGGAGTAAGTGGGAAAGAGCGCAAAACAAGGCAGCCAGCGCGTATGTAGGAGAAAAAATAACAAAACTACAGCAGCAAAAGAACAGCCCTGCAAATGAAAAAAAAACAGCTTCTGAAAGTGATGGGGGGTGGGGAATAAATTTCGGTCGCAGTAGTGACGCCTTCAGCTCGCATGTGCCTTACGGGAGTTAGTAAGGAAGAGCGCAAAACAAGGCAGCTGCGCATATGAAAAAAACAGTTTCTGTTAGTGAGGGGGAGGGGAATAAATTTTGGTTGCAGTAGTGATGCCTTCAGCTCGCATGTGCCTTACGGAAGTAAGTGGGGAAGAGCGCAAAACAAGGCAGCTGCGCATATGAAAAAAACAGTTTCTGTTAGTGAGGGGGGAAGGGAATAAATTTCGGTTGCAGTAGTGATGCCTTCAACTCGGCTGTGCCTTACGGGAGTAAGTGGGAAAGAGCGCAAATAAGGCAGCCAGCGCGTATGTAGGAGAAAAAATAACAAAACTACAGCAGCAAAAGAACAACCCTGCATATGAAAAAAAAAACAGCTTCTGAAAGTGATGGGGGGTGGGGAATAAATTTCGGTCGCAGTAGTGACGCCTTCAGCTCGCATGTGCCTTACGGGAGTTAGTAAGGAAGAGCGCAAAACAAGGCATCTGCGCATATGAAAAAAACAGTTTCTGTTAGTGAGGGGGAGGGGAATAAATTTTGGTTGCAGTAGTGATGCCTTCAGCTCGCATGTGCCTTACGGGAGTAAGTGGGTAAGAGCGCAAAACAAGGCAGCTGCGCATATGAAAAAAACAGTTTCTGTTAGTGAGGGGGGAAGGGAATAAATTTCGGTTGCAGTAGTGATGCCTTCAACTCGGCTGTGCCTTACGGGAGTAAGTGGGAAAGAGCGCAAAACAAGGCAGCCAGCGCGTATGTAGGAGAAAAAATAACAAAACTACAGCAGCAAAAGAACAGCCCTGCATATGAAAACAAAACAGCTTCTGAAAGTGATGGGGGGTGGGGAATAAATTTCGGTCGCAGTAGTGACGCCTTCAGCTCGCATGTGCCTTACGGGAGTAAGTGGGAAAGAGCACTAAACAAGGCAGCTGCGCGTATATAGAAAAAAAAAACAAAACAAGGCAGCTGCGCATATGAAAAAAACAGTTTCTGTTAGTGAGGGGGGAAGGGAATAAATTTCGGTTGCAGTAGTGATGCCTTCAACTCGGCTGTGCCTTACGGGAGTAAGTGGGAAAGAGCGCAAAACAAGGCAGCCAGCGCAAATGTAGGAGAAAAACAACAAAACTACAGCAGCAAAAGAACAGCCCTGCATATGAAAAAAAACAGCTTCTGGCAGTGATGGGGGATGGGGCCTGTGCGTCTGTGCCTTACGGTAGTAAGTGGGAAAGAGCGCAAAACAAGGCAGCTGCGCATATGAAAAAAACAGTTTCTGGTAGTGAGGAGGGAGGGAATAAATTTCGGTCTCAGTTGTGACGCCATCAGCTCGCATGTGCCTTACTGGAGTAAGTGGGAAAGAGCACAAAACAAGGCAGATGCGAGTATGTACGAAAAAAGGAACAAAACTACAGCAGCAAAAAAACAGCCCTGCATATGAAAAAAAGAGCTTCTGTTAGTGAGGGGGGAAGGGAATAAATTTCGGTTGCAGTAGTGATGCCTTCAGCTCGCATGTGCCTTACGGGAGTAAGTGGGGAAGAGCGCAAAACAAGGCAGCTGCGCGTATGAAAAAACAGTTTCTGTTAGTGAGGGGGGAAGGGAATAAATTTCGGTCGCAGTAGTGACGCCATCAGCTCGCATGTGCCTTACGGGAGTAAGTGGGAAAGAGCACAAAACAAGGCAGCTGCGCGTATGTACGAAAAAAAAAAAACTACAGCAGCAAAATAACAGCCCTGCATATGAAAAAAAGAGCTTCTGTTAGTGAGGGGGGAAGGGAATAAATTTCGGTTGCAGTAGTGATGCCTTCAGCTCGCATGTGCCTTACGGGAGTAAGTGGGAAAGAGCGCAAAACAAGGCAGCCAGCGCGTATGTAGGAGAAAAACAACAAAACTACAGCAGCAAAAGAACAGCCCTGCATATGAAAAAAAACAGCTTCTGGAAGTGATGGGGGGTGGGGAATAAATTTCGGTCGCAGAAGCGACGCGTTCAACTCGTCTGTGCCTTACGGGAGTAAGAGGGAAAGAGCGCAAAACAAGGCAGCTGCGCATATGAAAAAAACAGTTTCTGGTAGTGAGGAGGGAGGGAATAAATTTCGGTTGTAGTAGTGACGCCATCAGCTCGCATGTGCCTTACGGGAGTAAGTGGGAAAGAGCACAAAACAAGGCAGATGCGCGTATGTACGAAAAAAGGAACAAAACTACAGCAGCAAAAGAACATCCCTGCATATGAAAAAAAAACAGCTTCTGGAAGTGATGGGGGGTGGGGAATAAATTTCGGTCGCAGAAGCGACGCGTTCAACTCGTCTGTGCCTTACGGGAGTAAGTGGGAAAGAGCGCAAAACAAGGCAGCTGCGCATATGAAAAAAACAGTTTCTGGTTGTGAGGAGGGAGGGAATGAATTTCGGTCGCAGTAGTGACGCCTTCAGCTCGCATGTGCCTTACGGGAGTAAGTGGGAAAGAGCACAAAACAAGACAGCTGCGCGTATGTAGAAAAAAAAAACAAACCTACAGCAGCCCTGCATATGAAAAAAACAGCTTCTGGTAGTGAGGGGGAGGGAAATAAATTTCGGTTGCAGTGATGCCTTCAACTCGGCTGTGCCTTACGGGAGTAAGTGGGAAAGAGCGCAAAACAAGGCAGCCAGTGCAAATGTAGGAGAAAGACAACAAAACTACAGCAGCAAAAGAACAGCCCTGCATATGAAAAAAAACAGCATCTGGAAGTGATGGGGGGTGGGGAATAAATTTCGGTCGCAGAAGCGACGCGTTCAACTCGTCTGTGCCTTACGGGAGTAAGTGGGAAAGAGCGCAAAACAAGGCAGCTGCGCATATGAAAAAAACAGTTTCTGGTTGTGAGGAGGGAGGGAATGAATTTCGGTCGCAGTAGTGACGCCTTCAGCTCGCATGTGCCTTACGGGAGTAAGTGGGAAAGAGCACAAAACAAGACAGCTGCGCGTATGTAGAAAAAAAAAACAAACCTACAGCAGCCCTGCATATGAAAAAAACAGCTTCTGGTAGTGAGGGGGAGGGAAATAAATTTCGGTCGCAGAAGCGACGCGTTCAACTCGGCTGTGCTTTACGGGAGTAAGTGGGAAAGAGCGCAAAACAAGGCAGCCAGCGCGTAGGTAGGAAAAAAAAACAACTACAGCAGCCCTGCATTTGAAAAAAAAACAGCTTCTGGAAGTGAGGGGAGAGGGGAATAAATTTCGGTCGCAGTATTGACGCCTACAGCTCAGCTGTGCCTTACGGGAGTAAGTGGGGAAGACCACAAAACAAGGCAGCTGCGCATATGAAAAAAACAGTTTCTGTTAGTGAGGGGGGAAGGGAATAAATTTCGGTTGCAGTAGTGATGCCTTCAACTCGGCTGTGCCTTACGGGAGTAAGTGGGAAAGAGCGCAAAACAAGGCAGCCAGTGCAAATGTAGGAGAAAAACAACAAAACTACAGCAGCAAAAGAACAGCCCTGCATATGAAAAAAAACAGCTTCTGGAAGTGATGGGGGGTGGGGAATAAATTTCGGTCGCAGTAGCGACGCGTTCAACTCGTCTGTGCCTTACGGGAGTAAGTGGGAAAGAGCGCAAAACAAGGCAGCTGCGCATATGAAAAAAACAGTTTCTGGTAGTGAGGAGGGAGGGAATAAATTTCGGTCGCAGTAGTGACGCCATCAGCTCGCATGTGCCTTACGGGAGTAAGTGGGAAAGAGCACAAAACAAGGCAGATGCGCGAATGTACGAAAAAAGGAACAAAACTACAGCAGCAAAAAAACAGCCCTGCATATGAAAAAAAGAGCTTCTGTTAGTGAGGAGGGAAGGGAATAAATTTCGGTTGCAGTAGTGATGCCTTCAGCTCGCATGTGCCTTACGGGAGTAAGTGGGAAAGAGCGCAAAACAAGGCAGCCAGCGCGTATGTAGGAGAAAAAATAACAAAACTACAGCAGCAAAAGAACAGCCCTGCATATGAAAACAGCTTCTGAAAGTGATGGGGGGTGGGGAATAAATTTCGGTCGCAGTAGTGACGCCTTCAGCTCGCATGTGCCTTACGGGAGTAGGTAAGGAAGAGCGCAAAACAAGGCAGCTGCGTATATGAAAAAAACTGTTTCTGTTAGTGAGGGGGAGTGGAATAAATTTCGGTTGCAGTAGTGATGCCTTCAGCTCGCATGTGCCTTACGGGAGTAAGTGGGGAAGAGCGCAAAACAAGGCAGCTGCGCATATGAAAAAAACAGTTTCTGTTAGTGAGGGGGAAGGGAATAAATTTCGGTTGCAGTAGTGATGCCTTCAACTCGGCTGTGCCTTACGGGAGTAAGTGGGAAAGAGCGCAAAACAAGGCAGCTGCGCATATGAAAAAAACAGTTTCTGTTAGTGAGGGGGGAAGGGAATAAATTTCGGTTGCAGTAGTGATGCCTTCAACTCGGCTGTGCCTTACGGGAGTAAGTGGGAAAGAGCGCAAAACAAGGCAGCCAGTGCAAATGTAGGAGAAAAACAACAAAACTACAGCAGCAAAAGAACAGCCCTGCATATGAAAAAAACAGCTTCTGGAAGTGATGGGGGGTGGGGAATAAATTTCGGTCGCAGAAGCGACGCGTTCAACTCGTCTGTGCCTTACGGGAGTAAGTGGGAAAGAGCACAAAACAAGGCAGATGCGCGTATGTACGAAAAAAGGAACAAAACTACAGCAGCAAAAAAACAGCCCTGCATATGAAAAAAAGAGCTTCTGTTAGTGAGGGGGGAAGGGAATAAATTTTGGTTGCAGTAGTGATGCCTTCAGCTCGCATGTGCCTTACGGGAGTAAGTAGGGAAGAGCGCAAAACAAGGCAGCTGCGCGTATGAAAAAAACAGTTTCTGTTAGTGAGGGGAAGGGAATAAATTTCGGTTGCAGTAGTGATGCCTTCAACTCGGCTGTGCCTTACGGGAGTAAGTGGGAAAGAGCGCAAAACAAGGCAGCCAGCGCGTATGTAGGAGAAAAAACAACAAAACTACAGCAGCAAAAGAACATCCCTGCATATGAAAAAAAACAGCTTCTGGAAGTGATGGGGGGTGGGGAATAAATTTCGGTCGCAGAAGCGACGCGTTCAACTCGCATGTGCCTTACGGCAGTAAGTGGGAAAGAGCGCAAAACAAGGCAGCTGCGCATATGAAAAAAACAGTTTCTGGTTGTGAGGAGGGAGGGAATAAATTTCGGTCACAGTAGTGACGCCTTCAGCTCAGCTGTGCCTTACGGGAGTAAGTGGGAAAGAGCGCAAAACAAGGCAGCCAGCGCGTATTTAGGAGAAAAACAACAAAACTACAGCAGCAAAAGAACATCCCTGCATATGAAAAAAAAACAGTTTCTGGAAGTGAGGGGGGAGGGAATAAATTTCGGTCGCAGAAGCGACGCGTTCAGCTCGCATGTGCCTTACGGGAGTAAGTGGGAAAAAGCACAAAACAAGACAGCTAGCGCGTTTGTAGAAAAAAAAAACAAACCTACAGCAGCCCTGCATATGAAAAAAACAGCTTCTGGTAGTGAGGGGGAGGGAAATAAATTTCGGTTGCAGTAGCGACATATGAAAAAAACAGCTTCTGGAAGTGAGGGGAGAGGGAATAAATTTCGGTCGCAGTAGTGACGCCTTTAGCTCGCATGTGCCTTACGGGAGTAAGTGGGAAAGAGCACAAAACAAGGCAGCGGCTCATATGTAGGAAAAAAGGAACAAAACTACAGCAGAAAGAAACCAGCCCTGCATATGAAAAAAAACAGCTTCTGAAAGTAAGGGGGGAGGGGAATAAATTACGGTCGGAGTAGTGACGCCTTCAGCTCGCATGTGCCTTACAGGAGTAAGTGGAAAAGAGCACAAAACAACGCAGCTGCGCGTATGTAGGAAACAAAAAACAAAACTACAGCAGCCCTGCATATGAAAAAAACAGCTTCTGATAGTAAGGGGGGAGGGGAATAAATTTCGGTCGCAGTAGTGACGCCTCCAGGATCATCCTAGCCGCATGCCTCCTAGGTTATCCAAGCCAGTCCAGCCGCCTCTAGGAGTGCCAGCCGCCTCCAAGGGCATCTAAACCAGCCCAGCCGCTTCCATGAACACGATAACCGCGTCCACGAAAGGCCAGCCTCCTCCAGTAGCATCCTTAGCATCTCCAGGCGTGTGCATGTCAGCCGGACTCCGGAGAATACTAGCCGCCTCGATGGGCGTCCAAGCCTACCCAACCGCTTCCTGGAGCACGCTTACAACCTCTAGGACCACGATAACCGACTCCAGAAACAGCCGCCTCCAGGAGAACCCTTGGCAACCAAGCCAGTCTAGCCACCTCCAGGATCACGCTTACCGCCTTCAAGACAGGCCAGCCACTTCCATTAGCATCCTAGGCGCCTCCAGGAGCGTCCAGGCCAGCCGCATCCAGAATCATCCTAGCCGCATCCAGGGGCATCCGTGCCAGCCACCCTTGGCACCTCTAGGCGCGTCCAGGTTAGCCGGATTCAGGAGCATCCTAGTCATCTACAGGGTCGTTAAGGTAAGGAAAGCCTCCTCCAGGAGCACGCTAACTGCCTCTCGGACAGCCCATCCGCCTCCAGAAGCACACTAGCCGCCTCTAGGACAGCCAATCCGCCTCCAGGATCATCCTATCCGCCAGCCCAGCCGCCTCCAGGTGAGCCAGCCGCCTCCAGGTGAGCCAGCCGCCTCCAGGTGAGCCAGCCTCCAGGTGAGCGAGCCGCCTCCAGGAGAGCCAGCGGCCTCCAGGAGCACGCTTACCGCCTCCAGGACAGGCCAGCCGCTTCCATTAGCATCCTAGGCGCCACCAGGAGCGTCCAGGCCAGCCGCATCCATAATCATCCTAGCCGCATCCATGGGGCTCCAAGACAGTCCAGCCGCCTCCATGAACACGATAAACGCTACGAAAAAAAAAACAAAAAAACTACAAAACTATAGCAGCAAAACAACTGCCCTGCATATGAAAAAACAGCTTCTGGAAGTGAGGGGGGGAGGGAAATAAATTTCGGTCGCAGTAGCCACGCGTTCAACTCGGCTGTGCCTTACGGGAATAAGTGGGAATGTAGGAAAAAAAAAACAAAACTACATCCGCCTCCAGGATCATCCTAGCCGCCTGCCTCCAAGGTCATCCAAGCCAGCCCAACCGCCTCTAGGAGTGCCAGCCGCCTCCAAGGGCATCCAAACCAGCCCAGCCGCTTCCATAAGCACGATAACCGCCTCCACGTAAGACCAGCCTCCTCCAGTAGCATCCTTAGCATCTCCAAGCGTGTGCATCTCAGCCGGATTTCGGAGAATACTAGCCGCCTCGATGGGCGTCCAAGCCTGCCCAACCGCTTCCTGGAGCACGCTTACAGCCTCTAGGACCACGATAACCGACTCCAGAAACAGCCGCCTCCAGGGAACCCTTGGCAACCAAGCCAGTCTAGCCACCTCCAGGAGCACGCTTACCGCCTTCAAGACAGGCCAGCCGCTTCCATTAGCATCCAAGGCGCCTCCAGGAGCATCCAGGCCAGCCACTTCCACTTCCAAGGGCATCCGAGTCAGGCCAGCCGCCTCCAGGAGAACCCTTGGCAACCAAGCCAGTCTAGCCACCTCCAGGAGCACGCTTACCGCCTTCAGGACAGGCCAGCCGCTTCCATTAGCAACCTAGGCGCCTCCAGGAGCGTCCAGGCCAGCCGCATCCAGAATCATCCTAGCCGCATCCATGGGCATCCGTGCCAGCCACCCTTGGCACCTCCAGGCGCGTCCAGGTCAGCCGCATTCAGGAGCATTCTAGTCGTCTACAGGGTCTTTAAGGCAAGGCCAGCCTCTTCCAGGAGCACGCTAATTGCCTTTAGGACAGCCCCTCCGCCTCCAGGAGTGCCCGCCGCCTCAAGGTGAGCCAGCCGCCGCCAGGTGAGCCAGCCGCCTCCAGGAGAGCCAACCGCTGCCAGGTGAGCCACCCGCCTCCAGGAGAGCCAGCCGCCTCCAGTACAGGCCAGCCACCTCCATTAGCATCCTAGGCGCCTCCAGGAGCGTCCAGGCCAGCCGCATCCAGAATCATCCTAACCGCATCCATAGACATCCGTGCCAGCCAGGTGAGCCAGCCGCCGCCAGGTGAGCCAGCCGCCGCCAGGTGAGCCCGCCGCCGCCAGGTGAGCCAGCCGCCTCCAGGTGAGCCAGCCGCTGCCAGGTGAGCCACCCGCCTCCAGGAAAGCCAGCCGCCTCCAGTACAGGCCAGCCACCTCCTTTAGCATCCTAGGCGCCTCCAGGAGCGTCCAGGCCAGCCGCATCCAGAATCATCCTAACTGCATCCATTGACATCCGTGCCAGCCACCCTTGGCACCTCAAGGCCCGTCCAGGTCAGCCGCATTCAGAAGCATTCTAGTCGTCTACAGGGTCGTTAAGGCAAGGCCAGCCTCCTCCAGGAGCACGCTAACTGCCTCTAGGACAGCCCATCCGCCTCCAGGTGAGCCAGCCGCCTCCAGGTGAGCCATCCGCCTCCAGGAGTCCCAGCCGCCTCTAGGTGAGGCAGCCGCCACCAGGTGATCCAGCCGCCGCCAGGTGATCCAGCCGCCGCCAGGGGAGCCAGCCACTTCCATTAGGATTCCTAGGCGCCTCCAGGAGCGTCCAGGCCAGCCGCATCCAGAATCATCCTAACCGCATCCATAGACATCCGTGCCAGCCAGGTGAGCCAGCCGCCGCCAGGTGAGCCAGCCGCCTCCAGGTGAGCCAGCCGCTGCCAGGTGAGCCACCCGCCTCCAGGAAAGCCAGCCGCCTCCAGTACAGGCCAGCCACCTCCTTTAGCATCCTAGGCGCCTCCAGGAGCGTCCAGGCCAGCCGCATCCAGAATCATCCTAACTGCATCCATTGACATCCGTGCCAGCCACCCTTGGCACCTCAAGGCGCGTCCAGGTTAGCCGCATTCAAAAGCATTCTAGTCATCTACAGGGTCGTTAAGGCAAGGCCAGCCTCCTCCAGGAGCACGCTAACTGCCTCTAGGACAGCCCATCCGCCTCCAGGAGTGCCAGCCGCCTCCAGGTGAGCCTGCCACTGCCAGGTGAGCCAGCCGCCGCCAGGTGAGCCAGCCGCCTCCAGGAGAGCCAGCCGCCTCCAGGAGAGCCGGCCGCCTCCAGGAGTGCCAACCGCTTCTATGTGAGCCAGCCGCCTCCAGGTGAGCCAGCCGCCGCCAGGTGAGCCAGCCGCCTCCAGGTGAGCCAGCCGCCGCCAGGTGAGGCAGCCGCCACCAGAAGAGCCAGCCGCTTACAGGAGAGCCAGCCGCCTGCAGGAGCATCCTTCGCGCTTCCAGGCGCGTCCAGGTCAGCCGGATTAAGAAGTATCCTAGCGCATCCATGGGCGTTCAAGCTACCAAAGCACATAAGCCGACCCTTGGAGCACTCGTACAGCCCCAAGGACAGTCCAGCCGCCTCCAGGACCATCCTAGGCCCCTCATTTAGGCGAGCCACATTAAGGATCATCCTATCCGCCTCCATGGGCGGCCAAGCCTGCCCAGCCGCCTCCATGAACAGGCCAGACGCCTCCAGGTGCACCCTTGGCACCTTCAGGCGCGTCCAGGTCAGCCGCATTCAGGAGCATCCTTGTCAACTTCATGGTCGTCCAGGCCAGTCCCGCCACCACCAGAAGCATGCTTACCGCTTCCAGGACATTCCAGCCGCCTCCAGGAGCACGCTTAAAGCCTTCAGGACAGGCCAACCGCTTCCATTAGCATCGTTGTCGCCTCCAAGGGCATCCAAACCAGCCAAGCCGCTTCCATTATCACGATTACCTTCTCCACGACAGTCCAGCCTCCTCCAGTAGCATCCTTAGCATCTCCAAGCGTGTGCAGGTCAGCCGGATTCCGGAGAATACTATCCGCCTCCATGGGCCTCCAAGCCTGCCCAAAGCTTCCTGGAGCACGCTTACAGCCTCTAGGACCACGACAACCGTCTCCAGAACAAGCCAACCCCGCCTCAAAGAGCTTCTTGGCGCCTCAAGACGCGTCCAGGTCAGGCGCATCTGAGATCATCCTAGCCGCCTCCATGGGTATCCATGCCAGCCCAGGCGCCTGTAGAAGCATCCAGGACTCCTCCATGCGTATCCAGGTCAGCCAGATTCAGAATCATCCTTGCCGCCTCCAAAGGCCTCCAAAGGGTCCAGCCGATTATGGGTCCATAGCCGATTGTATAGGCATCCAAGCCAGACGAGCCACCCCCAGGAGCACGCGTACCGCCTTCAGTACAGGCCAGCCGCCTCCATTAGCATCCTAGGCGCCTCCAGGAGCTCCTCCAGGAGCACTCTTGACACCTTCAGGCGCGACCAGGTCAGCCGCATTCAGAAGCAACCTTGTCACCTTCATGGTCGTCCAAGCCAGTCCCACCACCACCAGGAGCATGCTTACCGCCTCCAGGACAGTCCAGCCGCCTCCATTAGCAACCTAGGCGCCTCTAGGAGGTCCAGCCGATTATGGGTCCATCGCCGATTCTATGGGCATCCAAGCCAGTCCAGCCACCTCCAGGAGCACGCGTACCGCCTCCAGGACAGGCCAACCTAGGCGCCTCTAAGGGGTCCAGGCCAACCACTTCCACTTCCACTTCCTAGCCGTAACCATGGCGTCCAAGAAAGCCCAGCCGCCTCCAGGAGCACGCGAACCGCCTCCAGGACATGCCAGCCACGTCCAGCAGCATCCTTGGCGCCTCCGGGCGTCCAGCCAGCCACATTCAGAATCATCGTTGTCGCCTCCAAGGGCATCCAAACCAGCCAAGCCGCTTCCATTATCACGATTACCTTCTCCACGACAGTCCAGCCTCCTCCAGTAGCATCCTTAGCATCTCCAAGCGTGTGCAGGTCAGCCGGATTCCGGAGAATACTAGCCACCTCCATGGGCTTCCAACCCTGCCCAAACGCTTCCTGAAGCACGCTTACAGCCTCTAGGACCACGACAAACGTCTCCAGAACAAGCCAACCCCGCCTCAAAGAGCATCCTTGGCGCCTCAAGACGCGTCCAGGTCAGGCGCATCTGAGATCATCCTAGCCGCCTCCATGGGTATCCATGCCAGCCCAGGCGCCTGCAGAAGCATCCAGGGCCCCTCCATGCGTATCCAGGTCATCCGGATTCAGAATCATCCTTGCCGCCTCCAAAGGCATCCAAGCCAGACCAGCCACCTCCAGGAGCACGCGTAGCGCCTTCAGGACAGGCCAGCCGCCTCCATTAGCATCCTAGGCGCCTCCAGGAGCTCCTCCAGGAGCACCCTTGACACCTTCAGGCGCTTCCAGGTCACCCGCATTTAGGAGCATCCTTGTCGCCTTCATGGTCGTCCAAGCCAGTCCCGCCACCACCAGGAGCATGCTTACCTCCTCCAGGACAGTCCAGCCGCCTCCATTAGCAACCTAGGCGCCTCCGGGCGCGTCCAGGTCATCCACATTCAGAACCATCGTTGCCGCCTTCAAGGGCATCCAAACCAGCCAAGCCGCTTCCATTATCTCGTTACCTTCTCCACGACAGGCCAGCCTCCTTCATTAGCATCCTTAGCATCTCCAGGCGTGTGCAGGTCAGGCGGATTCCGGAGAATACTAGCCGCCTCCATGGGCTTCCAACCCTGCCCAACCGCTTCTTGGAGCACGCTACACCCTCAAGGACCACGATAACCGCCCCCAGAACTAACCAGCCGCCTCAAAGAGCATCCTTGGCGCCTCAAGTCGCGTCCAGGTCAGCCGCATTTAGGATCATCCTAGCAGCCTCCATCAGCATCCATGCCAGCTCAGCCGCCTGCAGAAGCATCCTGGGCTCCTCCAGGTGTATCCAGGTCAACCGGATTCAGAATCATCCTTGCCGCCTCCAAGAGCATCCAAGCCAGGTCAGCCAGCTCCAGGAGCACGCATACCGCCTCCAGGAAAGGCCAGCCGCCTCCATTAGCAACCTAAGCGCCTCTAGGGGGTCCAGGCCAGCCACTTCCACTTCTTAGCCGTGTCCATGGCGTCCAAGAAAGCCCAGCAGCCTCCAGGAGCACGCGAACCGCCTCCAGAACATGCCAGCCACCTCCAGCAGCTTCCTTGGCGCCTCCGGGCGCGTCTAGGCCAGCTACATTCAAAATCATCGTTGCCGCCTCCAAGGGCGTCCAAACGAGCAAAGCCGCTTCCATTATCACGATTACCTTCTCCACGACAGTCCAGCCTCCTCCAGTAGCATCCTTAGCATCTCCAAGCGTGTGCAGGTCAGCCGGATTTCGGAGAATACTATCCGCCTCCATGGGCTTCCAAGCCTGCCCAAACGCTTCCTGGAGCACGCTTACAGCCTCTAGGACCACGACAACCGTCTCCAGAACAAGCCAACCCCGCCTCAAAGAGCATTCTTGGCGCCTCAAGACGCGTCCAGGTCAGGCGCATCTGAGATCATCCTAGCCGCCTCCATGGGTATCCATGCCAGCCCAGGCGCCTGCAGAAGCATCCAGGGCTCCTCCATGCGTATCCAGGTCAGCCAGATTCAGAATCATCCTTGCCGCCTCCAAAGGCCTCCAAAGGGTCCAGCCGATTATGGGTCCATAGCCGATAGTATAGGCATCCAAGCCAGACCAGCCACCTCCAGGAGCACGCGTACCGCCTTCAGTACAGGCCAACCTAGGCGCCTCTAGGGGGTCCAGGCCAACCACTTCCACTTCCTAGCCGTAACCATGGCGTCCAAGAAAGCCCAGCCGCCTCCAGGAGCACGCGAACCGCCTCCAGGACATGCCAGCCACGTCCAGCAGCATCCTTGGCGCCTCCGGGCGTCCAGCCAGCCACATTCAGAATCATCGTTGTCGCCTCCAAGGGCATCCAAACCAGCCAAGCCGCTTCCATTATCACGATTACCTTCTCCACGACAGTCCAGCCTCCTCCAGTAGCATCCTTAGCATCTCCAAGCGTGTGCAGGTCAGCCGGATTCCGGAGAATACTAGCCACCTCCATGGGCTTCCAACCCTGCCCAAACGCTTCCTGAAGCACGCTTACAGCCTCTAGGACCACGACAAACGTCTCCAGAACAAGCCAACCCCGCCTCAAAGAGCATCCTTGGCGCCTCAAGACGCGTCCAGGTCAGGCGCATCTGAGATCATCCTAGCCGCCTCCATGGGTATCCATGCCAGCCCAGGCGCCTGCAGAAGCATCCAGGGCCCCTCCATGCGTATCCAGGTCATCCGGATTCAGAATCATCCTTGCCGCCTCCAAAGGCATCCAAGCCAGTCTAGCCACCTCCAGGAGCACGCTTACCGCCTTCAGGACAGGCCAGCCGCTTCCATTAGCAACCTAGGCGCCTCCAGGAGCGTCCAGGCCAGCCGCATCCAGAATCATCCTAGCCGCATCCATGGGCATCCGTGCCAGCCACCCTTGGCACCTCCAGGCGCGTCCAGGTCAGCCGCATTCAGGAGCATTCTAGTCGTCTACAGGGTCTTTAAGGCAAGGCCAGCCTCTTCCAGGAGCACGCTAATTGCCTTTAGGACAGCCCCTCCGCCTCCAGGAGTGCCCGCCGCCTCAAGGTGAGCCAGCCGCCGCCAGGTGAGCCAGCCGCCTCCAGGAGAGCCAACCGCTGCCAGGTGAGCCACCCGCCTCCAGGAGAGCCAGCCGCCTCCAGTACAGGCCAGCCACCTCCATTAGCATCCTAGGCGCCTCCAGGAGCGTCCAGGCCAGCCGCATCCAGAATCATCCTAACCGCATCCATAGACATCCGTGCCAGCCAGGTGAGCCAGCCGCCGCCAGGTGAGCCAGCCGCCGCCAGGTGAGCCAGCCGCCTCCAGGTGAGCCAGCCGCTGCCAGGTGAGCCACCCGCCTCCAGGAAAGCCAGCCGCCTCCAGTACAGGCCAGCCACCTCCTTTAGCATCCTAGGCGCCTCCAGGAGCGTCCAGGCCAGCCGCATCCAGAATCATCCTAACTGCATCCATTGACATCCGTGCCAGCCACCCTTGGCACCTCAAGGCCCGTCCAGGTCAGCCGCATTCAGAAGCATTCTAGTCGTCTACAGGGTCGTTAAGGCAAGGCCAGCCTCCTCCAGGAGCACGCTAACTGCCTCTAGGACAGCCCATCCGCCTCCAGGTGAGCCAGCCGCCTCCAGGTGAGCCATCCGCCTCCAGGAGTCCCAGCCGCCTCTAGGTGAGGCAGCCGCCACCAGGTGATCCAGCCGCCGCCAGGTGATCCAGCCGCCGCCAGGAGAGCCAGCCACTTCCATTAGGATTCCTAGGCGCCTCCAGGAGCGTCCAGGCCAGCCGCATCCAGAATCATCCTAGCCGCATCCATGGGCATCCGTGTCAGCCACCCTTGGCACCTCCAGGCGCGTCCAGGTTAGCCGCATTCAAAAGCATTCTAGTCATCTACAGGGTCGTTAAGGCAAGGCCAGCCTCCTCCAGGAGCACGCTAACTGCCTCTAGGACAGCCCATCCGCCTCCAGGAGTGCCAGCCGCCTCCAGGTGAGCCTGCCACTGCCAGGTGAGCCAGCCGCCGCCAGGTGAGCCAGCCGCCGCCAGGTGAGCCAGCCGCCTCCAGGAGAGCCAGCCGCCTCCAGGAGAGCCGGCCGCCTCCAGGAGTGCCAACCGCTTCTATGTGAGCCAGCTGCCTCCAGGTGAGCCAGCCGCCGCCAGGTGAGCCAGCCGCCTCCAGGTGAGCCAGCCGCCGCCAGGTGAGGCAGCCGCCACCAGAAGAGCCAGCCGCTTACAGGAGAGCCAGCCGCCTGCAGGAGCATCCTTCGCGCTTCCAGGCGCGTCCAGGTCAGCCGGATTAAGAAGTATCCTAGCGCATCCATGGGCGTTCAAGCTACCAAAGCACATAAGCCGACCCTTGGAGCACTCGTACAGCCCCAAGGACAGTCCAGCCGCCTCCAGGACCATCCTAGGCCCCTCATTTAGGCGAGCCACATTAAGGATCATCCTATCCGCCTCCATGGGCGGCCAAGCCTGCCCAGCCGCCTCCATGAACAGGCCAGACGCCTCCAGGTGCACCCTTGGCACCTTCAGGCGCGTCCAGGTCAGCCGCATTCAGGAGCATCCTTGTCAACTTCATGGTCGTCCAGGCCAGTCCCGCCACCACCAGAAGCATGCTTACCGCTTCCAGGACATTCCAGCCGCCTCCAGGAGCACGCTTAAAGCCTTCAGGACAGGCCAACCGCTTCCATTAGCATCGTTGTCGCCTCCAAGGGCATCCAAACCAGCCAAGCCGCTTCCATTATCACGATTACCTTCTCCACGACAGTCCAGCCTCCTCCAGTAGCATCCTTAGCATCTCCAAGCGTGTGCAGGTCAGCCGGATTCCGGAGAATACTATCCGCCTCCATGGGCCTCCAAGCCTGCCCAAAGCTTCCTGGAGCACGCTTACAGCCTCTAGGACCACGACAACCGTCTCCAGAACAAGCCAACCCCGCCTCAAAGAGCTTCTTGGCGCCTCAAGACGCGTCCAGGTCAGGCGCATCTGAGATCATCCTAGCCGCCTCCATGGGTATCCATGCCAGCCCAGGCGCCTGTAGAAGCATCCAGGACTCCTCCATGCGTATCCAGGTCAGCCAGATTCAGAATCATCCTTGCCGCCTCCAAAGGCCTCCAAAGGGTCCAGCCGATTATGGGTCCATAGCCGATTGTATAGGCATCCAAGCCAGACGAGCCACCCCCAGGAGCACGCGTACCGCCTTCAGTACAGGCCAGCCGCCTCCATTAGCATCCTAGGCGCCTCCAGGAGCTCCTCCAGGAGCACTCTTGACACCTTCAGGCGCGACCAGGTCAGCCGCATTCAGAAGCAACCTTGTCACCTTCATGGTCGTCCAAGCCAGTCCCACCACCACCAGGAGCATGCTTACCGCCTCCAGGACAGTCCAGCCGCCTCCATTAGCAACCTAGGCGCCTCTAGGAGGTCCAGCCGATTATGGGTCCATCGCCGATTCTATGGGCATCCAAGCCAGTCCAGCCACCTCCAGGAGCACGCGTACCGCCTCCAGGACAGGCCAACCTAGGCGCCTCTAAGGGGTCCAGGCCAACCACTTCCACTTCCACTTCCTAGCCGTAACCATGGCGTCCAAGAAAGCCCAGCCGCCTCCAGGAGCACGCGAACCGCCTCCAGGACATGCCAGCCACGTCCAGCAGCATCCTTGGCGCCTCCGGGCGTCCAGCCAGCCACATTCAGAATCATCGTTGTCGCCTCCAAGGGCATCCAAACCAGCCAAGCCGCTTCCATTATCACGATTACCTTCTCCACGACAGTCCAGCCTCCTCCAGTAGCATCCTTAGCATCTCCAAGCGTGTGCAGGTCAGCCGGATTCCGGAGAATACTAGCCACCTCCATGGGCTTCCAACCCTGCCCAAACGCTTCCTGAAGCACGCTTACAGCCTCTAGGACCACGACAAACGTCTCCAGAACAAGCCAACCCCGCCTCAAAGAGCATCCTTGGCGCCTCAAGACGCGTCCAGGTCAGGCGCATCTGAGATCATCCTAGCCGCCTCCATGGGTATCCATGCCAGCCCAGGCGCCTGCAGAAGCATCCAGGGCCCCTCCATGCGTATCCAGGTCATCCGGATTCAGAATCATCCTTGCCGCCTCCAAAGGCATCCAAGCCAGACCAGCCACCTCCAGGAGCACGCGTAGCGCCTTCAGGACAGGCCAGCCGCCTCCATTAGCATCCTAGGCGCCTCCAGGAGCTCCTCCAGGAGCACCCTTGACACCTTCAGGCGCTTCCAGGTCACCCGCATTCAGGAGCATCCTTGTCGCCTTCATGGTCGTCCAAGCCAGTCCCGCCACCACCAGGAGCATGCTCAGAAGGAGCCACATTCAGAATCATCGTTGTCGCCTCCAAGGGCATCCAAACCAGCCAAGCCGCTTCCATTATCACGATTACCTTCTCCACGACAGTCCAGCCTCCTCCAGTAGCATCCTTAGCATCTCCAAGCGTGTGCAGGTCAGCCGGATTCCGGAGAATACTAGCCACCTCCATGGGCTTCCAACCCTGCCCAAACGCTTCCTGAAGCACGCTTACAGCCTCTAGGACCACGACAAACGTCTCCAGAACAAGCCAACCCCGCCTCAAAGAGCATCCTTGGCGCCTCAAGACGCGTCCAGGTCAGGCGCATCTGAGATCATCCTAGCCGCCTCCATGGGTATCCATGCCAGCCCAGGCGCCTGCAGAAGCATCCAGGGCCCCTCCATGCGTATCCAGGTCATCCGGATTCAGAATCATCCTTGCCGCCTCCAAAGGCATCCAAGCCAGACCAGCCACCTCCAGGAGCATGCTTACCGCCTCCAGGACAGTCCAGCCGCCTCCATTAGCAACCTAGGCGCCTCCGGGCGCGTCCAGGTCATCCACATTCAGAACCATCGTTGCCGCCTTCAAGGGCATCCAAACCAGCCAAGCCGCTTCCATTATCTCGATTACCTTCTCCACGACAGGCCAGCCTCCTTCATTAGCATCCTTAGCATCTCCAGGCGTGTGCAGGTCAGGCGGATTCCGGAGAATACTAGCCGCCTCCATGGGCTTCCAACCCTGCCCAACCGCTTCTTGGAGCACGCTACACCCTCAAGGACCACGATAACCGCCCCCAGAACTAACCAGCCGCCTCAAAGAGCATCCTTGGCGCCTCAAGTCGCGTCCAGGTCAGCCGCATTTAGGATCATCCTAGCAGCCTCCATCAGCATCCATGCCAGCTCAGCCGCCTGCAGAAGCATCCTGGGCTCCTCCAGGTGTATCCAGGTCAACCGGATTCAGAATCATCCTTGCCGCCTCCAAGAGCATCCAAGCCAGGTCAGCCAGCTCCAGGAGCACGCATACCGCCTCCAGGAAAGGCCAGCCGCCTCCATTAGCAACCTAAGCGCCTCTAGGGGTCCAGGCCAGCCACTTCCACTTCTTAGCCGTGTCCATGGCGTCCAAGAAAGCCCAGCAGCCTCCAGGAGCACGCGAACCGCCTCCAGGACATGCCAGCCACCTCCAGCAGCTTCCTTGGCGCCTCCGGGCGCGTCTAGGCCAGCTACATTCAAAATCATCGTTGCCGCCTCCAAGGGCGTCCAAACGAGCAAAGCCGCTTCCATTATCACGATTACCTTCTCCACGACAGTCCAGCCTCCTCCAGTAGCATCCTTAGCATCTCCAAGCGTGTGCAGGTCAGCCGGATTCCGGAGAATACTATCCGCCTCCATGGGCTTCCAAGCCTGCCCAAACGCTTCCTGGAGCACGCTTACAGCCTCTAGGACCACGACAACCGTCTCCAGAACAAGCCAACCCCGCCTCAAAGAGCATCCTTGGCGCCTCAAGACGCGTCCAGGTCAGGCGCATCTGAGATCATCCTAGCCGCCTCCATGGGTATCCATGCCAGCCCAGGCGCCTGCAGAAGCATCCAGGGCTCCTCCATGCGTATCCAGGTCAGCCAGATTCAGAATCATCCTTGCCGCCTCCAAAGGCCTCCAAAGGGTCCAGCCGATTATGGGTCCATAGCCGATAGTATAGGCATCCAAGCCAGACCAGCCACCTCCAGGAGCACGCGTACCGCCTTCAGTACAGGCCAACCTAGGCGCCTCTAGGGGGTCCAGGCCAACCACTTCCACTTCCACTTCCTAGCCGTAACCATGGCGTCCAAGAAAGCCCAGCCGCCTCCAGGAGCACGCGAACCGCCTCCAGGACATGCCAGCCACGTCCAGCAGCATCCTTGGCGCCTCCGGGCGTCCAGCCAGCCACATTCAGAATCATCGTTGTCGCCTCCAAGGGCATCCAAACCAGCCAAGCCGCTTCCATTATCACGATTACCTTCTCCACGACAGTCCAGCCTCCTCCAGTAGCATCCTTAGCATCTCCAAGCGTGTGCAGGTCAGCCGGATTCCGGAGAATACTAGCCACCTCCATGGGCTTCCAACCCTGCCCAAACGCTTCCTGAAGCACGCTTACAGCCTCTAGGACCACGACAAACGTCTCCAGAACAAGCCAACCCCGCCTCAAAGAGCATCCTTGGCGCCTCAAGACGCGTCCAGGTCAGGCGCATCTGAGATCATCCTAGCCGCCTCCATGGGTATCCATGCCAGCCCAGGCGCCTGCAGAAGCATCCAGGGCCCCTCCATGCGTATCCAGGTCATCCGGATTCAGAATCATCCTTGCCGCCTCCAAAGGCATCCAAGCCAGACCAGCCACCTCCAGGAGCACGCGTAGCGCCTTCAGGACAGGCCAGCCGCCTCCATTAGCATCCTAGGCGCCTCCAGGAGCTCCTCCAGGAGCACTCTTGACACCTTCAGGCGCTCCAGGTCAGCCGCATTCAGGAGCATCCTTGTCGCCTTCATGGTCGTCCAAGCCAGTCCCGCCACCACCAGGAGCATGCTTACCGCCTCCAGGACAGTCCAGCCGCCTCCATTAGCAACCTAGGCGCCTCTAGGGGGGGTCAAGCCGATTATGGATCCATCGCCGATTCTATGGGCATCCAAGCCAGTCCAGCCACCTCCAGGAGCACGCGTACCGCCTCCAGGACATGCCAGCTACGTCCAACAGCAACCTTGGCGCCTCCGGGCGCGTCCAGGTCAGCCACATTCAGAACCATCGTTGCCGCCTCCAAGGGCATCCAAGCCAGCCAAGCCGCTTCCATTATCTCGATTACCTTCTCCACGACAGGCCAGCCTCCTCCAGTAGCATCCTTAGCATCTCCAAGCGTGTGCAGGTCAGGCGGATTCCGGAGAATACTAGCCGCCTCCATGGGCTTTCAACCCTGCCCAACCGCTTCCTGGAGCACGCTACACCCTCAAGGACCACGATAACCGCCCCCAGAACTAACCAGCCGCCTCAAAGAGCATCCTTGGCGCCTCAAGTCGCGTCCAGGTCAGCCGCATTTAGGATCATCCTAGCAGCCTCCATCAGCATCCATGCCAGCTCAGCCGCCTGCAGAAGCATCCTGGGCTCCTCCAGTTGTATCCAGGTCAACCGGATTCAGAATCATCCTTGCCGCCTCCAAAGGCATCCAAGCCAGTTCAGCCAGCTTCAGGAGCACGCGTACCGCCTCCAGGAAAGGCCAGCCGCCTCCATTAGCAACCTAAGCGCCTCTAGGGGGTCCAGGCCAGCCACTTCCACTTCTTAGCCGTGTCCATGGCGTCCAAGAAAGCCCAGCAGCCTCCAGGAGCACGCGAACCGCCTCCAGGACATGCCAGCCACCTCTAGCAGCATCCTTGGCGCCTCCGGGCGCGTCCAGGCCAGCCACATTCAAAATCATCGTTGCCGCCTCCAAGGGCATCCAAACGAGCAAAGCCGCTTCCATTATCACGATTACCTTCTCCACGAAAGTCCAGCCTCCTCCAGTAGCATCCTTAGCATCTCCAGGCGTGTGCAGGTCAGCCGGATTCCGGAGAATACTAGCCGCCTCCATGGGCTTTCAACCCTGCCCAACCGCTTCCTGGAGCACGCTTACACCCTTAAGGACCACGATAAACGCCTCCAGAACTAGCCAGCCGCCTCAAAGAGCATCCTTGGCGCTTCAAGTCGCGTCCAGGTCAGCCGCATTTTGGATCATCCAAGCAGCCTCCATGGGGCTCCAAGCCAGTCCAGACGCCTCCATGAACACGATAAACGCCTCCAGAACAGGCAATGCGCCCCCAGGAGCACCCTTGGCACCTCCAGGTGCGTCCAGGTTCAGAATAATACAAGAATATAATAGCTGCCTCTAGAACAGCCTATCCGCCTCCAGGATCATCCTAACCGCCTGCCTCCAAGGTCGTCCAAGCCAGCCCAGCCTCCCCCAGATGAGCCAGCCGCCTGCAGGTAAGCCAGCCGCCTGCAGGTGAGCCAGCCGCCCCCAGGAGAGCCAGCCGCCCACAGGAGCATCCTTCGCGGCTCCAGGCGCGTCTAGGTCAGCCGGATTCAGGAGCATCCTTGCGCCTCCATGGGCGTCTAAGCCAGCCCAGCCGCCACCAGGAACTTGCTTAGGAGCCTTCAGGAATGGCTAGCCACCTCCAGTAGCACGTTAACCGCCAACAAGACAGCCTCCAGGCGCGTCCAGGTCAGCCACATTCAGAATAATCGTTGCCGCCTCCAAGGGCTTTCAAACCAGCCCAGCCGCTTCCATAAGCACGATAGCCGCCTCCACGACAGGCCAGCCTCCTCCAGTAGCATCCTTAGAATCTCCAGGCGTGTGCAGGTCAGCCGGATTCCGGAGAATACTAGCCGCCTCCATGGGCCTTCAAACCTGCCCAACCGCTTCCTGGAGCACGCTTACACCCTTAAGGACCACGATAACCGCCTCCAGAACTAACAAGCCACCTCAAAGAGCATCCTTGGCGCTTCAAGTCGCGTCCACGTCAGCCGCATTTTGGATCATCCTAACAGCCTCCATGGGGCTCCAAGCCAGTCCAGCCGCCTCCATGAACACGATAAACGCCTCCAGGACAGGCAAGGCGCCCCCAGGAGCACCCTTGACACCTCCAGGTGCGTCCAGGTTCAGAATCATACAAGAATAGAATAGCTGCCTCTAGAACAGCCTATCCGCCTCCAGGATCATCCTAACCGCCTGCCTCCAAGGTCATCCAAGCCAGCCCAGCCTCCTCCAGATGAGCCAGCCGCCTCCAGATGAGCCAGCCGCCTGCAGGTAAGCCAGCCGCCTGCAGGTGAGCCAGCCGCCTGCAGGTGAGCCAGCCGCCTGCAGGTGAGCCAGCCGCCTGCAGGTGAGCCAGCCGCCTGCAGGTGAGCCAGCCGCCTGCAGGTGAGCCAGCCGCCTCCAGGAGAGCCAGCCGCCTACAGGAGCATCCTTAGAATCTCCAGGCGCGTCCAGGTCAGCCGGATTCAGGAGCATTCTAGCGCCTCCATGGGCATCCAAACCAGCCCAGCCACCTCCAAGAGCACGCGTAGCGCCTTCAGGACAAGCCAGCCTCCTCCCGTAGCATCCTTAGCATCTCCAGGAGTGTGCAGGTCAGCCGGATTCCGAAGAATTTTAGCCGCCTTCATGGGCGTCCAAGCCTGCCCAACCGCTTCGTAGAGAACGCTTACACCCTTTAGGACCACGATAACCGCCTTCAGAACTAGCAAGCCGCCTCAAGGAGCATCCTTGGCGCCTCAAGTCGCGTCCAGGTCACACACATCCTGGATCATCCTAGCCGCCTCCATGGGCATCCATGCCAGTTTAGCCGCCTGTTGAAGCATCCTGGGCTCCTCCAGCCGTATCCAGGTCAGCCGGATTCACTACCGCCTTGGCGGTACCATCTTCTGCGCCTGCAGGAGCGTCCAGGCCAGTCGCAACCAGGATCATCCTAGCAGTCTCCAAGGGCATCCAAGCCAGTCCACCCACCTCCAGGAGCACACGTACCGCCTCCAGGACAGGCCAGTCGCCTCCATTAGCAACCTAAGCGCCTCTAGGGGTTCCAAGCCAGCCACTTCCACTTCCACTTCCTAGCCGTGTCCATGGCGTCCCAGAAAGCCCAGCCGCCTCCAGGAGCACGCGAACCGCCTCCACGACAGTCCAGCCTCCTCCAGTAGCATCCTCAGCATCTCCAAGCGTGTGCAGGTCAGCCGGATTCCGGAGAATACTAGCCGCCTCCATGGGCTTCCAAGCCTGCAGGCTTACAGCCTCTAGGACCACGACAACCGTCTCCAGAACAAGCCAACCCCGCCTCAAAGAGCATCCTTGGCGCCTCAAGACGCGTCCAGGTCAGGCGCATTTAAGATCATCCTAGCCGCCTCCATGGGTATCCATGCCAGCCCAGCCGCCTGCAGAAGCATCCAGGGCTCCTCCATGCGTATCCAGGTCAGCCGGATTCAGAATCATCCTTGCCGCCTCCAAAGGCATCCAAGCCAGACCAGCCACCTCCAAGAGCACGCGTAGCGCCTTCAGGACAGGCCAGCCGCCTCCATTAGCATCCTAGGCGCCTCCAGGAGCTCCTCCAGGAGCACCCTTGACACCTTCAGGCGCGTCCAGGCCAGCCGCATTCGGGAGCCACATTCAGAATAATCGTTGCCGCCTCCAAGGGCTTTCAAACCAGCCCAGCCGCTTCCATAAGCACGATAGCCGCCTCCACGACAGGCCAGCCTCCTCCAGTAGCATCCTTAGAATCTCCAGGCGTGTGCAGGTCAGCCGGATTCCGGAGAATACTAGCCGCCTCCATGGGCCTTCAAACCTGCCCAACCGCTTCCTGGAGCACGCTTACACCCTTAAGGACCACGATAACCGCCTCCAGAACTAACAAGCCACCTCAAGGAGCATCCTTGGCGCCTCAAGTCGCGTCCAGGTCACACACATCCTGGATCATCCTAGCCGCCTCCATGGGCATCCATGCCAGTTTAGCCGCCTGTTGAAGCATCCTGGGCTCCTCCAGCCGTATCCAGGTCAGCCGGATTCACTACCGCCTTGGCGGTACCATCTTCTGCGCCTGCAGGAGCGTCCAGGCCAGTCGCAACCAGGATCATCCTAGCAGTCTCCAAGGGCATCCAAGCCAGTCCACCCACCTCCAGGAGCACACGTACCGCCTCCAGGACAGGCCAGTCGCCTCCATTAGCAACCTAAGCGCCTCTAGGGGTTCCAAGCCAGCCACTTCCACTTCCACTTCCTAGCCGTGTCCATGGCGTCCCAGAAAGCCCAGCCGCCTCCAGGAGCACGCGAACCGCCTCCACGACAGTCCAGCCTCCTCCAGTAGCATCCTCAGCATCTCCAAGCGTGTGCAGGTCAGCCGGATTCCGGAGAATACTAGCCGCCTCCATGGGCTTCCAAGCCTGCAGGCTTACAGCCTCTAGGACCACGACAACCGTCTCCAGAACAAGCCAACCCCGCCTCAAAGAGCATCCTTGGCGCCTCAAGACGCGTCCAGGTCAGGCGCATTTAAGATCATCCTAGCCGCCTCCATGGGTATCCATGCCAGCCCAGCCGCCTGCAGAAGCATCCAGGGCTCCTCCATGCGTATCCAGGTCAGCCGGATTCAGAATCATCCTTGCCGCCTCCAAAGGCATCCAAGCCAGACCAGCCACCTCCAAGAGCACGCGTAGCGCCTTCAGGACAGGCCAGCCGCCTCCATTAGCATCCTAGGCGCCTCCAGGAGCTCCTCCAGGAGCACCCTTGACACCTTCAGGCGCGTCCAGGCCAGCCGCATTCAGGAGCATCCTTGTCGCCTTCATGGTCGTCCAAGCCAGTCCCGTCACCACCAGGAGCATGCTTACCGCCTCCAGGACAGTCCAGCCGCCTCCATTAGCAACCTAGGCGCCTCTAGGGGGTCCAGGCCAGCCACTTCCACTTTCACTTCCTAGCCGTAACCATGGCGTCCAAGAAAGCCCAGCCGACTCCATGAGCACGCGAACCGCGAGCCGCATTTAGGATCATCCTAGCAGCCTCCATCGGCATCCATGCCAGCCCAGCCGCCTGCAGAAGCATCCAGGGCTCCTCCATGCGTATCCATGTCAGCCGGATTCAGAATCATCCTTGCCGCCTGCAAAGGCATCCAAGCCAGCCCAGCCGCCTTCAGAAGCACATAAGCCGACACTCTTACAGCCCCAAGGACAGGCCAGCCGCCTCCAGGACCATCCTAGGCGCCTCATTTAGGCGAGCCACATTTAGGATAATCCTATCCGCCTCCATGGGCGGCCAAGCCAGCCCAGCCGCCTCCAGGAGCTTGCTTAAGAGCCTTCAGGAAAGGCCAGCCACCTCCAGTAGCACGCTAACCGCCAACAGGACAGCCTCCAGGCGCGTCCAGGTCAGCCACATTCAGAATAATCGTTGCCGCCTCCAAGGGCTTTCAAACCAGCCCAGCCGCTTCTATAAGCACGATAGCCGCCTTCACGACAGGCCAGCCTCCTCCAGTAGCATCCTTAGCATCTCCAGGCGTGTGCAGGTCAGCCGGGTTCCGGAGAATACTAGCCGCCTCCATGGGCGTCCAAGCCTTCCCAACCGCTTCCTGGAGCACGCTACACACTTAAGGACCACGATAACCGCCTCCAGAACTAACCAGCCGCCTCAAAGAGCATCCTTGGCGCCTCAAGTCGCGTCCAGGTCAGCCGCATTTAGGATCATTCTAGCAGCCTCCATCGGCATCCATGCCAGCACAGGCGCCTGCAGAAGCATTATGGGCTCCTCCAGGTGTATCCAGGTCAACCGGATTCAGAATCATCCTTGCCGCCTCCAAGAGCATCCAAGCCAGTCCAGCTACCTCCAGGAGCACTCTTACCGCCTTGGCGGTACCATCCTAGGCGCCTGCAGGAGCGTCCTCGCCAGCCGCATCCAGGATCATCCTAGCCCCATCCATGGGGCTCCAAGCCACCTCCTGGACCACGATAACCGCCTTCAGAACTAACCAGCCGCCTCAAAGAGCATCCTTGACGCCTCAAGTCGCGTCCAGGTCAGCCGCATTTAGGATCATTCTAGCAGCCTCCATCGGCATCCAAGCCAGCCCAGCCGCCTTCAGGAGCACATAAGCCGACACTCTTACAGCCCCAAGGACAGGCCAGCCGCTTCCAGGACCATCCTAGGCGCCTCATTTAGGCGAGCCACATTTAGGATAATCCTATCCGCCTCCATGGGCGGCCAAGCCAGCCCAGCCGCCTCCAGGAGCTTGCTTAAGAGCCTTCAGGAAAGGCCAGCCACCTCCAGTAGCACGCTAACCATCTCCAGGTCAGGCCAGTATCCTTAGCATCTCCAGGCGTGTGCAGGTCAGCCGGATTCCGGAGAATACTAGCCGCCTCCATGGGCGTCCAAGCCTTCCCAACCGCTTCCTGGAGCACGCTTACACCCTTAAGGACCACGATAACCGCCTCCAGAACTAACCAGCCGCCTCAAAGAGCATTCTTGGCGCCTCAAGTCGCGTCCAGGTTAGCCTAGCAGCCTCTATCGGCATCTATGCCAGCCCAGCCGCCTGCAGAAGCATCCTGGGCTCCTCCAGGTGTATCCAGGTCAACCGGATTCAGAATCATCCTTGCCGCCTCCAAGAGCATCCAAGCCAGTCCAGCTACCTCCAGGAGCACTCTTACCGCCTTGGCGGTACCATCCTAGGCGCCTGCAGGAGCGTCCTCGCCAGCCGCATCCAGGATCATCCTAGGGGCTCCAAGCCACCTCCAGGAGCACGCGTACCGCCTCCAGGAGAGCCAGCCGCCCACAGGAGCATCCTTCGCGGCTCCAGGCGCGTCCAGATCAGCCGGATTCAGGAGCATTCTAGCGCCTCCATGGGGGTCCAAGCCAGCCCAGCCGCCTCCAGGAGCACATAAGCCGACACTCTTACAGCCCCAAGGACAGGCCAGCCGCCTCCAGGACCATCCTAGGCGCCTCATTTAGGCGAGCCACATTTAGGATAATCCTATCCGCCTCCATGGGCGGCCAAGCCAGCCCAGCCGCCTCCAGGAGCTTGCTTAAGAGCCTTCAGGAAAGGCCAGCCACCTCCAGTAGCACGCTAACCATCTCCAGGTCAGGCCAGGCGCCTCCAGGAGCACCCTTGGCAGGTGCCTTCAGGTTCAGAATCATACAAGAATAGAATAGCGCCTCTAGAACAGCCTATCCGCCTTCAGGATCATCCTAGCTGCCTGCCTCCAAGGTCATCCAAGCCAGCCCTACCGCCTCCAGGAGTGCCAGCCGCCTCCAGGTGAGCCAGCCGCCTGCAGGTGAGCCAGCCGCCTGCAGGTGAGCCGCTAACCGACAACAGGACAGCCAGCCGCCTACAGGAGCATCCTTCGCGGCTCCAGGCGCGTCCAGGTCAGCCACATTCAGAATCATCGTTGCCGCCTCCAAGGCTTTCAAACCAGCCCAGCCGCTTCCATAAGCACGATAGCCGCCTCCACGACAGGCCAGCCTCCTCCAGTAGCATCCTTAGCATCTCCAGGCGTGTGCAAGTCAGCCGGATTCCGAAGAATTCTAGCCGCCTTCATGGTCGTCCAAGCCAGTCCCGCCACCACCAGAAGCACGCGTACCGCCTCCAGGACAGTCCAGCCGCCTCCATTAGCAACCTAGGCGCCTCTAGAGGGGTCCAGCCGATTATGGGTCCATAGCCGATTCTATGGGCATCCAAGCCTGTCCAGCCACCTCCAGGAGCACGAGTACCGCCTCCAGGAGAGGCCAGCCGCCTCCATTAGCAACCTAGGCGCCTCTAGGGGGTCCAGGCCAGCCACTTCCACTTCCTAGCCGTGTCCATGGCGTCTAAGAAAGCCCATCCGCCTCCAGGATCATCCTATCCGGCTCCAAGGGCATCCAAGCCACCCCAACCGCCTGCAGAAGCATTTTAGGCGCTTCCAGGCGCATCCAGGTCAGCCGGAATCAGAATCATCCTAGCCGCATCCAAGGGCATCCAAGCCAGCCCAGCCGCCTCGAGGCGCGTCCAGTTCAGCCCCATTTAGGAAAATCCTAGTCATCTACATCGGGCGTTTAGACCAGACCAGCCTCCTCCAGGAGAACGCTTTCTTCGCTTTCAATAGAAGCCGCTATTTAACTGCAAGGGTATATAAGCTTCGGCTTTGTCCGAAGTTAGCTTTGCATTCTCGTTTTTTTCTATTTTTTTTAAATCAGTTTATACTTATTAAGAATTAACAGGTATACTGCTACCTATGAGGCGGCTTGAGCATATCTTAAATATAGGGGATAATAAAGAGTTGGTATAAAGGTTATACGATATTTGTATTCTTTTACAATTTAGATTACAGCAGATATTTTCAATTTATTTACAATATTACTATTTATTTACAATTAATATTACTGCAGACGTTAAGGGTGTTAAACATATCTTAAATTAAGATCATGTGGGTGGTATTCTTCTTGTTGGTCTCCAAATTAGCCTATTCGCCAGGGAGTTAGGATGAGAGCCAAGGCGTCTGAAGTAGTTTTCAGCATGCGTTCGACAAACATCGCCTATCTTTGGGATTTTGACGCTATGCCGTAGACCTGTAGTCCATATTTCCAGATAGGACTGAGAATTGATTTATAAATTCGAACTTTGTTGGACAACGAAAGCTTATTTCCTGACGTAAGTAGCCAGGACATATTTCTTGCCTCTGAAAGCACTGACTGCTTTACCATTGTTGTGGGCCTCTGAAAGGTTAGTCCTCTATCCAAAATTACACCAAGGTACGTGTAGTGGGACTCATGACGAAGTATAGAACCGAGCATGGAAATGCCTGGGCAGTTTTTTGGCCTTGTGGAGAATGTAAGAACATTTGTTGCAGTTTATGCCTATATTCCATTCGGTTGTCCATTTTTCAAAATGTGATACGTACTCCTGCAGGCCTAAGGTTGCAATGTCTATGCTTGGACTCCTGACCATAACCACTGTGTCGTCGGCGTAGGTTGCGATTAGCATGTCATCATCGTCAACTTCGGTACAACCCCAGGAATCTGGCATATCTGACGTATACAGTGAATAGAGTGTCGGGCCTAGTACACTGCCTTGTGGTACACCTGCTGAGATTGGACGTTTTGACGACTTTTCAACGACAACGACAATAAATTTCCTATCCAATAAAAAGCTCTGTATAAGAAGAAAAACCTGCGGCGTTAGTTTTTTCGTTACAACAATAAATTTCCTATCCAATAAAAAGCTCTGTATGAGAAGGAAAAGCTGCGGCGTTAGTTTTTTCGTTATCGAAAGGCCGTCGTGCCTTATCAAAGGCTTGTTGGATATCATCCATAAACACAGCAACTGTATACATTTTGCTTTCCATGGCTTCCAGAGCGAAATTGACCACGCGATGACGCTGTTCTGGGGTGCCGTGACTTTTTCGGAGACCAAACTGTCACCTTGGAATAGCTCTGCTGACACTTTCAAGTCTAAGAATCCGATCCAGTATTACTCTTTCCATCATTTTGCCCAGTCCAGGTAATAAACTTATTGGCCTGTATGCGTCTACTTCGGTGGGTTGCTTTCCAGGCTTGGGGATCATTGTGGAAAGAATCTTGAGTGTGTTGTTGTCTATAAGGTCCTCGCCTGGTGCTTTTTTGTTTTTAAGCTTTCCGATCTTTGTCACAACTTCTTCTAGGGTAACACTTTGTGGGAAGAGCCATTTGAAAAGGCATGTCCAGACGCATTTGAACAAGCATCCGATTTTCCATCGAAGTAAGGTTTAACGGCTTAAATCTGTCTCTAAATTGGCAGCAAAGATATTAGCCTTCTGCTGACTGGAGCCACACCAACCACCAGCTGGATTTATGATAGGAGCCTTTGGAGTCACCTGTCTCTTAAATCGATTTGTGAGCTTCCATAGAGACTAGTTAGTCGATGCATCTGGACTCGCAGTTTCCAACATATGGTCAATTTGATCATCCTATATTCATATATATGAATGTGTCGGTGGTACTGCGTCTAAAATAACGCGACGCTACTACGATCGAAATAAATTCCCCTCCTTCCTCACTTCCAGAAGCTGCTTTTTGTCATATTCAGGGCTGTTTTTTTGCTGCTGTAGTTTTGTTTTTATTCCTACATCCGCGCAGCTGCCTTGTTTTGTGCTCTTTCGCACTTACTCCCGTAAGGCACAGCCGAGTTGAACGCGTCACTACTGGACCGAAATTTATTCCCCTCCCCCATCACTACAAGAAACAGTTTTTTTCATATGCACGTCTGTTTTTTTGCTGCTGTAGTTTTGTTTTTTTTTCCTACATACGCGCTAGCTGCCTTGTTTTCCGTTATTTCCCACTTACTCCCGTAAGGCACAGCTGAGCTGAAGGCGTCACTATGGCGACCGAAATTTATTCCCCTCCCCCCTCACTTCCAGAAGCTGTTTTTTCATATGCAGGGCTGTTTTTTTGATCCTATAGTTTTGTTTTTTTCCTACATACGCGCTAGCAGCCTTGTTTTGCGCTCTTTACCACTTACTCCTGTAAGGCACAGTCAAGTTGAACGCGTCACTACTTTTTTTTTGCTGCTGTAGTTTTTTTTCTTTCCTACAAAGGCGCTACCTGCCTTGTTTTGCGTTCTTTCCCACTTACTCCCGTAAGGCACTGTAGAGTTGAACGCGTCACTACTGGACCGAAATTTATTCTCCTCCCCCCTTACTTCCAGCTGTTTTTTCATATGCAGGGCTGTTTTTGTGCTCCTATAGTTTTGTTTTTTTCCTACATACGCGCTAGCAGCCTTGTTTTCCGTTATTTCCCACTTACTCCCGTAAGGCACAGCCGAGTTGATGGCGTCACTATTGCGATCGAAATTTATTCCCCTCCCCCTTACTTCCAGAAGCTGTTTTTTCATATGCAGGGCTGTTTTTTTGCTCCTATAGTTTTGTTTTTTTCCTACATACGCGCTAGCAGCCTTGTTTTGCGCTCTTTACCACTTACTCCCGTAAGGCACAACCGAGTTGAACGCGTCACTACTTTTTTTTGCTGCTGTAGTTTTTTTTCTTTCCTACAAAGGCGCTACCTGCCTTGTTTTGCGTTCTTTTCCACTTACTCCCGTAAGGCACTGTAGAGTTGAACGCGTCACTACTGGACCGAAATTTATTCTCCTCCCCCCTTACTTCCAGAAGCTGTTTTTTCATATGCAGGGCTGTTTTTGTGCTCCTATAGTTTTGTTTTTTTCCTACATACGCGCTAGCAGCCTTGTTTTCCGTTATTTCCCACTTACTCCCGTAAGGCACAGCCGAGTTGATGGCGTCACTATTGCGATCGAAATTTATTCCCCTCCCCCTTACTTCCAGAAGCTGTTTTTTCATATGCAGGGCTGTTTTTTTGCTCCTATAGTTTTGTTTTTTTCCTACATACGCGCTAGCAGCCTTGTTTTGCGCTCTTTACCACTTACTCCCGTAAGGCACAACCGAGTTGAACGCGTCACTACTGGACCGAAATTTATTCCCCCCCACAGCCAGACTTCATGAAGCTGTTTTTTTTATTTGCAGTAAGGCACCGCCGAGTTGAACGCGTCGCTACTGCTGTCTTTTTCATATGCAGGGCTGTTTTTGTGCTCCTATAGTTTTGTTTTTTTCCTACAGCAGATTTTTGCATATGCAGTGCTGTTTTTTTGCTGCTGTAGTTTTGTTCCTTTTATCCTACATACGCGAAGGCTTTGTTTTGTGCTCTTTCCCACTTACTCGCGTAAGGCACAGCAGAGCTGAAGGCGTCACTACTGCGACCGAAATGTATTCCCCTCCCCACTAATTTCCAGAAGCTGTTTTTTCCATATGCAGGGCTGCTGTAGTTTTTTTTTTCCTACAAACGCGCTAGCTGCCTTGTTTTCTGTTATTTCCCACTTACTTCCGTAAGGCACAGCCGAGTTGATGGCGTCACTATTGCGATCGAAATTTATTCCCCTTCCCCATCACTACCAGAAGCAGATTTTTGCATATGCAGTGCTGTTTTTTTGCTGCTATAGTTTTGTTCCTTTTTTCCTACATACGCGCAGCTGCCTTGTTTTGTGCTCTTTCCCACTTACTCCCGTAAGGCACAGCCGAGTTGAAGGCCTCACTACTGCGACCGAAATTTATTCCCCTCCCCCATCACTACAAGAAACAGTTTTTTTCATATGCACGGCTGTTTTTTTGCTGCTGTAGTTTTGTTTCTTTCCTACAAACGCGCTACCTGCCTTGTTTTGTGCTCTTTCCCACTTACTCCCGTAAGGCAAGTGCGAGCTGAAGGCGTCACTACTGCGATCGAAATTTATTCCCCTCCCCCCTCACTTCAATAAGCTGTTTTTTTTCATATGCAGGGCTGCTGTAGTTGTTTTTTTTTCTACATATGCGCAGCTGCCTTGTTTTGTGCTCTTTCCCATTTACTCCCGTAAGGCACAGCTGAGCTGTAGGCGTCACTACTGCGACCGAAATTTATTCCCCTCCCCCCTCACTTCCAGAAGCTGTTTTCTTCATATGCAGGGCTGCTGTAGTTGTTTTTTTTCCTACATATGCGCAGCTGCCTTGTGTTGTGCTCTTTCCCACTTACTCCCGTAAGGCACAGCCGAGCTGTAGGCGTCACTACTGCGACCGAAATGTATTCCCCTCCCCACTAATTTCCAGAAGCTGTTTTTTTCATATGCAGGGCTGCTGTAGTTTTTTTTTTCCTACAAACGCGCTAGCTGCCTTGTTTTGCGTTATTTCCCACTTACTCCCTTAAGGCACAGCCGAGTTGAAGGCGTTCCCAGTCGGACTTGGCGATCGCCAGGAGATCGCCAGGCGAGAGGAAATGGCACCAGCGGCGAGAGGAAAACTGGGTGAACTCTGTGTATCACTTTTACACATGCGTGGCCGCGGTTTTGCACGTACCCTTTCTGGGGGAAGTCACCTAGGTTTCACCCAGCGGCTGGGTGAAAAAGGGTATTCGGGTTCACCCAGAGTTCACCTAGGGAAATTTTAATCCACAAAAAATTTCCCTTGATGTTGTTTTGTTTTTGCTTTTGGATTTGGTGTATGTATATATATATATTTATTTACATGCATTATATGTATATATAAGAAACGATTTTTTGGTGTCGCTTCGCCCGTGTTTTTATACCCTTTCAGAGGGTATTACAATTTTGGTCAGAAGTGTGCAACGCAGTGAAGGAGACATCCAGGACCCCATAAAGTATATATATTCTGGATCAGGATCACCTCCTGAGTTGATATAAGCATGTCCGTCTGTACGTCTGTCTATTTCTACGCAAACTAGTCTCTCAGTTTTTGAGCTATCGTCTTGAAACTTTGCACACACCCTTCTTTCCTTTGCACGCAGTATATAAGTCGGAACGGCTGGGATCGGCCGACTATATCCTATAGCTGCCATATATCTGAATGATCGGAAATGATATAACTTTGCAGAGTTTGACTATTAGGGGATTTTAGGCCGATCTGGAAAATTTCATACGGATCGGCCGACTATATCCTATAGCTGCCATATGATTGATCGGAAATGCTATAACTTCCACGTTTTTGAAGATAGAAACTTGAAACTTGCACAAATTCCTTTTTATGGGAATCTAAGCCGATCTGAAAAATTTCATACGGATCGGCCGACTATATATTATAGCTGCCATATAACTGAACGATCGGAAATGCAACAACTTGCGTTTTTTTGGGCGTAGAAGCGTCGGACTTCTTTTAAAATTCATTTTATACGAATCTAAGCTTGTTATGAATGTTTTTGTAAAGATCGGCTAACTATATCCGATATTTACTATATCTTTAATTAATAGAAGCCGCTATTTAACTGCAAGGGTATATAAGCTTCGGCTCCGTCCGAAGTTAGCTTTCCATTCTCGTTTTTATATGCACTAAGGCACCGCCGAGTTGAAAGCGTCGCTACTGCGATCGAAATTTATTCCCCACCCCCTTACTTTCAGAAGCTGTTTTTTCATATGCAGGGCTGTTTTTGTGCTCCTATAGTTTTGTTCCTTTTTTCCTACATACGCGCAGCTGCCTTGTTTTGTGCTCTTTCCCACTTACTCCCGTAAGGCACGTGCGAGCTGAAGGCGTCACTACTGCGATCGAAATTTATTCCCCTCCCCCCTCACTTCCATAAGCTGTTTTTTTTCATATGCAGGGCTGCTGTAGTTGTTTTTTTTTCTACATATGCGCAGCTGCCTTGTTTTGTGCTCTTTCCCACTTACTCCCGTAAGGCACACCCGCGGTTTTTCACGTACCCTTTCTGGGGGAAGTCACCTAGGTTTCACCCAGCGGCTGGGTGAAAAAGGGTATGCGGGTTCACCTAGGGAAATTTTAATCCACAAAAAATTTCCCTTGATATTGTTTTTGTTTTTGCTTTTGGATTTGGTGTATATATATATATATTTATTTACATGCATATGTATGTATATATAAGAAACGATTTTTTGGTGGCGCTTCGCCCGTGTTTTTATACCCTTGCAGAGGGTATAATAATTTTGATCAGAAGTGTGCAACGCAGTGAAGGAGACATCCAGGACCCCATAAAGTATATATATTCTGGATCAGGATCACCTCCTGAGTTGATATAAGCATGTCCGTCTGTCCGTCTGTCCGTCTGTCTGTTTCTACGCAAACTAGTCTCTCAGTTTTTGAGCTATCGTCTTGAAACTTTGCACACACCCTTCTTTTCTTTGCACGCAGTATATAAGTCGGAACGGCCGGGATCGGCCGACTATATCCTATAGCTGCCATATATCTGATTGATCGGAAATGCTATAACTTCCATGTTATTGAAGATACAAACTTGAAATTGACACAGATTGACTATTAGGGAAATTTAGGCCGATCTGGAAAATTTCATACGGATCGGCCGACTATATCCTATAGCTGCCATATGATTGATCGGAAATGCTATAACTTCCACGTTTTTGAAGATAGAAACTTGAAATTTGCACAAATTCCCTTTTATGGGAATCTAAGCCGATCTGGAAAATACGGATAAGCCGACTATATCCTATAGCTGCCATATAACTGAACGATCGGAAATGCACAGCTGAGTTGAACGCGTCACTACTGGACCGAAATTTATTCCTCCCCACCCCCACAACCACACTTCATGAAGCTGTTTTTATACCCTTGCAGAGGGTATTATAATTTTGGTCAGAAGTGTGCAACGCAGTGAAGGAGATATCCAGGACCCAATAAAGTATATATATTCTGGATCAGGATCACCTCCTGAGTTGATATAAGCATGTCCGTCTGTCCGTCTGTCTGTTTCTACGCAAACTAGTCTCTCAGTTTTTGAGCTATCGTCTTGAAACTTTGCACACACCCTTCTTTCCTTTGCACGCAGTATATAAATTTGCACAAATTCCCTTTTATGGGAATCTAAGCCGATCTGAAAAATTTCATACGGATCGGCCGACTATATCCTATAGCTGCCATATAACTGAACGATCGGAAATGCAACAACTTGCGTTTTCTTGGGTGTAGAAGCGTCGGACTTCTTTTAAAATTCATTTTATACGAATCTAAGCTTGTTATGAATGTTTTTGTAAAGATCGGCTAACTATATCCGATATTTACTATATCTTTAATTAATAGAAGCCGCTATTTAACTGCAAGGGTATATAAGCTTCGGCTCCGTCCGAAGTTAGCTTTCCATTCTCGTTTTTATATGCAGTAAGGCACCGCCGAGTTGAAAGCGTCGCTACTGCGATCGAAATTTATTCCCCTCCCCCCTTACTTCCAGAAGCTGTTTTTTCATATGCAGGGCTGTTTTTGTGCTCCTATAGTTTTTTTTTTCCTACATACGCGCTAGCAGCCTTGTTTTCCGTTATTTCCCACTTACTCCCATAAGGCACAGCCGAGTTGATGGCGTCCCTATTGCGATCGAAATTTATTCCCCTCCCCTATCACTACCAGAAGCAGATTTTTGCATATGCAGTGCTGTTTTTTTGCTGCTGTAGTTTTGTTCCTTTTTTCCTACAAACGCGCAGCTGCCTTGTTTTGTGCTCTTTCCCACTTACTCGCGTAAGGCTCAGTTGAGCTGAAGGCGTCACTACTGCGACCGAAATGTATTCCCCTCCCCACTAATTTCCAGAAGCTGTTTTTTTCATATGCAGGGCTGCTGTAGTCTTTTTTTTCCTACAAACGCGCTAGCTGCCTTGTTTTCCGTTATTTCCCACTTACTCCACTACCAGAAACTGTTTTTTTCATATGCGGGCTGCTGTAGTTTTGTTTTTTTTTTTCTACAAACGCGCTAGCTGCCTTGTTTTGTGCTCTTTCCCACTTACTCCCGTAAGGCAAGTGCGAGCTGAAGGCGTCACTACTGCGATCGAAATTTATTCCCCTCCCCCCTCACTTCCATAAGCTGTTTTTTTTCATATGCAGGGCTGCTGTAGTTTAGTTTGTTTTTCCTACAAACGCGCTAGCTGCCTTGTTTTGCGTTATTTCCCACTTACTCCCGTAAGGCACAGCCGAGTTGAAGGCGTCCCCAGTCGGACTTGGCGATCGCCAGGCGATCGCCTGGCGAGAGAAAATGGCACCAGCGGCGAGAGGAAAACTGGGTGAACTCTGTGTATCACTTTTACACATGCGTGGCCGCGGTTTTTCACGTACCCTTTCTGGGGGAAGTCACCTAGGTTTCACCCAGCGGCTGGGTGAAAAAGGGTATGCGGGTTCACCTAGGGAAATTTTAATCCACAAAAAATTTCCCTTGATATTGTTTTTGTTTTTGCTTTTGGATTTGGTGTATATATATATATATTTATTTACATGCATATGTATGTATATATAAGAAACGATTTTTTGGTGGCGCTTCGCCCGTGTTTTTATACCCTTGCAGAGGGTATTATAATTTTGGTCAGAAGTGTGCAACACAGTGAAGGAGACATCCAGGACCCCATAAAGTATATATATTCTGGATCAGGATCACCTCCTGAGTTGATATAAGCATGTCCGTCTGTCCGTCTGTCCGTCTGTCTGTTTCTACGCAAACTAGTCTCTCAGTTTTTGAGCTATCGTCTTGAAACTTTGCACACACCCTTCTTTCCTTTGCACGCAGTATATAAGTCGGAACGGCCGGGATCGGCCGACTATATCCTATAGCTGCCATATATCTGATTGATCGGAAATGCTATAACTTCCATGTTATTGAAATTGACACAGATTGACTATTAGGGAAATTTAGGCCGATCTGGAAAATTTCATACGGATCGGCCGACTATATCCTATAGCTGCCATATGATTGATCGGAAATGCTATAACTTCCACGTTTTTGAAGATAGAAACTTGAAATTTGCACAAATTCCCTCTTATGGGAATCTAAGCCGATCTGGAAAATACGGATAAGCCGACTATATCCTATAGCTGCCATATAACTGAACGATCGGAAATGCACAGCTGAGTTGAACGCGTCACTACTGGACCGAAATTTATGCCTCCCCACCCCCACAACCACACTTCATGAAGCTGTTTTTATACCCTTGCAGAGGGTATTATAATTTTGGTCAGAAGTGTGCAACGCAGTGAAGGAGATATCCAGGACCCAATAAAGTATATATATTCTGGATCAGGATCACCTCCTGAGTTGATATAAGCATGTCCGTCTGTCCGTCTGTCTGTTTCTACGCAAAGTAGTCTCTCAGTTTTTGAGCTATCGTCTTGAAACTTTGCACACACCCTTCTTTCCTTTGCACGCAGTGTATAAATTTGCACAAATTCCCTTTTATGGGAATCTAAGCCGATCTGAAAAATTTCATACGGATCGGCCGACTATATCCTATAGCTGCCATATAACTGAACGATCGGAAATGCAACAACTTGCGTTTTTTTGGGCGTAGAAGCGTCGGACTTCTTTTAAAATTCATTTTATACGAATCTAAGCTTGTTATGAATGTTTTTGTAAAGATCGGCTAACTATATCCGATATTTACTATATCTTTAATTAATAGAAGCCGCTATTTAACTGCAAGGGTATATAAGCTTCGGCTCCGTCCGAAGTTAGCTTTCCATTCTCGTTTTTATATGCAGTAAGGCACCGCCGAGTTGAAAGCGTCGCTACTGCGATCGAAATTTATTCCCCTCCCCCCTTACTTCCAGAAGCTGTTTTTTCATATGCAGGGCTGTTTTTGTGCTCCTATAGTTTTTTTTTTTTCCTACATACGCGCTAGCAGCCTTGTTTTCCGTTATTTTCCACTTACTCCACTACCAGAAACTGTTTTTTTCATATGCAGGGCTGCTGTAGTTTTGTTTTTTTTTTCTACAAACGCGCTAGCTGCCTTGTTTTGTGCTCTTTCCCACTTACTCCCGTAAGGCAAGTTCGAGCTGAAGGCGTCACTACTGCGATCGAAATTTATTCCCCTCCCCCATCACTACCAGAAGCAGATTTTTGCATATGCAGTGCTGTTTTTTTGCTGCTGTAGTTTTGTTCCTTTTTTCCTACATACGCGCAGCTGCCTTGTTTTGTGCTCTTTCCCACTTACTCGCGTAAGGCACAGTTGAGCTGAAGGCGTCACTACTGCGACCGAAATGTATTCCCCTCCCCACTAATTTCCAGAAGCTGTTTTTTTCATATGCAGGGCTGCTGTAGTTTTTTTTTTTTCCTACAAACGCGCTAGCTGCCTTGTTTTCCGTTATTTCCCACTTACTCCACTACCAGAAAATGTTTTTTTTCATATGCAGGGCTGCTGTAGTTTTGTTTTTTTTTTCTACAAACGCGCTAGCTGCCTTGTTTTGTGCTCTTTCCCACTTACTCCCGTAAGGCAAGTTCGAGCTGAAGGCGTCACTACTGCGATCGAAATTTATTCCCCTCCCACTCACTTCCAGAAGATGTTTTTTTTCATATGCAGTGCTGCTGTAGTTGTTTTTTTTTCCTACATATGCGCAGCTGCCTTGTTTTCCGTTATTTCCCACTTACTCCCGTAAGGCATGTGCGAGCTGAAAGCGTCACTACTGCGACCGAAATTTATTCCCCTACTCCCTCACTACCAGAAACTGTTTTTTTCATATGCAGGGCTGCTGTAGTTTAGTTTGTTTTTCCTACAAACGCGCTAGCTGCCTTGTTTTGCGTTATTTCCCACTTACTCCCGTAAGGCACAGCCGAGTTGAAGGCGTCCCCAGTCGGACTTGGCGATCGCCAGGCGATCGCCTGGCGAGAGAAAATGGCACCAGCGGCGAGAGGAAAACTGGGTGAACTCTGTGTATCACTTTTACACATGCGTGGCCGCGGTTTTTCACGTACCCTTTCTGGGGGAAGTCACCTAGGTTTCACCCAGCGGCTGGGTGAAAAAGGGTATGCGGGTTCACCTAGGGAAATTTTAATCCACAAAAAATTTCCCTTGATATTGTTTTTGTTTTTGCTTTTGGATTTGGTGTATATATATATATATTTATTTACATGCATATGTATGTATATATAAGAAACGATTTTTGGTGGCGCTTCGCCCGTGTTTTTATACCCTTGCAGAGGGTATTATAATTTTGGTCAGAAGTGTGCAACACAGTGAAGGAGACATCCAGGACCCCATAAAGTATATATATTCTGGATCAGGATCACCTCCTGAGTTGATATAAGCATGTCCGTCTGTCCGTCTGTCTGTTTCTACGCAAACTAGTCTCTCAGTTTTTGAGCTATCGTCTTGAAACTTTGCACACACCCTTCTTTCCTTTGCACGCAGTATATAAGTCGGAACGGCCGGGATCGGCCGACTATATCCTATACCTGCCATATATCTGATTGATCGGAAATGCTATAACTTTCATGTTATTGAAGATAGAAACTTGAAATTGACACAGATTGACTATTAGGGAAATTAAGGCCGATCTACAAAATTTCATACGGATCGGCCGACTATATCCTATAGCTGCCATATAACTGAACGATCGGAAATGCAACAACTTGCGTGTTTTTGGGCGTAGAAGCGTCGGACTTCTTTTAAAATTAATTTTATACAAAACTAAGCTTGTTATGAATGTTTTTGTAAAGATCGGCTAACTATATCCGATATTTACTATATCTTTAATCAATAGAAGCTTCTATTTAACTGCAAGGGTATAGAAGCTTCGGCTCCGTCCGAAGTTAGCTTTCTATTCTCGTTTTGTTTACTTTTATTATTTATTTAAATTTGGAAAATATTACATGTTTTTTACATACATTGAATTAAATCTAGTTAATTAAGTTAAAAAATATTTAATAAATTGCTGAAATAGAAAAATTAGGAAAAAAATATATACATATTAAAACAAATTAAATATTTAAAAATTAAATATTTAAAAACCTAGAAGAAAAGGAAAAAATGATTATTAGAATTAGTATATGTATATTGTTGTTGGCAATTTACTCTGGCCGGCCGCAACTCTTGCAAACAAGGCTTACTACTTACTACCTAAACAAATGCTGCAACTCCAACTGTAGCAAGAACTGGAAATGATATAAAAAACGACAAATAGTTGGTTTATCATTAAAGTATATTTAAGAGGAGTGGTTCAATGTTATATGCGAAAAACTTACCCTTTTACAATCCGAAACCATTTGCGACGCACTTCTAACAGCTAAATGTGACCGTTTCGAATTAAGCCAATTAAACAGATTTACACACTAATATCGCGAGGCGTTTGCTGGCATCAGCCCACATTATTATCAAATATTATTTGCCTTTTAAAAAAAACATTGCTTATTTAAAACTTATTAAAAGGTCTCAAACACACGGGGATAGATCGATTTTAAATTGCTTAATATTTAATATATATATAATATATTTATATATATGTATCTATATTTTTCAATATATGTACATATCATATAATCATATTTTAGTAAAATTCAATAGCAATATAAAAACGAGAATGGAAAGCTAACTTCGGACGGAGCCGAAGCTTATATACCCTTGCAGTTAAATAGCTGCTTCTATTAATTAACGATATAAGAAGTATCGGATATTGTTAGCCGATCTTTACAAAAACAATTATAACAAGCTTAGATTCGTATTAAATGAATTTTAAAAGAGGTCCGACGCTTCTACGCCCAAAAACACGCAAGTTGTTGCATTTCCGATCGTTCAGTTATATAGGATATAGTCGGCCGATCCGTATGAAATTTTCCAGATCGGCTTAGATTCCCATAAAAGGGAATTTATGCAAATTTCAAGTTTCTATCTTCAAAAACGTGGAAGTTATAGCATTTCCGATGAATCATATGGCAGCTATAGGATAAAGTCGGCCAATCCGTATGAAATTTTCCAGATCGGCCTAAACTTCCCTAATAATCAATCTGTGCAAATTTCAAGTTTCTTCAATAACATGGAAGTTATAGCATTTCCGATCAATCAGATATATGGCAGGTATAGGATATAGTCGGCCGATCCCGGCCGTTCCGACTTATATACTGCGTGCAAAGGAAAGAAGGGTGTGTGCAAAGTTTCAAGACGATAGCTCAAAAACTAAGAGACTAGTTTGCGTAGAAACAGACAGACGGACAGACGGACAGATTGACAGACGGACATGCTTATATCGACTCAGGAGGTGATCCTGATCCAGAATATATATACTTTATGGGGTCCTGGATGTCTCCTTCACTGCGTTGCACACTTCTGACCAAAATTATAATACCCTCTGCAAGGGTATAATATATGAGTTATTATATAATTGAGTGAAACATATATACAATTTAAAAAAATGTATACTTTTTAAGACACAAATTTCTCTAAGTCTTTTTTTAGCACTTAGAAAATTTGCTTTCAATTCCCTTACTCGAGGTAGGTGAACACAAGCAGACCTCGGATCCAGCCTCTGGGACTTAGAAAATTTTGTATAAATTCGCTTTAGCTGACGCCGGGGTGGGTGAACTCAAGCAGACTTTCGCTCTCGCCTCTTGGACTTAGAAAAATTTAGCAGCAAACGCTGAGAAGAGGGAAATAATTTCTCTGATCAGCTCTCAGTAGGTGAACACAAGCAGACATTGGCGCTCGCCCTTCGACAGCCAAGTTCACCCCGATCGCCGAAGGTCCGACTTGGTCACTACTGCGTTCGAAATTTATTCCCCTCCCCCCTCACTAAAATAAGCTGTTTTTTTTCATATAGTTTGTAGCTGTAGTTTTGTTTTTTCCACACACGCGCAGCTGCCTTTTTTGTGCTCTTTTTTTGTTTTTTTTTCATATGCGGGGCTGCTGTAGTTTTGTTTTTTCCACACACGCGCAGCTACCTGAAGGCGTCACTACTGCGATCGAAATTTATTCCCCTCCCTCCACACTTCCAGAAGCTGTTTTTTTCATATGCAGTGCTGCTGTAGTTTTGTTTTTTTTTACATACGCGCTGCTACCTTGTTTTGCGTTCTTTCCAACTTACTCCCGTAAGGCACGTGCGAGCTGAAGGCGTCACTACTGCGTTCGAAATTTATTCCCCTCCCCCCTCACTACCATAAGCTGTTTTTTTCATATGCGGGGCTGCTGTAGTTTTGTTTTTTCTACACACGCGCTGCTGCCTTTTTTTTTGTGCTCTTTCCCACTTACTCCCGTAACGCACAGGCGAGCTGAAGGCGTCACTACCGAAATTTATTCCCCTCCCCCACCACTTCCAGAAGCGGTTTTTTTCAAATACGGGGCTGCTGTAGTTTTTTTTTTCTTACATACGCGCAGCTCCCTTGTTTTGTGCTCTTTCCCACTTACACACGTAAAGCACGTGCGAGCTGAAGGCGTCTTTACTGCGGCCGAAATTTATTCCCCTCCCCCATCACTACCAGAAGCAGATTTTTGCATATGCAGTGCTGTTTTTTTGCTGCTGTTGTTTTGTTCTTTTTTTTCCTACATACGCGCAGCTGTTTTGTGCTCTTTCCCACTTACTCCCGTAAGGCACAGCTGAGCTGAAGGCGTCACTACTGCGACCGAAATGTATTCCCCTCCCCACTAATTTCCAGAAGCTGTTCTTTTCATATGCAGGGCTGCTGTAGTTTTGTTTTTTTTTTCCTACATACGCGCAGCTGCCTTGTTTTGTGCTCTTTCCCACTTACTCCCGTAACGCACAGGCGAGCTGAAGGCGTCACTACCGAAATTTATTCCCCTCCCCCACCACTTCCAGAAGCGGTTTTTTTCAAATACGGGGCTGCTGTAGTTTTTTTGTTTTCTTACATACGCGCAGCTCCCTTGTTTTGTGCTCTTTCCCACTTACACACGTAAAGCACAGCCGAGCTGAAAGCGTCACTACTACGACCGAAATTTATTCCCCTCCCCCCTCACTTTCAGAAGCTAGTTTTTTTCCAATACAAGGATGTTATACAGGCATAGCTAGAACATTAGCAAAAATAAAAAGACATTATCATTGGAAAAATATGACAAGACAAATATCCAATTATATAAGAAAATGTCCTAAATGCCAAAAATTTAAGATTATAAAAAATACAAAGACCCCAATGACTTTAACAGAAACGCCACAAATGGCTTTCGACAGGGTAATTGTGGATACGATCGGTCCACAACCCAAATCAGAACAAGGCAACGAGTATACAATTACTCTAATCTGGGACCTAACAAAATATCTCGTCGCAATACCGGTTAAAGACAAAAGTGCAAAAACAGTAGCTAAAGCTATATTTGAAGATTTTATTCTGAAGTACGGTCCAATGAAGACGTTCATTACAGACATGGGAACAGAATACAAAAATTCAATAATAGATGAACGATGTAGAAATCTAAACATCAAAAACAATTCATCTACTGCTATTAAACTACTGCTTCATCTATTAAAAGAGCTAGAATAATGATAGAAAATAATAAAATTAAGAATAAGAAACTATATGATAGGAAGACTAGAGATATATCACTTAAAATAGGAGATAAAGTTTTGTTAAGAAATGAAACAGGTCATAAGATAGACTTTAAATATACAGGCCCATATACTGTAACAAAAATTGGAGAAAAGGATAATATTATAATATCAGGAGATAGGAGTAAGACACAAACAGTTCATAGGGATAGATTAAAAATATTCATTAACCAAAATTTAGATAGGAGTTAACCAAAACGTTATTCTGTATGAATTGGAAAATTACAAGGTTTATTAAATTTAAAATAAATTAAATTTCATTTTTAACCAAAATTAACATTCTTGTCAATCTTCTTGTTTCACTTGGTTAAATTAAAACACATAAGATTGAATTCTATTTTCATTTTAATATATCTAATACAATCAATTAATTAAGCCAATATACAAAAAAAATTATTTACACATATATAAAAAAAAAAAAAAAAAAAAAAATTTTTAAATAATTAAAATTTAGTTTTATCCAAAAATATTATGACATAAAAATAACATCATGTAATTACGTTATTTTTCAAAAGGAGGGAGATGTAATATGCACATTTATCGAATGCACACTGTACTTCATACATTGTCGCATAAACATAAACAAACGATAAATATACGGTTCTTGACCAAGCGGATAAAATCCGAGCCGGTTGCAAGTGTCAGCATAAACTGTCACATGCAGATCGCGGATACTTGAACTCAAGCGTATATTCTTATTTCCTCGCGTAGCTATATAGATTTATACATAAGAATATATAAGCGTCTCTGCCGCTGTAAGCAGCGCGGCTACGAGACCTAGACCTTACTTAGCTAATAAGGAATATTGTAAGAATCAGAATCCATCGAGAGCTGGACGCGGCACCACTGCCGCCTCCAATACAATAAAATCGACTTAATCATAAAAACAATCAAAGTCTTCTCAATTTATATGGATGATATATCAAAAGGATAATACAATCACAACAATGGATTTAGAATCTTATCTTGGCTACAGGATCGGGCTGGTATTGGCCAAAATATCCTAGATAATATCCATATCCTAGATTTT